>JASJOG010000025.1:2135000-2670793 GCA_030142905.1 Heliopora coerulea
AGGTCATATCCGAGATACACTGTGTGCAAAATTATGGAAGGAGAAAGAGAATTCATTGTAGACATATTGGGGATTTTTCTAATATGTAAATACATGTTCTGTTTGGTTACATCAATGGCATGACAACAAAACACTTGAGACCCACTGATTGGTATATTTGTAAAGTGAAGGAAATCTAACAAAATTATGGAAATAATTCACCTATTACATATCAAAATACAAAAAGTGATAAACAAATGGATGAAAACCTGTATACATGTACATATTACAAGAATTGCTATATTATGAACTAGTTTGTATTTGCTAACTGAATAAATTAATGGATATTAAGGTCTTGAATTCATAGATTTCAAAATTTTCTTTTAAAAACAAAATTTTTTTACAAAGTATGGTAACTTTGTCCATTTTTGTCATTATAATACTGCCTTTGTGGTGAGTATTGAACTTCACTAGGTTGTGAAGGTTGGGCAGTGCCAGCATATCTGGTATTCACCACATTATTGGGAGGAAACATTGCATGCATGTTTGGTGGCAGATACATTGCATGTGACCCCTGAGGTTGTGGACTCTGTGGTGTTGGGTGTGGGAAGGTTTGTTGTGGGACTGGTTGCAGCATCTGCATAAGCATCAAGTCATGTTGCCGTGATTTTTCAGCCTCCTCTTTCATGAATGCCAAAAGATCTTTGACCGGATCATTTTCCAGTGCATGCTTGATGACATTGACTGCTTTTTCAATTGGGCCAATTTTTTTTGCTTTCTTGTTTCTTTTCACTGGCACAAACAATTTTGCACCACCTGCTTCTGATCTCCTTGACTCCTCTAAGTCAGTATTGCTTGAGCTTCTGCCAGATGTAGATGTTGAAGCAGAAGGCTCAATTGCTTGATCTGGCTGACAGGAGTCTCTTGTCTTTATAAGAGCAAACAACTGATCAAACCATTGTCCATACCCTTTATTATCTTGGAATCTCTTGATCCCTGTTGCTGTCTTAATTGTAAGTGCAGGTCTCTTGCATTCACCCACTAGCTTTTTAAATTTTGTTCGTAGTTGAACAGCTGTATATGGAACTGGCTCATTTCTTGTAGCTGCTCTTTCCTTGACTTCTATTAAAATCTTTGAATAAATAGCACCATTCTTTTGGTTCTTTGTATTCGTAAAGATGAGCTTTCTTTTGTAGTTTTCATCATTTACAATGACATCCACTAAATCGTTGACCAGTGAATCACTCCACTTGGCCTTTCGCCCTGGTTTTTTGTTTTTTCTTTTCTTTGATGTGGTAAGAATATCTTCCTCATCTTCATCTTCTTCACTTTCACTATTTTCATCATTATCCTTCAGAAGGTCATGTGCATTTCCATGCTCTTCATAAGTGATGTCACACTCAGTCTCTGCATAGTCATCCTGACCAGATGGAGTAATATCTTTTATGCTAGAATATTCAAATCAGAAACACAGTTTTTAAATATTAATTTATGCAATAGCATAGCTTATAGACGCATCGTAAACTTTGGTGAAACAAAATGGTGTTTGACCAAATGATAGTATGCCTTTCTTTAATGAGCAAGTAAGAACAAAGGAACGTATGTGATCGCTATCTCATGCTTTTTTAAGGCAAGTAATGGTCTAAACAATCAAAAGCCCACATGAATACGTACCACTTCAGTCTTTTGTTCTTGACGGCGCCATTTACATTGTGTATGGCAACTTTCTGTTTCCCTCGAGACTGTGAATCGTCATCGCAGTCCTTACAGTAGCCAACTTGCTTGCCAGCAATCCATCCATACGTACCATCATCTAACTCCTCAACCGAACAAAGGTTACATAAAGGTAACGTGCATCTAATACAACGATAACTCGTAACGCGAAAGCATACATTGCAAGGCTCCATGTTCGAATAATAAAATTCCGCCAAGACGCACGCATGTTTGCGCGGTTATCCTGGTGCATTTTGGGACAGTTTTGACATTATAATACATTATTATGATTTATGCATTTAGTTCGGCGCATGAAAAGAGCGACGTCTAAACCGGAGTCGCTCCTGTGCCGCATAATGCGACAGCTTCTGTCGAATTTAATGTTCGTGTCGCACCTAATCAAAACCTGTCGAACTTAATTGATTTAGACGCCGTGCCTCTGCCGTGCTCAATTTGCTGGATTAGGTTCGGCGCATGAAAAGTACGCCGTCTAAAACGGGCCTTAGAGATGTTGAATTTGTTTTGGTGTCGGCATTTCGACACAAGCTCTGACCTTTTGTTTAAGAGGGTTCTTTTGTCCGCTTTCAACAGTGGCGGACACTAGGGGGGGCGAGGGGGAGCGATCGCCCCCCCAATAATTTCAGCTGAAGCTTTCATTTTGAAAAATGGAAGCACAAGGTCTTCATTTTAAGAAAAGTAAGCACAATGACAACAACGAACAATCAACATAACAGAACAAAATGGCATTGTTTAAAAACAAACAAGAAACAGTATTCTAAACTTCTAATTTTCTGAGGGAGCATGCTCCCAGACCCCCCTAGAAGGCTCGTGCCTTCGGCACTCGCCCCCCCCCCAATATTTCCTGAAGTGTCCGCTACTGGCTTTCAAGATGGATTGTTTTTCCTCTAAACAAAGGTTGCATCGCCTTGCCCCGATCGTATATGTAGCGGCCCGTTTCAAAATTTCCCACTTGATATTAAAAACTCTATCCTTTTCCTCAAGGTCGCAAATGTACTTAGATAGCTCCGTTTCGTTCGCGTACTTCTTATCTTTGAAAGATTTTGTGTGGTTTCTGTAGCGTTCTTTGAAGGGGTTTGCTGTCATGCCTATATAATGTTTTGTTTCTCCGTAGATTACGTTCGTTGTTTGGCATATTCCCGGAAGTGGACAATCGTCTTTTGATTGGCAGTTACAGGTGTCAATGGTGTGGGATTTCATCTTCGCTAGGATTCTAAAGTTGTGCTTTGAGATAGTGCTTCTCATGTTACCCATGCAGCTGTAACTAATTTTGATCGTATTTCGGTTGGAATATCTTGTGCAAGTTAGATGTTGGTGGGAAGTGTTTGTCAATCAGGGTAAGGAAGTTGCAGTAAATATTTGATCGAACATTCTTGCTGAATGGTGGGTTGTACCAGATTATGTTCCTGTGTCTGTTTCGTTGGTTCTTCGGTCTGTTTGCGGAAGTTTCGTCTTCAGGGTAGTATTTCAGTTTGACGTTAAAGTTGCTTCGTTAAAGTTGCTACGAAGAAGCCCTGAGAAGAAGCAACTTTAACGTCAAACTGAAATACTACCCTGAAGACGAAACTTCCGCAAACAGACCGAAGAACCAACGAAACAGACACAGGAACATAATCCGGTACAACCCACCACTCAGCAAGAATGTCCGATCAAATATTTACTGCAACTTCCTTACCCTGATTGACAAACATTTCCCACCATCATCTAACTTGCACAAGATATTCCAACCGAAATACGATCAAAATTAGTTACAGCTGCATTGGTAACATGAGAAGCACTATCTCAAAGCACAACTTTAGAATCCTAGAGAAGACGAAATCCCACACTATTGACACCTGTAACTGCCGACGAAAACACGATTGTCCACTTCCGGGAATATGCCAAACAACGAACGTAATCTACGGAGAAAATATCACAACAGCCGACAACGGAGAAACAAAACATTATATAGGCATGATAGCAAACCCCTTCAAAGAGCGCTACAGAAACCACACAAAATCTTTCAAAGATAAGAAGTACGCGAACGAAACGGAGCTATCTAAGTACATTTGCGACCTTAAGGAAAAGGATAGAGTTTTTAATATCAAGTTTTTTAATATTTAGTATCGAATGAGACATAAACATACATTATGGGCTGTGTACGGTACTCTTTTGAACAATACTATCCAATTTTATTTGGATAGTGAAGGCAGATGAAGCAAGAAATGTGCTTTCCAAGTGGCATAAATTATGTTATTATATCATATTTTTCTCTGTACAAGTCAATGCTTGATATACAAATCATGATTCTTTGTTTTTCAGATATGTGTGATTATATTCTCATGTCTCCTTCGGAGGAGTATGAACCACTCATGTCTACTGTGAAAGAAAAGACATACATAAGTAAAGTATGGGTGATTGATGTGAAACCATTTTATTTTATTTTGGAATAACTGCAAACTTTAGTGTCTTACTTTTTTTGCAGGTTGTTATTGACTTCCTTCTGGAAAATCCTGATTCCAGTTATGATGACTTAGTAAACAGAATAGAGGTAAGGTTAAAGATATTGCAAAATCGTCCTCCTCACACCTCTTGCATGCCAACTTCATTCCACCTGTCTTATGCCTTTCACACGGAAACATGTTGTAATACGATCACGAAGAACAACTGCCAGAAAGCAAACAGCTTCTGGCCTTTTATTAAATTATGCTAATATATACATAGGTTACCTAAACTATTACACATGTTTACTCATATGTTTGTTTTTCCACACTCTAAATGACGCTTACCCACGCTGACCCATATCTCGCACGTACTTGCTAATTCATAAATAATTATGTACGCAAGTGTTCGTACACACACACACATATATATGTGTACATACATACAGATACGTGAACGTTTAGGTTTACGAAATGCAAAGAGGGCTCAATAACGCAAAGAAAGAGCAACACACATAAAATATTCTAATGAAACGGAGCTTTCTAAACACATTTGGAATTTGAAAAACAACAAACAAGATTTCACCATAAAATGGTCTATTTTAAAACACGCTATTTCATATTCAGGAGGATCAAAACGATGTAATTTATGTCTAGAGGAAAAATTTTCTATTTTGAACGTAAAAGATAAAAATAACTTGCTAAACAAAAGATCGGAAATAGTTTCGGCCTGCCCACACAAGGTCAAATTCCGCATAAACAACCTAAAACAAAAACAAAATCCCCCTATTGTTCCACGCCCTAACGCCCACATTCCGGCCTACGCATAAAAAGCTTCCCGGTTTCGAAGTTCGTCAGTCACCTGAAGATTCTTTCCCAAGATGAAACAGGCTATAGTGACTTTTTGAGGTAAGCGATATAATACATACAGATACATATATACAGATACATATATACAGATACATACATACAGATTCATACATAAAGGTACATACACGAATATACATACATGCATATATGCTACTTACAAACATACATACATACATATACATGGGTAGATATAGATACGTACATGCATGGATGTATGCGTACATACACCTACATATAGATACAAACGTACAATACGTGGACTGACACACATTCTCACACCAATTCATACATACATACCTACGTACATATGTGTATCTTGGCATGCCTGCGTAATATTTCGAAGGACTTTCGTAAAGCTGTTCTCTTACAAGGGATCAAGGCTCGATTCCAGTTTCCCATAAGGCGACTTCTTAAAAATAAGCCACTGAAATTTGGGCAAACAAATCAAATCTAACAAACATACGCAAAACGATTGACGATTTTACTTCAATTTTTATCAAGGATGGGTCGGTTTGAAAGGGATTTTTTCCCCATTATTTGAACCTAAAGCCTTGTTTGCTTTTGAACGTTACAAAGTAGTTTTGTCTTGGTTCAATTTTAAACTTAGGTTTAGTTTTTTAACAAGTTCAATATTTTGTTTAAAACAGTACGATTTTTTTGAACCATTTTAATGATCAACAATTTTACTGCTCTTAAATAATCGACTGATGGTTTTCTCTAATTCACTTCCAGCGTGCATATTATACTTAAAAAATGCTCTCACAGTTTCACTCATATTAAGCGGCTGCGTATTAATCGACCACCCCCTTTTAAGTGGCCTGTTATCACAGTCCCGAAAGTATTGTCAGTATAAATATTGCATATAGCACCCCTATTTAGCGACTACTTCTATTAAGCAGTCGCGACCACTTTTTAGCCGTCCCAGTAAGGGTTCTATTGTCTTTACCTCTATTAAGTGAATATAGTGAATTTACTACTCGTAGTTTCACCCGATCTTAAGAGAGCTGTTTATAGACGGGAGTCTCAAATAGAAGGTGACGAATAACAAAAATATTCAAACAAACATTTATAGTTACATGATTAGAAGTGATAATTTTTTTATCTGGCAACACAGTTTAAACCTTTATTGCTATAAATGTATAAATACTGTGTAGAGCGCCTCAAATTGGGAATCCAAGGACTATCTCAGGATGATGTCCGTAGTCAGGGGTCCGTAAGAACAGTTTGAACTCAAATCCTTCATATGCAAACTTTGAGTTTAACGATAGGTGGAGAATTTGTCTGCGGTAAAGTTGTAGTCACAGGGAACTTCTAAGCCATAGTCATTTCCTCTGTTAATTCGTTTGCTCTTAGCAACTGCTTTGCCATTGATAGTTGCTCTTTATTATGTGCAACAGTTGTCACAAATCTCCACGCGTGCTTGTTTCCAAATACAGCGACTTTGTACCACACCTTATGCGAGTTTTTGACAAACCCTTATTACGTGGTCACTTGCCATCTCCCTGAGGGTGGCTGCTTAAAACGGGTTCAACTTTCAACAAGACTTTCAAAGTAAACCTTGTATTTTTTTTTCTTGACGTGAACGAAAAGGGGGACTATTTGGAAGAGTTTTCCTGTGCTACCTGCAAACATACAGTAGAATGCAGACGTATAACTAGGACTGTTGATATATACTAGTTTAGTAATATATTAAGAACACATTACTGTTTTTTATGAGGGCCATCAATAATACTAACATGGCGAAATTGTTACCGTCATTTCCTACAAATGATTAATAATAATGATAATTATAAACCCGCCTTAAATCTCGAAACATATCAGCACTAGTCTAAGAATAAAACAATATTCAGACTTAACCCATGCAGTGGCACACCTAAACTGACCTTGCACTGGTTGGAAGTGCAAAAGAATACTGATAAAGTCAAACTGGATATAGGCACCGGACAGTAGTTTCAGGGACTTTGGGGAGGGTTGTACTTCCCTAGCACCTTCCTGACTGGGTAAGTTGGGCGAGTAAGAGCTGGCCCTGAAATGTGCAACGTCTGTTGCGGCCTTCCCTGGCGAGTCGCTGGACTCTCGTAGCAGACTGAGACCCCTTTCACTGTCCTTAACTGGGTGGTGTGCGAGTTGAAGTAACGTTGATCCTGATGACGTTATTTTTAATTATTCAAACCGCGTGCTTACACCTGAAGAGAAAGATATCTTAGCCAAGGCACTTAGCTTCTCGCTCCTACAAAATAAACTCGACTATTGTGACTTTCTCCTGCCCTACGAATATCTACACCGACAACTCAAACGTGAAACAATTTACAAGGGCTCCGGTTTTGATGATGATTCTTTTAAGACAAAACTAATAAACGCCTCTTATTATATGGCTTTGGTAGCAAGCGGTCCGAACACGGAAATCTTGCAATTTGATGGGTTCATAAGCGATCGGATATTTCCCCTATTGCTCGCTCAGGACAGGGGATTTAAAAACGCCATGCTTATCTCGAATGAAAATTAAAATTTTTGTCAAAATAGGAAGTGAAAATGTACGTGGGTAAAGAGTGAAGGAATTCTATATGAAATGACGACAGAATTGCATATATTTATTTGACGTTCAGTACCTTTGCACTCTTCACTTATATTTCAGTAAGCCATATAATAAACTACTTGTTGGCCTTGCTTGTTCGGTCTGTACTTAAAAACATCAGTCCGATATTTCACCAGTAAAAACCTCGCACTCGGTCAGTAAGTAGTAATTTTGTAATAAACGCCCCTGTAAAATTTTTATTTTGTAATAAAAACCCTTTTCTATGAAACGCTCCATCTGTAATAAGCGTCCCCCAAGCAACAAACAACAAGAGAAAAGTATTGAAATGTAATACTTTTATCGTGGTTAATGGAATTATTTGAGGTGTATCGTTTCCTAATAAAGGTTTGGAAACGACATTCTGTTCTACAGTAGCTCAAACTCAAAATAAGGCTAACCCTCCTTGATATCTTTAAATTCTTTGTTTACAATATTTGCAAACTTTCTTCTCTTCGCCCGTGCTTTATGATTCCTAGGAACGACAAGGTCCACTTCAGGTTTCCTCTCACCACACACTTGAAAAGATACTGAATTCTTGCGCTAACTGACGATGGTTTGGACAATGACATTGATATCCTGAATTAGATGACTAGTAATATCTCGTTTATCCACAATTCATCCTTATCGTTAGATAGCTCATGGTTTTGTTCCTTCAGACAGCATTCAGTTTTTAAAAAAATCAAAGTCTTCATACTCCAGACGTTTGTGTGAAAATGGAAATAAACGCCCCTCTCTAATGATCGCCCCGTATCCACAAAATTTAATAACCCCCTGGGCGTTTATAAGATCATTTATGCTATACTAAATAAGAAGTGTTCTCGTCGGTGGTTGTCGTCCGGCGCCGAACAGCTGTGGAATTGTTTTGAGTTTCAGCCTTAGAAGCTTCGCTTCCGTAGTGGAAGCCATCTTTATGGGAACGATCTCTTCTTAGTTAATATTTGAATTTAAAACTTATCAAAGTGTAATTTTTTTTCTTTTTTCCTGTGAGTCAATGATCCCACCATGCGAATTTAAGATCCTGACCGAAGATACTCTAGTAAAGAACGCCCAGTTCATCGTCGAACAGGTAAGAGTTTGGCGGCGGACTGACTTTAGGAAATGGCAACCGCTGAAACTTAGGATAGAATGTACTGATCTTTCGAGCGAAGGCCCTTCGTAGAGTAAAACGTGTTTTCTTTCCTTGTGAGTCTTGTGAGTTCCATGGCTTTTCAGGCTTGTGTCATCCATTACTGCATAGGCCGCACTCTGGCTTTTTGTCATTGTTTGAATCAGTGGCGGACACTTCAGGAAATATTGGGGGGCGAGTGCCGAAGGCACGAACCTTCTTGGGGGGTGTGGGGGCATGCTTCCCCATAAAATTAGAAATTTAGAATACTGTTTCTTGTTTGTTTTTAAACAATGCCATTTTGTTCTGTTATGTTGATTGTTCGTTGTTGTCATTGTGGTTCTTTTTCTTAAAATGAAGACCTCCTTGTGCTTCCATTTTTCAAAGTATAAGCTTCAGCTGAAATTATTGGGGGGACGATCGCCCCCCCCTCGCCCCCCTAGTGTCCGCCACTGGTTTGAATTGAAGAAGTGATGTTTTGGTAACAATAGAAGTGCATTTATGTAGTCCATGGGGTTTTGTAAAATTGATACCTAAACCTTTCCGGCCGGCACCCGACTTTTTAATTTTACACTAGCGAACGTCAGACAATTTCATTCGTCAAGGGGAGACGTATCGGTCCGTACCCCACTTTTTAATTTTATTCTGGCTAACACCAGACAATTTTACTCTGGCTAACGGCAGACGATTTTACTCGTCAAAGGGAGACGATTTCTGAGCCCCAACCTTCCGGATTTCTGATTCCCGACCTTCCGGATTTCTGAGCTAAATGGTTAGAGCGTCTCACTGGTCATCAGGAGGTTGCGGGCTTAATGCCCGTCTTGGGCTCAGAAATCTTTCTTTTGAGGTTAGGATTTGACGAGCGTTCATCGATCATTGAGGTTGTTCGATGTTGCTCCGGCGATAGTTCATAGTCGAGCGCGTCTGAGGCGTTGTTTTGCCTCTGTTAGTCGGTTCAGTGCAGTTGGCCTTGCACAAGCAGCATCTTCATCTGGAAATCGACTAAAAAACTAACTAACAGTTAACGTTTACCCCAGTCAATTACTTACTGAGAACTTTTAAAGAATGCCGTCCAATTTCTTTCTGTCTCTTGTATGTATGCAGGTACAGGACTTCGACGCAGCTGGAGACTATTACGACATTCCTCTGTTGGTCGGTTCATGCATGACGTACTTTATTAGTTTAACTGGTGTCGCTCTAGGTAGAAGGTTAGTTTTTGTATAAATGACTTCACTCCATTTAAGAATTTCTCTGCAGAATGAGCAAGTGCTTATGCGCTTGCGTAACCTCGTTTCTTGTTTGGCTAAGTTAGAAATATACAAATCGTTTATTCTCCCATTTCTTGCTTACTGTTACGTGGACTGGCATTTTTGCAAGTCTTTCAGACTGCAGAAAGATTGAGCGCATTCAAAAACAGGCATTTAAAGCGGTATATAGAACTTACTCAGTTTTCTTATGAAGCACTTCTGGACCAAGCTCTTTTGCTATCGTTATAGAGTAGAAGACTACAGGATATAGCTGTTTATTTGTATAAAGTTAAAAATCAAATGGCACCTAGTAATTTAGCTGAAATATTTAACTTCAAAAATTTGCGCCATTAGCATAGGCAATAGTGATTTTGAAATACCAAGATTTGACACTGTGAAGTATGGAAAACATTCATTGCGTTACTTTCGACCAATGTTATCGTCAAGGCTGGCTACCGAGATTCAGAATTCAATAAGTCTTAATGTTTTTAAAAATAAGATTAGAAATTATGATATTAGTGTAGTTTAGTAGAAAATAACAGTAACCTCTGCGATATTTAAAATACACGAATTTTTCTATTTTATTGTTGTAAATTATTGTAGTCAGTTTTTTCGTGTCCCCAATTAGTCTACTTAAGGCTCTTAATTTTCCTAGCTTGCCATGAAATTATAAAAATGTACCTAAAATTTATAGAATTGTTAAGTTTCAAAATAAAGTTCTAAGGGTCTAGTTCTTGCAGTATGGGAGTTGGATATTTGATTTTGAATACACTGTAATGCAGAGGGTTATCCCTGGAGACTTGTCCAAGCATACTTAAGAATAAAATTTTCTATTATGTGGTTGCCCAGATGGGAGCAACAATTCAAATGTTTCACAGAACAGATGTTTTATCAATCAGTTCCATGTGGTATTTACAGACAATGATTAAACATTGACTTCTTGTGAAATCTTCAGGAATTATTAATGGTTAGAATATACGGTATAACATTCATTATATAATGAATACAGATTCATTACATAATGAATGTTTTATATTATATACAGTCATTATTAAATGACTGATGTAGAAAAAGACCCCGAAAAACCAAGAAGAAATAGCTGCCTTATTGGTAAGTATGAGTGAAAACGCTGTTGGAACTCGATGTCTCCATTTAAAACAGCTTATGCTGAATTCGACGTCCCTGCAAAAATAAATGTGGCCATCCATTTGTTCGTTCGTTCGTTCGTCCGTTCATTTCGTTTCATTCATTTCAGTCGTTTCATTTCATTCATTCATTCATTCATTCATTCATTTCATTCGTTCATTCATTCGTTCATACATTCTGGGCTTTGAATCTGTTAATGTAGGTTTTCATGAGAGCTAAATCAGTAAAATTATAGGCCTTTTGCTAGGATGAACTTTGTTGACGTGGAAATTGGACCTGGTTTAGAAATCGGGCTTGCTACGAGAAGTTGAAACCAATCAATCAATCAGTCAATCAGTCTAATAGATAAATAAGTCAGTGAATAAATAAATAAATAAATAAATAAATAAATAAATATGACTTCAGGTGAAAGCGCTGTACAAGTTCCACAAGAAATGAATCGCAATTTGGGGTGATACGTTTTTATGCGTGGCAATATGTATTTTTCTTTCTCTTCTTGATTTTGTTTATTTAGAAAAATTAGTCGTGGGATGTTGATGACATACCGCCCGGAAAAGCGAGGCAAGCTTACGAAGGTACAGTGAAAACCGCGAACAGTTTCGTATTCTCCATCTCGTTAACTAAACATTACAAGGGAGGAACCAGCTAGAAGTTGCGGTCACAAAAAAAAATTGAAACGTCTTGCATTTATGCTGGATAACCCTGTTAACTAACTGAGCTGTTCTGCCTGGTGGTCCATTAAGGACCACCCTCAGGTCCAGTGTTACTGGATGATAGATGAACGTTCGTCAAGTTCATCTCTCATCCAAGATATCTCCACGTTCCAACATTTCCTACATATCGCATTAATATCATTATTGACACATGGTAGCCGCTTAGACACAACATATGTCGAACTTGAATTTTAGCCCTCCTTCTGAGTCTCGGTAGTTCAATGGCTTGAGCGTCCCACCAGTCTTCAGATGATTGCGGGTTCGGTCCCTTCTGGGGCTCAGAAACCGTTTTTCTGAGTTTAGAGCTTGACAAACGTTCATCTATCATGCATTAACCCTTTGTTGTCCGAGACGTCTCCCTTTGATGAGAAAATTGTCTGGTGTTAGCCTGAGTAAATTTAAAAAATCGGTTATGGACTACAAAGGGTTAAAGAGTTTAGTTGCCGTGAGAATCTTCTTTAATTGGCAGTGAGTCCTCCAGCCATAACAAAGAACTGTGGCCTTGCATGAGTACAATGCATCAAACTAGGAGGTAAAAGAAAAACTCCAGCAAAATAGAAGTATACAATACATGGAATTTAACATCACGTTAGTTTTTCGATGACTGTACTGGTTGATTGTTGTAGGCAACGACGACTAAACTGGTTCGCAACGTCTTTAGTGAATTCTTTGAAGGCCAAATAGGTGAAAAAGCCGAAAGTTTCTTATCTCGTGAACGTTGTGGCGTCTGTGAAACTTGTCAGCAGCTGGATTGTGGGCAGTCTGCTTCTTGTGAAAACATGGCAGAAGTTGGCGAGCAAGGACGAGAAGAGCTAGAATGTGAAAACCGAAGGTGCAAAAACTTTTTTTGTAGCCAATTTATTTCTTAGCTCTGACCTCCTTCTAATCTAGATCCGTTATCTACCAGTCGGGCAGTGCACCCCTTTTATTACATGGCTGCCCACGCTTTTTCGTCCGCACGTAAAATTACGCATGCTGATTTGCTGCCGAACGCTCCGAAATTTTACGATGTTGGACCGGTTTAATACGCTTTTTATTCTGGACCGGTAAGTTTTGGCGGGAAAATCTTCAAGATAATTTTAATGAACTTCAAGGATAAATTGTGAATCTACATTGAAAAATGTCAGATAATAAAATTCTGGAACACTAATGTTACTTTAGTTTAAAGCTAATTGAATAAAAGTACGATAAATTAATGTTTAACTGGTGGACACGAGAAGTGAACCGAACAAGTTACGAGGTAAGTTAAACGCCAACAACTGATGACAAAAACCTAGTTAAAAATGGGGAAAAAAATCCCAACCAAAAACCATGTAATCAGTTCCTTCTTAACTCTTTTTTTTGGTCCGTACTGGAAAGTATTTGCCTTCGGGTTTTTTCGCACAGACCTCACTCTTTCGTCGCTCGGTCTACACGAAACTCTCAACCAAATACTTTCCCGTACAGCCTTCGTTCTCGTTTAATAAGTGCTTAAAAATCGGCCCACACCGAAGTCACACAATTAAATACGTAGTTGCGAGATTAAATCAAGACGATCATATTAAGGCTCAGGAATATCAGTTTTTGTTTCTGTCAGACAATGGTTAATTCAGTTGGTAAAATGACCTCCTGGCCAATTCATGTATCACATAAACCAAGATTTCATTTCTACTCTCACCACGTACCAAAAATCAGTCTGCATTGGTGATCAACACGCATAAAACGCTTGGTCAAGGACAAGGCAAATTTCCCTTTTATGCGAAGGCAATCGAACTCCTTCAGCGAATGGTCTTTTATCCTTTGCAGGAGGGCTAGTATCCATTGTTTTTGCTTCAGTTGCTGTTGCCAGCTATCTAGTTCTTTTTGTGTCACCGGAAATTACGTGGCTAAAAATTAAGGAAACATTTGAGGCTTAGTATGCGCAGTAATCACAAAATTTCGAAATTCAATGTGCAAGAATCAAAAGAACTTATTAGTAAGGCCCCGTTTACATGAGACCGGTACAAATTCCGACTGGTAGCAAAGTGAAGATTTTCTGATGTATTTACACAAGAACGGACAAAACTAAAGCCATGCTCTTTTAAATATTTCTCACCAAATTCCCAGCTACAATGTTTATCTTGTTTGTCACATCACCAGTTTGTTTGGAGATGTTTCGCGTTTTCATCAAGAAAATTTCTTACCGGTCCGAGTGCGGACCGATCTCAACTCATTCTTGCAGGTCTAGCTTCCAAAATGAGTGAGGCCGGTACGAGCTTATTTTTAGAACCGGTCTCATGTAAATTAAAACAAGGATTTGTCTGAGGAGCGATCTGAAGTCGTGCCGGACTGACATCGTGCTGGTCTCACGTAAACGGGGTCTAAGAAAGCCTCACGTGTTACGCGCTTAAGACAACAAAACCATATGATCATGCTGCAAATATCTGGAGCATATGAAAATAGCTCATTGACCATATACCTTGGATTTTAAACCCCAGCAATATCCCATTTTGCAGGAAAGGTTATACTTACGTGATTCTGCTCGGCAATATCACTCCTGTTAACAAAACAGAGTAGTCAAATATGCCAGGAGGGATGATTTGCACACATCCAGATCTGGTGCATTAAGGTTGATCTGGATCAAGTTCAGTTTAGCGAATCCCTTAATTAATGAGGCAATCGCGGGCTCAACTGACCACCCTAGCCCTAAGCCTAACCTTAAACCTAACACTAACCTGAACTCTGACGTTAAATACTCAGTAGTTTGCCGGGATCCGCTTAACTATACTCCAGGTTTTGATCTCAACCACGAAATTTTTTTCAGGACGTTTGAGTTCTTTATAGTACCAAAAAAATAGTTTTAAAACAGTCTATATTTGGAGTTTGTTTTGTGAAATATTCAAACAAATGCTTCAAGAACGAAGTGTATTACCGTGATTTTTATATATAATTGTGAAATGATTATTGTGTATTCTAAAGCGTCAGGTAGTTTGAAAGGTCGAAAAAATGCATAGCTGCACAATAGCCGCTGAATAATTGATTCTTCTGAGACATAAATTGAGATTTAGAGTTTCCTAATTGGCATGTATATGTCGTTTCCAGGGCCCTCAAGGCCTTGCTGACGGTGTCCTTCATTTCTGGCTAAGACGCTAGTTTGCATGTACCCAAAATCCATTCTTTTCAGTCTTTCTTGTTAACCCTTTCTTGTCCAAGACGTCTCCCCTTGACTAGTAAAGTCGTCTGGCGTTAGCCATAGTAAAATTGAAAAGTCGGATACGGACCAAAAAGAGATAGTGTAGTGATAGCAAGGTTTTGGAGCGTCTGAAAAAAAATCACAAATGCATGTTTTTCCAAATTACACGAATCATACTATTGCCAATTAATACAGTACAACCTTTTTAATTCGCGGACATCGGGGTCCAAGGACCCGGTCCGCGAATTGTCCGGGTCGCAAAGTAGTCTGAAAACCAAATTTCAACATATTAAGACATATAATGGCCAAACACACATGAATTTTAATTCACAACCCTCCTACCTCACGTTGTGTACGACGTCATATTGGATGTTATGATCAGAATATAGTGCCGACCGATCACATGTTTCCAACTATTTTTTTCAAAGAACAACTCATTTTTTGCAAACTATGAACTTTATTTACAACAAATCATCAACAAGGCTGGTCCAGCGTAGGCAGCGGCGCAACAACACAACACGAAGGGAGGGATTCTCGCTTGCCACAATCTGAAACAGATAAAAATATTCTATCCTCGACGTTTCGAGCAAAGACCCTTCGTCTGGACAGAGTAGAAAGAGAAAGAGAAATAGAAATAGAATAAACAAACTTGTTGCTTAAATAGCAAGCTATACAAACAGTCACGCGAAACAAAATTAACCAATGACAGAAACGTAACCATAACAGAATGAAAACGTATTAAATATTGAGCCCGCACACAGCAACAAACCCTGTAGTAAGGGGGTATGCCTGCATGCAGGCTGAATATAAAACAAGTGAGAGCACAAATCAATAAATAATGATCATTTACATGCAAATTGGTACAAAAGAAAGAGTAGAAAACATTTGGGGTCCAAGACCTTATCGCGAATTAAGGCCTTTTGCGAATAAAGGGGTCGCGAATTAGAGGGGTTCTACTGTACTATAACTGGAAAAAGTAATACAGCGCCAAAAACACGTAATTCAATACCGAAAAAGGTAATTCATTGTAAAGTACTATTTTACCCAAACTGCCGTGTTACCAAAACACGTTTTTCTGACGAAGGGCCTTTCCTCGAAACGTTGGAATTCTTTGAGATCAGTCACGGTAGTTACCAACCTTTAAACTTTTTACCTTATTTAACACTGTCTATGCAGTATTCTATTTTTATGTCACTGTCAAATACCAAAGTCGGGTATGGACCAGAAACGGTTAAAAGATTCAGCTTCTAACTCAGACTTTCATCGCATATCATCTTCACAGGTGTCCAGACCTGGATATGCTTGAGAGGGGTGAACGTGATTTGGATGGAGACCCTGTTGAGCAGGTATCGACGATCATTAATTGTAATTGAGAAAAATATCGTGCAACTTGCATGACGAGAATTTAGAGAATGTCATATGCAGTGATCGCCGATGGTCTGGCAATGGTGTAGTGTGTTTAGGGCCCATTCATAAGGAAACTTGAATAGCCTACATGGAAATGTTCGTATTTCAGCGTTTCAATTTGATTCTTTTTCCCAGCAATAATACTGTTGTTAAAAGTCAGGAAATGCTATCGTGATGAGTGGTTTCCATTTCGGATTTTTGGCAATATATGGCCCCTTGAACACGAGATACCAATTTGTTCGTTAGGGTTACTGTTGTAAAATATTTTTAAAAATAGACAAATTTTACATTTGCTAAGATAGAAGGGAATTTTACATTCTTCTCCGCTCTTTTCTCGTCGTCATAGAACAGATAGTGCGTTGCCTCCTCCATGACAAGGAGTAACTTTAAGAAAATCGAAATTGTTAGAGAACTTATTGCCTGGAACTCTGGATTGTGAGGTTGTTAATTGAAACGATTTATTTTGGAAAGATTCTAGCACCATATGCCGTATTGAACATTACATTTTAAGTATATATTATAGTGGCAACATTGAACATCCGAGCCACTAGCATGCATATATGTCTACAGACAGACGAACAACTACATCTGTGAGTGGAATCCTTAAATGGACCATCTTCTTTATAAATCTTTCCTAGCGGAACATGTCCTTTTGACCCTTAGAATCGTCTACGTTTAGCCAAAGAAAGTTGATAGATGGCTGATTCAGCTGAGAAAGAGTTAATCACGGTAAGCTAATTTTTTTCGTTTTATATATTTAGGTTCGCATTGGAGATTTTGTAAAATTACGTTCCAGTGACCCGAGCGAATCGTTTTACATTTGTAAAGTCATAGCCATGTGGGAAGATGTACAGGAAGAGATGATGCTCCACGGACATTGGTTGATGTGAGCCATTAGATTTATTGATATGAATATAATAATGATTTATGTACACAAGTATATGTACAAAAATACCTATACACACACCGATACATTGAGGTGGATGCACTTATGTTTGCTATTTACCAACAGGCCCGCCCAGAGGTGGCGGGGAGGCAACTGGGGCAGTTTGCCCCGGGCCTCTAACTCAAGCGGGGAATTTAGACCCGAAGCGCAAGAGGGGCCCCTGGCACAAGCTGAAGAGAGGCTCCCTCAGCGTTGTTCAACGTACTGATAAATCTATTTCCTTCATGTTTCAAATGCAGATCAAAAAACGGAATAAGATCCGCTACTTTTGTTCAATCGACCCTATTTGTTTATTCATTGAACGCTGGACTCTTATACATTGAATCAGGGCAGGACGCTCATGTCTATACTCGATTAGTTATCTTCAGGCTCGCCAATAAAGAACTCAATGAAGGCGTTATTGTCAAGCGCAATATCCACCAAAACAAATTTCTATTTTGAGGGGGCCCCAAATTTCTATTTTGCCCTGGGCCCCATCAAGACTCTGGGCGAACCTGTTTACGAAGTGAGTGGCCGTTCTGTGGCAAAGGGTACAGACACCAGACTTTAAATTCCGATACAGAATGAACACGTGTTTTGTAAATTACTTCATAAATTATTTCTCGAAAAAATTGTCGAAAATCGATATTGGATTAGAGTTCAAGTTATGTGGTCATGCAGAACCAAGCACTACCGTCCATGAATACGATATAGAACTGATTTTTTTTTGTTAATCAAGTAGAAACTATATCTACAGACAATTATTCAAAATCAGTTTCTCTTAAAATTTCCTCAGGAATTTATTAATGGCTTGTGGAAATGCGTATGTTGAATTGAAGTGATGGATCTTAAACATTATTGGCCTGTTCAGACCGGATGCACCGGTAATCATAGGTTTCTATTCCGTTCGGTCAATTCCCTAGAACAAAGGCCAACCGTGTTTGTTTGTATGTATGTTTAAGTAGGCACTTTCGTACTCACATGCATGCACCCGTACGTGTATGCACGAATACATTCAACAAATATGTCCAATCAATGCGCTGTAGGCACGGATGCATCGAAATATTTATTACTGACTTTGTTAAACAGATGCAAAAATAACCAGAAAATTTCATCTGAAATGTCCGAATAACATCTGGCATCCAAGGATTGAGTAATGACTTTATGCCGTACGCGCTGTTCGAGCTCGATATCCGTTGCATCCATACCTAGTTCTGCCATTGTAAATTAATTTAAAGCCATTTATGAATGAGTTGAGTACAGCAATCAGCCTGTCCAGCGTCTACGAGAAAATCTGGGCTAGAGCGTAGTTAAGCGGATGCAGGCAAACCGCTGACCTACGAAGGTTGGGGTTAGGAGGTCAGCAGGTCGGCACGGTCGGCACTAGAACGGAACCTCTGAGACCAGGTAACCGTTTGGAGACTGGGACAGAAAATTAAGTATTTTATTTACTTGATAACTTCTTAGAAAAAATTGTTAGGGCTTAGATTAAAATGTCACCAGGGGTAACACGTCAACGGTTAGAATTAGGATAAGGATCCTAACCCTAATACTAATTCTAACCATAACATTCAAGATAACTCTGAGTCTTTGGGCCATTGACATTTCAGGGTTATCCTGAATCTTAGGTGAGAGGATATTAGGTAAATAAAATGCTTAATTTTCCAGTCCCAGTTTGCTTGCTGTTACCTGGTCTCAGTGGTTACGTTCTAGTGCCGACCAGGTTAGGATTGGATTATGGTTAGGGTTAAGCTTAGGTTAAGGTTTACAGTTAGGTTTCGGTGAGTTGAGCTGGCGATTGCCTAGTTCACATGCATCCGGTAAACTGCACTTGACCCAAAATTTGTTACATCGAAATTAAAGTTTAAAGTTTTGCATTCCGTTCTTTCAGACGTAGTTCTGGTACGATGCTTGGTGACCTCGGCGATCCGAAGGAACTCTTTCTGGTTGACGAGTGTGGCGATCAACCTTTGAATTCTGTAATGGGCAAATGCATGGTAACGTTACTGATAGGAACTTAAAATTCAACTGAATACTTATTAAACACAAAGTGAAGGTTTAAAGAAGACCGGCCCCTTTGTATGTTGGGTTTACATGAACGTGAGTAGTTTCGAAATGTCGGCCGACCTAGTGGAGTACAGCTTGAATAGACTGTGGTGCTAAGTTTGATTTACGTCTTTTGAATGGTGTTGAAATACATTGATGGAGGATTATGTGATGGCTTTATTAAAAAGACTAGTTATGGATATGGTTTGCTTTTGCAATTGCTTTAACTCTTTCCCGGCGGCACAAGACTTCTATCATTTTACTATGGCTAACGCCAGACAATTTTACTCGTCAAGGGTAGAGCTTCCCACAGGGAGAGAGTTAAATAAACATTCTGTTCTACGCAAAGTATGCAACAAAAGTTGAACGCAATGGAACGATTTAGTGGTGCACCGTGTGAGGGTCATTAATGCTTGGCACATTCATGACTGGTACAAAAGATGTCAGTAAAATTCAACTATGTCGACGTTCTCCGAGCACCATTAGTTAAGCTCTTTGTTGAAACTCTTGTCCACGTTAGTAAAAATATATTGACAAGAAATAAATTAACCGTTAAAAAAGAGACCTAAAGACATCTAAATTTACACAAAGTTTTTCAATTATGGGAAGGTGTGCAGAGAACTTTTTACAGGAAATTGAAAACCCGTAACTCATGAATATGTTTGCCAAGTGTCTGTACGATTCGAATACGAAAAAATAGATGAATGATGCGTTTGGAGGCTGTTTGGAACGCAGCAGTTATTGACGTAATATTTGTTATGTTACAATAGGCGGGTCAGCGCAGATAGGGTCTAAGTACGTTTGATATTCGGCCAAAGAGGTTTAGAAATTACGAATTTTAGGAAATCTAGTTTATTTATTGGCTAGAAAAATTTGCATAACTCAATGTTGTGGTTACAAAGTTCATGGAAAGTTTTGCTTCCTGCCTGTAAGTATGGGAATCAGGGCTGCCACGGATCATTTTCAGTCATTCTGAATTGACACGAATGCAAACACAGTTTAGTCAAAGCATCAACCGCTGTTCAATTTCAGGCAGTGTAAAGGTTGCCTTTCATGTATGCAGTCTTTCCAAATGTTCTCATAATATTCAGTTTCGACAAAAAAACAAAAATAAATCAATGAAATATTCAATTTCGTATTCAAAAGATTAAGATGCGCGGAGTGATAACCATGCACTAGATACATGCGAATGCGTATTTTGATTCCTCTAACGCATTGTTTCTTTCTCGAGCAAATATGAAAAGAAAATAATGTGAGTATGTTGAGGTAAGGTGGTTTATCAGCAGACACTTATGTCATAAAAGCAATTCTTAGTTTTCAAGGCATAATACTAGATGCGATGGTGAGTTGAAAATGCCCCCACTAGCCGGAATTAGCCAGCAATGGACTTTACAATTGGTTAAGGTAATTTTCGAGTATCAGAATGATATTTTTTAGAACCAACCGGGACCAGTGACGAAAAATACAACTCTTGGGTTTCTTGCTCGGAATCCAACCCACGACCCTGCTAATCTAGAGCAGTGCTTTGCCAGCTGAGCTACAATGGCCTTTACCGAAAGCTCTGCTTCGAGTTCTGTATTTATATACTGGTGATAATATCGCTGTTACTATAGTACACCTTTTGCTGTTCATTACCATAAAATATACTATCATTAACGCCAACCTCGAAGTCATTAATGCAAAAATACATTCATTTTATTCAGTCAACATTTACTAGCGTAGATACGCAACCATTTACATCGAAGGTCATTCCATAGCGCCAACAGGCGACCATTAAAACCATTCTACTATACATTAGGGACAAAATTTCAATCAACCAAGATAAATATCGTGCCTAATTGAAATTTTATTATCCCTAACGTATAGTAGAATGGTGTTAAGGGTCGTCTGTTGGCACTATAGACTGGCCCTTGATACAAATTTTTTCGTTAATGTGCCTTTCCCCTTGTGTGTGGATTTTACATGTTCGTATTTTCCCGATTAAAAATGTAATATATTTTGCTTTTCGAAAATTTCATCTTCGTGGAAATTTTTGACGTTAAAGTTTGGAATTTTGAAGTTTGGCCCGGAGAAAAAAAACACTGGTAACTACTTCCCCGAAATGACGTCACACTGGGAACGACTGAGAACAGCAGTAAGTGATTTACATAGCGCAAGGTTAGGTTTCTGTTAGAAAAAGTCGATTTTTATTTCGAAGAATTGCTCAGAATTGTTTGGAAACGTTCAGAAACACTTTCAAGGATGTCTTCTTCCTCGAGTACGGATTATAGCCGAAAAGACTGAAGGTCAGACGTCACTGAGGTCGAAGGAGGATGCATGAAAGTTATGCATGCTGACGATAGTGTCCAACCTTACGAAGGAGAACCTTTGACGGACGAATAATGGATGTCCCATGATACCAAAGAAAGAGTTGCGGAAGAAGAACGCTTAGAAGTGCTTCGGCATCGGTTGGAAAGATCAGAAACAGTGGATAATTGGTATGAGACTTATTACGTTTCTCTTCAGCCTTGAATGTATCAGTAGTTTAGCAGAACCCCTGGTAAGCGAAGAACAAGGCGGGAATCGTAATCATTGAATAAATATTGGGCCCAGAAAAATACATGGTTATGTATTGTCAAACCAACTGAGGTAGTTTGACAGTGACTTTAGAATAGAGTCGAAATATCACTGCATCTTTGTCTCTGTTTTGTGTTGTCTTGTTCCGAAGTACTTCTAAACGCTTTACTTCCACAATTATTTCTTTGCTGTTACAGGACGTCCATTCTTCGTCTGCCAAAGTTTCTCCTTGGTAGGGTTGGACAGTATCGTCAGCGTCGTTGTTGGATACATAATTTGTCGTGCATCGTCTGATGTCTTTTCGGCTATAATCCGTACTCGAGGAAGAAGACACGCCTTGAAAGTGTTTCTGGACACTTCCAAACAATTCTGAGCAATTCTTCGAAATAAAAATCGACTTTTCCTAACAGAAACGTAACCTTGCGTTGTGTAAATCACTTACTGCTGTTCTCAGTCGTTCCCGATGTGACGTCATTTCGGGTAAGTAGTTACCAGTGTTTTTTGACCAGTCCCGGCCAAACTTCAAAGTTCCGAACTTTAACCTCAAATCTTCAAGATGATGAAATTTTCGAAAAGCAAGATACATTACATTTTTAATTGGGAAAATCCAAAGAATACGAATATGTAAAACACACACAAGGGATATGCATTTTAACGGCTTCGAGGTTGGCGTTAACGATTGGACATTTTCTGGTAATGAACAGCAGGTGTAACCCCGGAATTACCGACATTGTGATTACCGAACCCAAAGTCTATCTTTCGGCAACAGCCACCGTAGCTCATTTGGCACAGTGTAATAGATCCTCAGGGATCGAGTTTGATTCTCAGCCGGAGGTCCATGGGTGGATTTTTCGCAACTGGTCCAGGTTGGGTTCGGTCTTATATCGAACTGACATTCGAAAATTTCTTAACCAATTGTAAACTCCTTTTCATGTGATCGTGTCTAAACGCCATAAACTCATTCAATTGTAAGCAAGCAATCTTATGCCAGACTGAGTGTGTAGTTATAGATTAGGCAAGCAGTAATAAAGTCAGTTGCGTACGCATCGTTTCCGTAAATTAGCTGTAAAAAAGTATTTAAAAAGGAATTCGGAAACCATCGTGATTCTATTACCTGTTATTAAGTGCTTCAGTCGGATCCGACCTGGTCATACTTAAAGAACTGAGAGTCTTTGACCCTCAAAAATGACCATGCGATGCATACTTCAGCGGTACACAGAAACGTCGACTGCGTAGTTTTCTGTACTTGATGATATATTTGAAAACTAACTCAATTCTGACTGGATGAGGTCATTGCAATTTCAAGTTAACACAGTGCGGAAAAAAATTACAGTAATTTAAATTGAATTACCTTTTTTCGACCATGAAACACCTTTTTTTGGCGTTGCATCACTTTCTTTGTATAATATTTATTGATGATAGCAAGGTTTCTTGCGCACTTTTCAAAACACACGCTCGTGAGATTTTCAAAGACTTCATATAGTGCTCGTTCTTCGGACCCGTGCTATTTTGATTGTCTTGGAAAAACTCACTTGTGTGTATTTTTTCGAAATTGTACTTGAAGCCACGCTGTTACCTGTACAAAGCCAAAGATCAGTCCCTAGAATCGTTAGTTTGGTCTCGAAGTTCTGATTGACGCACATATCAGTATAAACAAGGATTTGTCTAAGTTTGATTGACCCCAGTGGCAGATCCAGGGGAGAGGCCCAAGGGGCCCAGCTCTCCTCCCCCATTCGAGGTGTTAAAGATGTCATGGCTCTTTAAAGTAATTTCACGCAGTAGAATAGGATAACTCAGCAGACAACTTTCGTTACTCTATATGGTAGGGGTTGTATTTGTGGTGAGGCGTATTTGCTTGTTTTTAAAACGTTCTTTCCAATTGCTGACATCACATGCAGATACCTCTAAAATGGTTGCTAATAGTACAAATGCCGATGGCGTTGAAGATGACGAAACAACTGTCAATTCTACACATTCGTCGTTCATACTATTTCTTCAAATTATGTTGCATACTTTATGTCATAGTGTTAAAAATACATAATTTAGAACCATATGCTTTGAAGAAAAAAAAGAAAAAAGGCCAAAAACTTCAGATCGAAATTTGGTTGGGAACAAGGGGGAGTTATCGGTGAAATGTGAGGTTGAGCGCCAGTATCACGAAAAGGTAGTGAGGACCCGTAATCTTCATCTAGCCCTGGTGATGGCTCAACACCTCATGTGCATTTTCAATCAACTTTGGCTTCGACCTCGCGTCATGGCCTTGACTTGGTCTTTATAAAGCCTGTATATTTGAAAATATTGATAAACTAGTTGTATGGAAAATGCACGTGACTAGAGCAAGCTTTTGGCTACCGATGCGCAGACCAGCCCCGGAGCTGAGGGGGGCCTGGGGGGGCAGTGCCCCCCAACCACAATATAATGGAAGTCGTGCCCT
The DNA here is from genome assembly GCA_030142905.1 of Heliopora coerulea. Classification (NCBI taxonomy): domain Eukaryota; kingdom Metazoa; phylum Cnidaria; class Anthozoa; order Scleralcyonacea; family Helioporidae; genus Heliopora; species Heliopora coerulea. The sequence continues at coordinate 2,159,306 of JASJOG010000025.1, forward strand.
CCCTACAAACAAAGAGAAAGAAAAACGTATTTATAAAATTTCCCCAGAATGCGACCAGGATCCCCTCGGGAACAACCCCCCCAGAGACGACTACAGACCCCCAGCTCAATTTTTGGTCCACGTCGCGGCTATGTGTGCGGCAGTGCCCCCCCGAAATTGAGAGCCAGCTCCGGGCTTGGCGCAGACGTTTAACAGGAAGTGCAACACGACTCAAGCGTCTGCACCTCAGGTTATGTGTATGATAAATCTTGTTCTATGTAAACAATGTTGGAAAAGGCAATATTTCCAGTGGTCTGCCAAAGTGTTCAAAGTGATACAGTGACCAGTTTCCGCAGTAGTAGCTCTGGAGGACGATAACGACGAAGCAAACAGACAGCATCTTGATGCAACTGATCTTCCCTAACTGGGCTGGGCTGCAGTTTAAGGGACACTAATGTGTCACTGACATGTACCGCCGACTTAGTGGACGTTTTGGTGCGAAATTGTGTGGTGATAGTTAAAGCGTGGAAAATTATGAAAGTATGACAGACCGACGACAACGACTTACAAATAATTTGTTTTGCAGTAAAGGTTAGGGTTAGGATTAGAGTTAGGTGTAGGATAAGGGTTAAGATTAGGGTAGGGATTAAGGTTAGAGTTTGTGTTAGGGTTAATGTTAGACTGTTTGGGTTAGGATTGGCATTTCCACCGGGAGTTTGCTCGGAACCATTGACATACTGGTGTCCGCTAAATTGCGGTTGTACGTGATTGTTTTCCTTGTTTGGTTTGAAGTCGCCAAATTTTACTGTTATAACTGCTCGTACATCCCGAGCGATACGTCCACAGACGATAACAATCCGACAGCTACCCGGAACTTGTCCTCCTCTCAATAGAGAGGGATGTTAGAAATGTGCTGAAGCAGTTAAAATCAGCCAAGAACAGAATAAAACCCCGTATAACCGCTATTGCTTCGGGTAAACGGAATAAAAGGTATTCAATTTACTTTTCCTATTATTTGCCTTTGATTTCAGGTTAGATATAAACGTCCGTTCATAAACTGTGAAGGAGAGAAAGATGAGAGAGGCAGTTTTTTCTATCAAATGTGGTAGGTTTTCATTTCACCCAAGTGCTGTGTATTATTTTGTGGGGGTGAAATACAAAGACAAAGTTCAGGAATTAACCAGAAGTGTGTTGCGAGCCGTGAACTGTCGCATGTTTACGCTACATCCATCATTGTAATAAATATCAGTGCTCAGCAAAAAATACGAAGTAGAACCACAAAGAAATAAAGTTTAATCTGACATTTCGTTGTCAACTACATCTTCAGAGATTATATTTCATCAAGAGGGTACATAATATGATGTAATATTATAATCTCTGAAGATGTTGTTAAGTTGGCAACGAAACATCAGTTTAAACTTTGTTATTTCTTTGTGGCTGTACTTCGTGTTTTTTGCTGGGCGCTGATACTTATTACAAGATTCCTTTTTTTTGCCTGGGAAATCTCTTACATCCGTCATGCTCCTAGCTACCTTGAAATAACTTCTAGTTTGAAGAGCCTTCAGATGTCCACTTGACGTCATTCTCAAATCAAATAAACGAATTCACATACTTATGTGAATAAAATTGGACTTGAATTTGAATTTGAATTCACTAAAACACTTGAACGGTAAAATTGTACGACAATTTTGAAAAACGCCAGCAAAATATTTACAATAAAAACAGTGATGATAAAATTAGTAAAACTACATATTCAAAAAAGTCTGAATTAAGAGTAAATCAGAAAGTTGTGATGGTGAAGTATCCCATTTTTGAATACTATATGGTAAAAGGCTGATCTAAACCTATTCCTCCGGTATATAGGAATAGGAATTTTTCTGATGCTTTTAACAGAATAATGACGTTCAAAAATCTAGGTATGAGATCATATAGGTTACTATCTTTTTCTAACATTGACCGATAAAAAAAATTCATGAGCGATTCTTGTCTAGCATACATAGTATCAAGTTTGATCTGGGTTTGCGTATTCCAATACAGGACAGATGAAATAGCAGAAAGAATGTACGGCTCCTTTGCAGGAACGCCACTTGTTAAATTAACAAGCGCTAAAGCTGAATAACTGACGGGAGTATTTTGAAATCAGTTTTTCAAGAGTTGTTTGAGGTGACAGCCGAGAGCAACTCTACATTTTTTAGCGTAATATATGCAATGGAAAATAGTTCACTAAATGAAGGGTACTAAGAAATTTGCATGTGTTTTTGGGTAAGGAAATAACTGGCTGATTTAATTTCCACAGATATTCAAGTTCGTATTTAACAAACTAAGATTTGCACACTTTAATAAGTTTGAAGAGATTGTTTCATAGTTTGACCGTTCGGTTTCAAATGAGATTCTTTAAAATAATCTTGTGGATGCTTACTGCATTATTGCATCACGATGAATACTAGCCATACAGAATTTATATATCGTATTTCCCGGCGTACAAGTCGACCTCTTATTTTTGACCGAAATATCATGATTTTTACAATACCCAGTGTATAAGTCGGGTCTGTCAAATTAAGTAGTTACCAGACACAGAATAGTGTTCGCAGAAACGTTGATAACATGGCAAATCTTTTAAAGCATATTTTTTTAAATATTAAGAGCTTATTTTCATATAGAAAAACTACACATACAGTACCGGTATTTACTAATGCTACTTACAATTTACTTTACGTGAAATATTTTAGTATACTAGTCTTGTAGATGAATAAACATTGGATATTAAAATGTCTGTGCATCAAAATCCCTCAAACTCTTCATCGCTATCGTCAGACTGATCGAAAAGTTCATGAAATTGTTCCATGGTGATGCGGTCGTCGGAAGGGTCAGCCGTTTCTTTGTCTTCAAGAGGACTGGGACTAGTATATCTGATCTCTAATTTTGCTCAATTTCATGACCCTTCGTATAAGTCGAGGTGAACTTTTAGACATCGATTTTGGGTCCTAGAAAATCGACTTATAGGCCAGGAAATACGGTAGTACCCTAGTTCTCAAGTAACTTTAATGATTTGCTTCAAGGTATGATGCAACACGAGCGCGTTTTGAAGAACCACCGAAGGAGTATTTTGAAAATGGCGTTTGTTTAAGCTGCTTACGAAGAGAACAAAGGCAACAGGTTTGTTTGATTTAGTAACTGATTTGTTTCTAACTGCTCGATAAGCTGGTGTTTAAATACGTATCGCATTTATAACGTAGAGTTCGAAAAGTTAGCTTCTGCTGTAGGCTTTTTTTCATGCCATACCCGTAAGAACCTGAGAAGTTCGATTTTGATGTTGTTCGAAAATGTTTCCGATTCTTTGGCTTGTCTAGGTGCGATCCTTCTCTGTCAGCACTAAAAACCATGTTTTTCGTTGGGTCGTTCTAGTAAAACGAATCTTTTTTCTCACTTTCATTCTGAAAAACAAGCCAGTATGCAAGTGATATGTAGCACCTTGTTGTTTCCTTTGGCATTACCATTCAATTTGCTTTTAAGTAATAGTGATCGAGTGCTTGCACTCACATATTTACAAGGATTGCGGTTGAGATAGCCTTCGATCAACATCGTAATCCGGATATTTATGTTACGTGTATGAGGGATACACCCCATCCCAAGGCGTCGTTTTTCCCTTGTGAAAATTCCGCATGACTATTCACATATGGTCGAATGATTTTCACATGTGATCATACATGATAAACATAAATATATTTCAATTTCACGTGTACAAAATTTTCACGTGTTTATTTTTACATGTTTCTCTCTTTCACATGTGAAATCTGGCCTGAAGGCTTCTCAAAAGGGTTATTTTCTTGTTCACACGATGAGGCGAGATGAATGCTAAACCGATTAGAAGATTAATTTAACGACGAAGAATTTCATAGGAAATCGAGACGTATATCTGACAAAACGAACACAACGTAATGGATGACTTAAATATTGTTAATATTTGGTCCACCTTTATGTTTTAACTTGGTCTTCAATGCAAAATACTTTACTAAGTGAAGAACATTTATTGATTGAATACAAGTGAATATTTTTTGTTCCTATCCACCCAATGTTTATTCGAACACATTTTTTTTCAGCTGAACTGCTTCAGTAATATAAACAGCCACCAACGCTGCATAAACAACGCAGCTGCATGACATGTGAGATCATTGTTGCCATGGTTAGATTTTTACAGCTCGGTTTTTTCAATACAACACAAACTAAATGTAGGATCGGAGTGCACGTTAATGACCGACTTTAGAAAAATTCAGGCAAAGATGGCTGGGAGGAATTTTATGTTCAAGCGTCGTAGAAATTTTTTACGTTTTTGTCATTGAAATTTTGAACGAAAGTTGTTAAACATACCGAACGGCAAAACGTAAATAAGGTGATTACATTTTGACCGAGGATTCACTGAAGTAGAAGTGATCGGCATCGGTTCAACAGCTTGCTTTACTAAGGATTAGAAGTGGATAAACTGCTTGCTTTATTAAAGACCAGCAGTGAAATAATGGTTTGCTCAAGTAAAGATTACCACCAGCACAATGGATGGCTTTAGTACAGACTGTGAGTTGATCACGGACTTATTAATATTAGATATAATAGCATAATCAGCACTTACACAAATTAAACCTGATGGAATTGTTGGTCAACGTGAACAAAATGACTGCGATAAACTAAAAAAGCCCAGCTATAGTGTTAAAAACAAGAAGGTTGATACTTATCGTCGAGGAAAATTAAACAAGTGCTACTGTATTTTTGGGAAAACATAAACGTTCAAGCATGCACGCTTGTAGCCCCGCTGGTACAAACTCGAGCGCCAAACAAAATGGCGACCTTTTGTCAAAAAGTCGTTCCGTTCCGCCTTCTGTGCTTAGGATTGTTATGTGGTATGTTGTAAACGTCCCCACAAGATGTGGTAACAATGTGCTGTGCTGACATAAATGTCAGCGGCCACAAAACAAATAAAAAACGACAAACAGATTGGGAAAAGGGTATTGGAGAGTAGCATGTGAGCATTTTTGCGCATATTTATTTGAAATGGGACTTAAGGGCCTATAAGATACAGAACTAAAATCCATTGATAAAGCAAAAGACAGAAGGATTATTGAGTCAGAAAAACTTCTGAGGTGAGAGCTTGACGAACGTTCATCTCTCATTCAGGATATCTCCAAGTTCCTACATTTCCAACATATATACCGCATTAACAAAATTAGCAAATCGTGGCTGCTGCTTAGGTCGCACATATGTCAAACTTGCATCTTAGCTCGTCATCTGAATCTTGGTAGCTCAATTGTTAGACCGTCTCTCTCTTGACGAACGTTCATCTCTCATTCAGGATGAAATCCTTGCTGGTGATTACCTTGGTTGAGACATTCCATTGTACAAATTGTATTGTGCAGGCAGTATGGCGAGTTCTGTCCGGGCTTAATATCGAGTATTGATTTCAGCGATTTGTTGTTGAAACCATGCAAGGGTTGGAGTATTGCGCAAAGGCTAAAAATTGTCGTGAATATACTTATATCAGTCGGGAACGATTCTTGCAAATATCTTACCTACAATACTAAAATCACTAAAATTATGAAATTTGTTTTTATGGCCATAAAAATCATAAAAATCGAGGAATTTTGTTCCAGAGTAAGTCATAAACAAGCCATAAAGTTTTGTTTCCCAGTTCACTATGAACCCTTAACCTGAATTCCTGTTCTTAAACATTTCATCATGTTTTTAAACATTGAAAAATAGTAGTGTACTCCTGAAGGGTACAAGCCTTTGAGAATTAGCTTAGAGGAAGGAACCCTTGGAGACGCTCCTATTTTTTATGGTTTCAGGGTCCGAAATTTACGAACGTTTAGTGGTAAGAGACGATCAGAATTTAATACTGACGACCAAATGGCAGAAGATGGTTGCCCATAGTACGGCGATATTTTAAACGTCCAACCTCGTAGAGAAATGATATTAAAAGACCCAAAAATCATAATCTCTCTTTGAGATTTCTGCATGAGAAGTAGTAGCGTTATACAACCAGCCGATTTTTTTATTAAATGATTCGTCCACACCGGTCTTGACGTTTATATTCACTGCCATCCCTGTTTTGTGTTTTCCCACTCTGCAATAACACCCAAACTTGGTGGCTAGATTTCATCGTGGATACCTGGATCTGAAAAGATGGTTGCCCAATGGGCAAACTACTTGAAAAGTTAATTTTGAACCCTACGGTTTGCTTGGCTTTTCTAGCCTTACATTTTCGGACATGTGCCCTCCCCCCTTCAGGAACACTATCCTTTCTATTCTGCTGTACCCCACCTTAACTTTTTTTTCTTGCCTCACTTTTCCGAGAAGGTTTGAATCAACTGGTTGAAATCTCATCAGTCGATCCTTAATGCGACATTTCTACAGACTGTCGGGTCTGAGGATAATACTTAGCAGAACATGTTGTTGCAACGAGATGAGAAGTCAAGATATATTGGAGATATATTGTCGCCTTTTACCGTGCTGCTGCTAATGTAAATGTATTTTTAAAGGGTAATAGCGTCACCATTCATTGTACGTTTCGTCCATTTATTGATGCTTTAACTTTTCTCTTCTTGATTTAGCTGGAAATTCCAATTCTTGGAGAAGTACTCTATACTAGGAAAGAAGAAAACTCCAAAAGAATCTCATACGAGTATGAATTAAAAATGTTAATACTTTTGCTGTATTTAACTATATATACATTCTATATTCTCGTTTTTTAAAAGATATTTTAAAGTTTTGTTTAGTTGATAACAAAAAGGCTTCTGTAAAGCTAAACCATAAAGTTTGGTTAGATATTCTGCCCTTTCGAAGCGACTTTTTCTTCTTTTTTTTTCCTCATTTATTAGTGGTGGGGAAACTGATGGGCGTAAAAATACTAAATTCAGCGAAGCAATTTAGTCGGCTAGTTCGGTACCAGTTCTATCAATCCTGGTCGGTGTATTCAGAAGCATGAAATTCTATTGAAACTCGTTTACTTCTACAGGACATTTGGCAGTTCATCTTGGGTAGATTTACTTTAAAACTTTCGTCTTTCCCACCACTCTTATTATGATTACGAGCTACTCTCAATGAGACATCAAACACGTAAACTGAAAGTCGTGATTTCGAAACTCAGTTGCGTGTTTTTAAATTTTTATTTTGTTAGTCAAGTATACTTTTGGTAATTAAATTGTGTTTTAAAAACGCAGTCGTTTCGCTATAAGTGCCTGCTGTTTTCATTGGAAAAAAAGTCGACGAAGTTTTTAGGATAATTTTATTGCAGGCGAGATAAAAAATCGATACCTTGGAGAGCTGACAAACGAGACTAAATTTCGTCCCTTTCTAGCTCTGTTTCCTTCAATGGTGTAGACTACCACGTTGGAGATGCAGTGTTTCTAAGTCCAGAAGCGTTTTCTTTCAAGTAAGTTGCAATACTGTTTCTTACAGGACTTAACGTTTGATTTTCTCGTAAAATTCGTCTGTGTTTTCTGAAATCTAAATGCTGGTATTCTTTCATCAGAAGCTTGAGGTAGCTTCTCACGTACTTAGTAGCAAATGTTGTCTCAACTAGTCGTTTGTTAAAGAGCGTTAACGGACTTATCGAACTTCACTTGGTTTAACAATAATATCCAAATATTTGATTTTTTAATACGATTAAAATCCACTCCATTTCTTGGTAAAAACGCAACGACTGCTTCTAAGACTGTTAAAATCGTCATGAAATCTACTGTCAATCCTATATGAAGTCAGTGATCTATCTTTTTTCATGTATTTAATCGAGTGGACACGTTATTCTGTAATTTTATAAAGTGAATATTTTCTGAGAAGATTTCAGTACTTGCACTTACCTGATTGAAAAATGGACAAATGTAAAGATTTCTACAAATAATAACTGTTCGTCTGGAAAGATAAATTGATACACGTTAAATAATAACTTTTCCAATCCGAGATCTCCTTTTGATGAGTAAAATTACCTGGAGTTAACATGACTAAAATAATAAAATTTGAATTCGGACTGAATGACGTTGAGATAGTCTTAAACATGTTGACATGTTAACTCCTAAAACTAAAACTAAATGTTTAGATATTTACTGTTTAAATCTTTAGATGTTTAGACGTTTAAACGTTTAAATATTTAGACGTTGAAATGCTTAGATGTTAAATGTTTAGATGTTAAATATTTAAATGTTTGAATATTTAAGCGTTTAAATGTTTAATTGTTTAGGTGTTTAAACGTTTAAATGTTTAGATGCTTAATTTTTAGAGGTTTAATGTCGTTTAAATTATTAAAAATTTAAACAACATTAAACATCTAAATATTAAGCATCTAAACATTTAAACGTTTAAAAAGGCAAACAATTTAACATTTAAACGTTTAGATATTTAGACATTTAAATATTAAATATCTAAACATTACACATCTAAACATTAAATATCTTAACATTGAAACGTTTAAACATCTAAACATTTTAACATTAAACATCTAAACATTTAAACATCTAAACAATTTAAAATTAAACGTTTAAACATTAAATATCTAAAGATTAAACATTTAAACATTCAAGCATGTTAAACATGTAAACATTTAAGCTTTTAAACATATGAACTTTAAACAAACATTAAACCTTTCCGATCCGCATAGGTCGTTTTTATGATATTCTGGCTTACGCCAGACGATTTACACGCTAAAGGATACGTCTAGACAGGAATTAATCGTTGACCTGACGATTTTTTTGTGTGGTCACTCTGATAACCGGAGCTTTAACTATGCAGTTTTAATATATTCGCTGTGGACTGGAGGCCGATTTCAAAGTAAACGGTTATTACTAATGATACATTGGCATCAGATTTAACTAATTCCTGCGCTTGATCTGTACTTCCTTAGGACTGAGCTCAGTGATGAAAATAAAACCGTTGAGAAGAACCGGCAAAAAGTGGTACGATGTATTTTATATTTAACCCTGTCTGGGTTGGGTTTGGTCCACTATAATTTCATTAGTATGATGCCTATTTCAGCGAAACTTAGCAGAAATATTGAATATGTAATGTTCTACAAAATTTAGTATTACTTGGTTCTACATAGTTGATGACGTCGTTATTACATCTCTCAACCATTCCTTTTACGTGTGTTTTTAATGCTTTTTTTTTTCACCCGTATTTCTCCAAAAATTATCAGTAAAGAAAAGTACTCAATGTGGGAATATTGAGAAAAGAATTTATAACATGGGAAGTAGTTTATTTTAGTTTTGTTTGTTTTTCTTTCTGACATCACAATGAGTTTAAAAGTTCTAAGTTTCAATTGATAAATCTTTTTATTTTACATATTTATTTTACAATGTGACGTTTTTCGCTATTGGTACATGTTTTTGCGAGAAACTAGGCGTTATAATGGCGTCATAAATGAAAGAAGATGACGTCATACTAAACTCTCAAACAAAAAATGACTGTATTTTTGTATCTAAAAGAAAACTTGTTTTATTACAGGAGATATTTCTCTATGAACTAAGTATTCAGTTCGAACAAGTATTTCTAAGATTCGAACCGTATATCTTAACGGATATTGTGGCAGTTACACACGATTGACAGTTAAGTTTTTATGATGGAGGAAAATTTGGAATGTTGGGACATTTTTAAGACCCGACCCGGACCTGTTGCGAAAAATGCAACTTTGGGCCTTCTGGCTGGGAATCGAACCCGGTATCTCGCTGCGGAGGCCGTTGCCGAAAGCATGGTCATGAATTTAGTTTATATATGGTTAAATGCCGTAGAGTAGAAGGGTTTATCTTAAAGGATATTGTGGCATTTACACTCGATTAACAGTTAAGTTTTTATGATGGAGAAGAATTTCGAGCGTTAGGAGATTTTTTAAGACCCGAGACAACTGCACGGAGCCGGAATCAAGCCTAAGTCATTCTGGCGAGAGACACGTGTACTACACCGTACCACAACGTTCCCCTTAATTGAAATAGTGATAATTCCTTCCCGTCCGAGACGCAAACCCTTGACGAGCAAAATTGTCTGGCGTCACCCAGCGTAAGATAATTGAGAACCAGATTTGTACAAGAAACAGTTCAATTATTTTTTTTCCAAAAAGTACGTCGCAATTTCCCGTTCTTTCTTCCTTCCTTGTCCACCATTCTGTTCTTTTTGTGATGTCGTCCTATGCCATCTATTTAGGTCTAGTCATCCTTCCACTTTCTTTTCAGTATAGTTAACAATTGTTCATCAAAGTGGAGGTGAATAAAGGCGGATCTATACCTCGCATAACTGTTTTCGCATGTTATATATTTTTGAATTTTTAAAACCATGTAACGGAAGGTCGGCTTGTCGCTTATAATTCTTTAAACAAAACATTTTGAAGATATCTTGAGTGCATCAGTTAACACTGCAATGTTGTATAAACAAATTAAAATATACTATGTTAGCTTAACCATAACCATAGCCTAGCTATTCTTAGCTGTAATCGTAACTCTCTCAGCATAGATACATTACCTGAGGAGATTATGTTTAGATTAACGTTATCTTAAAAATTGAACGAGTTACAAAAATTTAACTGACTGGAAAGGAAATGAATCAATTAATGAAAATGAGACCGAATTTCAAAAAAAACCCGTCAAACCCGAATGTTTCAAACCAAGATTGAGCCAGTTCAAAGAAATTGAGCCAAAATTAAATTGAACGACTACATATGGAGTGACGAATTGGTCGACGGATCGATCTATGGACTGGTTGTAGGATGGATGGATTAACGGCTTAATGCAGATCTTGCAGAGTATCGGAGCTGGAGTCTGTTGGACCCTCACTTTGTTTGAGTAGCAACAACAAAATTATCTCCTGAATTCTTTTGGATTGTCTCAAAAAAACTACATTAGGCACAAACCTTTGTCCTTACTGAGTGTAATTTTGATTTTTCCCTCTTTAATACAGAAGTTACAATCTGAACAGTGTGAAAGGTGGAAAAAGTAAAGTCAAGAATTTATGAGAATCTTGCCTTAGCTTCTTGTATTTTCGTTGATTAAATCTTAAATTTTATCAAAGACAATCGGTGTAATTCTTTCAAGACGTTCTGTACGAGCGTGCTCGTAAACACCCTACTGCAGTCAAATACATTTACGAAATTTTTTTGGGGAAAAAAGCACAAAATATCTGGGCTACAAGTCGGCATTTGTAAACCTTGTTGTAGAACTAGATTTATCGCAACGCAATGGACTACTGCGTAGGCAGTTTTAACCAATTAGATAAGTGGAAGATAAACTCTTTGATAATCAAGATGGAGAGTCATTTGCTATTCTTATCATTATTACCTATACTTTTGTTATCATCATTATTTATTATGTCTGCTGTTCTTATTATTATTACCTATGTTCTATTTATTTCTTATATTACTCTTTCCCGGCGGGATAAGACTTTTATTACTTTACTCTGCGAAACGTCAGACGATTTTTCTCCGGCTAACGCCAAACCATTTTACTTGTCGAAGGGGGAGCTCCCACCGGGAAAGAGTTAATGGAAGGCATTTGCTATTCTTTGTTTAACGACCCCTCCTAGTGTCTGCTCTTTGATCAAGCATAAGAACAGCAAATGAATCTACATCTTCATTATCATAGTGTTTACTTTCTGCTCATCCGATTGGCTACATTTTTCTGCAGCCTTTTTCGAACATCAAATGCTTGATGTTTGCAATTTCACTTTTCATTTGGCTATGACGAAGAGCTTTCGCTCGAAACGTCAGTATAACTTGTTCTCTTATTTTTTCGCAGAGCTCTACTTTTAAACTTTTTGTATGTGTGCATGTGGATTAAAAGCTCGACAAACCTATCACCTCAGAGAAACTGAGATCGAATAATCTAGTTGTTTTGATAGAACTAGGTGATACTTGTCAGTTTTTAAAATTTTTAACGAAAACTAGTCATAAGCATTGTTGTTGGCCGAAAAACGCGTAGTTTCTTGGTTGCTCTGCCCGTTTGCAATTGTATATCACATCATGGCTAATCTGATTGAAGCCTGTGCATTAGACTGTACTAGTAAGTCACCCCAAATAGTTTGCATAGGTCAATCTTTACGCTCACATATTGAAACGCTACCACTGCTGTGCCAGATAATTGAGCCTAAGTTTAAGAGTTTCACTCTACGGGTATTCTACCGGTAATTACACTGATAAATATCTTGTAGGTTGACGAAGAAATATATCCAGAATTTTACCGCAAATTAGACGACAACTTTAAGGAAAGTAGCAACGTGCCACAACCGTTTAGAATTGGTATGTATAAGACAATATAGCACATTAGTTACAACCAAGCAGACTTGTGCCGTGTTCTTCGAAACTCTCTTAAAATACATGTGTTATTTAGTGAACTTAATTTAATAGTTTAATAGTCCCCCTTTCACGTCGCATGCTAATGAGCATTTTGATTTCAAACACTCGGGGTCTCTTCAATAAAAAAGTGATAGTGAATCGTGAGTAAATAGGGGTAATCATTGTCAATAAGCGATAAAATATTTTAAAATCGTTTGTATAAAGCTTAATCAATCAGTCAGAGCTAGCTACGAACCTTCTTCGCTACTGAAAGCAGGGGTGGCGCCACGAATTTCCCGACGCAGGGGCAGGGACTATGCCCCCTGGATAATTAAAAATAATTTCTTGAATTTAAGGTCGAAAACGTCATGCTAATTTTATCAAGAACTAGTCGTAACAACTGATTTGAAACAGCATGTATTAATAGGTTTATGACATGTAGAGAAGAATCTACAACCTTTCTTGGCTAAATCGGTAACAAGTATTCACAGTTAAGGTAGATGAACGATCTTCAAGCTCGATACTCAGAAAATGATTTCTAAGCCCCAGACGGGAATTCGAACCCGCAACCTTCTGATGACCGGTGAGACGCTCTAACCATTGAGCTACCGAGACTCAGATGGTGAGCTAAGGTGCAAATTCGATATATATGTGCGACCTAAGCGGAAGCCACTATATATTAATAATGATTGAAGCAGTTTAATGTTTGAGAAACGTGAGAGCTTGGATATATTAAGGTAGATGAACGATCTTCAAGCTCGATACTCAGAAAATGATTTTTAAGCCGCAGACGGGGATCGAAATTATGATGAGCATCGAAATTGAAGATCGTTCATCTACCTTAATATATCCAAGCTCTCACGTTTCTCAAACATTGAACTGGTTCAATCATTATTAATATATAGTGACTTCCGCTTAAGTCGCACATATATATCGAATTTGCACCTTAGCTCACCATCTGAGTCTCGGTAGCTCAATGGTTAGAACGTCTCACCGGTCATCAGAAGGTTGCAGGTTCGGTCCCCGTCTGGGGCTTAGAAATCATTTTCTGAGTATCGAGCTTGAAGATCGTTCATCTACCTTAATATATCCAAGCTCTCACGTTTCTCAAACATTAAGTATTCACAGTTCGTGCAAAATCTAAATTTGTTATTGTCAATGACAATTCGCCGACGATATGTTAATTTTCCTCGACAGGGGGGCTAAGCTTGGCCGATAGGAATGCTGTGGTCCCCTCTGCCTCCCTCTGGCGCCACCTCTGACTGAAAGCCAGATTACTGAAATAAAATTAACAATTCCCCGACGTTGGCAGGTTAATAGTGGCCAGGCTGAATCTGCTCTATCCATGTATAATTTTTAAGCTAGAATGGACGTACTATAGTACAATTTGTTTAGAAAAAAATTAACGTTGACTTTGCGCGCTCATTTTGAATGTAATATACCGTACAAGAGCTTTCAAGAGTTGACAAGTATGTACCTAAATTACATCTTATATTCATAAGTGAACACATTCATGTGTGTGATACATAGCGTATTTTTTTTAAAAAAAAACAACAAAAAAAACATTACATATGCAACAAGGGTTTACTGACCAATTAAAAACGTGAAAAATTCAAGAGCCTCTAGACCAGAGTTGTAGCTATGCCGGTCGGTTCCGGTCGGGTATAACGGAACTAACGTTTGCCGACCGGCACGCAGTGTTTACAAATATCCGACCTACCGGCACAAAAGGTCGTAAATACTGTAATAATATGCGCAAAATCTTCAACAAATATTGAATAAAAGTGACTGAAAAAGCCACTAAAAAATTCCTTATTTCAAACTTCATTTTTAACACAAATATATATCTTCTCAACAAAACAATAAGGAATAAAAACTACACATCTTTCCAGTTGGATTGTCATTACCCGACACTCAAAGTTTCCTAGCTACGACCCTGCTTTAGACCCCACCCAACAAACCCTCTTCTTGCATTGCTCAACAAAACTTCTACCGGCAGTAAAACTGATCTATCGACAACCTTATGTTTACATAACCACTGCAGGGTTTTCCCTTACGCGCAAATGCGCGTCTAAGACGCACATTTTGGTTGAAAAAAAATGAAGTGGACGCACAAGTGCCAGGTGAACGTATCCTCTAGGACGCACAAGTTTGTCTTCGTAGTTAACGTATACTTAGAGCAGACTGAAATAATTCTTGTTCCAGAATAAAAGAAAAGCTTTTGAATCTAATCCTGTCTCGCAAATCCTTTATCACTAAAGTCTATACTCCTTTCTTGCACTCAAATGGCTATCGGTTGTGTAAATGACTTGAGATCAGAAACGCGTTGGACACCATCTTGGGTTTCAAAGCCCGAGAGAAGACTGAGAAGAGATTCAGTGACAGAGATGTCCTTGGGCTGAAACAATATGGCAGAAACAGTAAAGCCTCAGGACTCTCACTTTTCTTACTTGGACCCTCAATTTCAGGTAAAAGGGGTCTTGAGGACTCCCAAGAGGACAATGTGAGGGAAAACCCTGCACTGACTTGACTTGATCACTTCTCGGACTAATAAACCGACGGTTTCGAGGCGGAATCCCGAAAAGCCCGGTCAAGAACGGTTTGTGTTTTCTTAGGCGGTATACATTTGTTACTTGGTGTAGCATTTGTTTGACTAATCGTATCGGTTTCTCGCTCAATTTGGAATTGAGTTTTACGACTTTGTTTTTTAGGGACTCCAAAATTGCATCAGCCTTCTGGGTACCATAAATGATTGATTAAGCGCCGCGACGCTTATTTACATTTTTCCAGTTAAAGATGCGGCGTTTATTTGAGAGCGGCGCTTATTTCGGAGACGGGTAAAACACTTAGGGGAATATATAGAGAATAAAAGAAGCACGTACTAGGTATGCTCAATTTACTATATAGAATCAAGTAATACAAAACATAAGATGAACAGAACACAATTTCTTAGTCCCTTTATAAATGTAGTGCAGTTTCAATCAATGTCAATGTCCTCATTAGCTTCGTCATCACTGTCTGTGATTTGGTTAGGGTCATTGGCATCTTCGACATCGGATTCTGTTATCTTGAATGGATCCTCGTCAGGTTCTAACAAAATCGATACCTGAGCATTAAGCATTACTCTACCCGCAAAGTTTACAGCATGCACATGTGTTAGACTCAGAGTTGAGCAAGGAGGAGAAATTTATGCACCTAGAATTATTATACGAACCCAATTGTAAGAGACATCCTACATCAAAACTTTAGAACTCTCGAATTGGTCGTGATCTCCTTTCTCAATCGTGTTATGATATCTCGTTGCGGCGTTTATTTATAAATTCTCAAATTGGCGCCGCGGCGCTAATTCGAGAGCGGCGCTTATTAAATTATTCTCGGTAAAGGTGCTGCGCTTATTCGGTTAGCGGCGCTTAATCGATCATTTACGGTAAACGTGATTTTGACTCTTTGAAAAACACTCTAGGGCAAGTTAATTACAAATTGAGCTTGAAAAATTAAGTATTAGTATTTCGCTCACCAAAGAAATCTAAAAACAGCGGCCATTGTTCTCGCTTGCAGTATCTCTTTTTTCATGGCTAATCTAATACGATCCACTTATCGTGCGCGAGATCTGGTTGAGTAATTCCAGTCTTCGGATAGGAGTATCCAAACACATAGGAATTTTTGTCAAAGTTTACTGAAGTTTACATTGATCGTTTGTTCTTAAGTTTTTGTTTTATAAAAGGAATACCTTATGTTACTTTTTTTTATGTTTGGATATTGTGATCTATGCACCTAGGATGCTGCTCGACTTTTGAAAAGGTGAAAAATTCCCCAAGCAGCTCGTATTTTTTACGCTTTACATGGAAAATCCCTTGGCATATCTTTATTACTGTTTTATACTGTAATGTTAAGACAGAATGATTATCTTCATAACGCTATTTCAGGTGAAATACGAGATATATATTTGAATCAAAAACCAGGCAGTTCAATTGACACCGACGAAATTGAACTGCGAGTGCGTATGTTTTACAGGTATGTACAAGGTAAAGTTGATTGCCATAATTAGGTGGTATACAATTTTTAAAATATCACATTTCTTATGTTTTCTTTTAATTTCAACTAAATGTTTCGGAAGTGCTTCTTCCTTCGTCAGGTTTCATATCTCACGTTTCTGTATGTAAATTTTAGTTAGCCACACACGTAAGGAAACGTTGACGCGAAAACGTAGAATCACACAATCACACCGTCACACATGATTGTATGGTCATAACTTTGACATCTGATATTACCTGACGAAGGAAGAATTACTTCCGAAACATGTCACTGAAATGAAAAGATGAATGCTGGCGTATTTATAAGTAATGTTTAACGATAAAAATCGGGCCCAGCAAATCAAGCTATACGATTTTCAATTTTTCATTGAACTATACGACTCCCGCCTTCAGTTACTGTTTTCAAGAACATAAAGCTTGTAACAGAACAATTGACTTTGAATTGGTTAAAAATTAATGACTCAAAGCGAAGGCTTTGAACCGACGATGTTCTGTCTATTGCAAAGAAAGAATTTAGCCATTTGTTTGCTTCACACATGTTGATACTCCTCCGATACAGTAATAACTTTGACTGCACGCCAAATCCTGATATAAACTTCACAGAGAAAAGCATAAGCTATTCAGCCGCCAGGTTATGGAACAATCTGCGAAAATCCATCAAAGAGAAAGAAGTTTCCTCAGAAAAATTTATGAGAATTTTCTCGGGCAATACGTATAGTCACCTAAACGTTATTTGAACTTGTAAAGAATGTGTGTATATATATATATTTAGGGTAGGAGTTTTAATATTTTTAGATCCATTCTATTTATATAGATATTAGTCCTAGGTTGAATGTAACGGCCCCTTGAAAAGCAGAAGCCAACGTGCACTGAAGGGCTACCGTTTTCAAATAAGTTTAAGTAGATAAATGAAGGAAACTTTATTAATTTAATCCATCAAAGTCAAGAACTGAGGGTTACATCCCACATCATTACATAGAGAAGAGTGAGGGATAAACAACTTTGACGTGTTTGGATTGAGGATGAAATGCTTTGTCTCGCGGATGTTCTAACTTAAAGATATTTATAAGTAATACCGTATGGCAGGAGAAAAATTAGTGATTAAGTGTCCTTTGAAACGGAAGGAGGGTAGGCGGAGTTTCATGCGTCTTTGACCCGCGTGAATTTTGCAAAGTTTACCGAGGATTACCAAAGAACAACGGAGCATGTGCAGAATCACTAGTGCTCACTCACAAGGGAGATGCATAGGATACCGAGAAAAAGGAGTTTAGCCAAACTTTCGGACCCGAACCTGGTATGATTAGGGCACCAAACGATCCCTTATGCATGTCAATCAGGAGCAGATCTAGAGGGGAACGAAGGGGCTGCGCCCCCCTTGTCTCTGGGAACTTCTTTGTTAAGCAGACGCTTAACTCTATTCTTGACAACGAAAATGCTATTTTTATTATCCATGCAAAATATCTCTACAGTTCAAGAAAGCGCACGCTGGTAATTCACTGTCTCTTCAGAGAAATTTATCTTCGTGATGGAACAGCTCTTGATCAACTGTGCAATAAAATAACTTGCATGACCGTGTTTTAGGGTTTCAATCCCATAACTGTTTACACGATGAATTTCGTTGGCGTTCTCAATCCACCTCCCTATCAGCATCGAATGGATTGATGCTGATCGATGCAAATTACGATCGAGATCCCGATAATTTAGCTTAAAACTGCAGCAGAAGATATATTTTTTCTGTATATCAAAACCTTCTACAGTCACCCTTTCGGGCCCTCATTTCAAGGATTCCTGAATCCGCCCTTATTGGTGAGGAGAAATCTAAGAGCTTTCCCCATAAGTAGGAGAAGAATTTTTCACTAGGAAAAACTTAAAGTGGCCTTTGTTTGCTAATGAGAGAATTTCGAGATTAAATGCCACCACCTTGAGCAAAACAAACCGTAATAATCAATCTATCGTAATTACCAGAACAATTATCGAGCTGGGGTTAGCACTTCCCTTTCCAGACACCTCCATGTAACAGTTATGCAAGTAAAGCTCTCTAGCGTTCTAAAGTGATAAAAGACCGATCCAGAAACAAAAGAGTTAATGGGATTGAGAATTTGTTGTCAAGATTTGAACTTATTTGCGCATTATCAGTGGAAGTGCATAGACTTAAGTAGAACGCAGATAGTAATCGCTGCGTTACGAACTACGAATGCCACCTTTTGAAAAAAGAATTCTTTTCCCAGTGAATTTTCCTCTTGTTCGCGAACAGCGTCAAAATTAAAGTCGACATCGAATGGTTGAGCAAAATCTGGTAAAGGTGTCCTTCAGTAGCATTATTGTAATAAAGAGAATCGAGTGAGGCTAGCTGCTGTAACTTATAAAAACTATAGAATATTATTTTCGAATTCTAAATTTTTGTCGGTCAACGACTTCATCAGAGATCTCTATTAGCCATTTATTCCCAGTACAGTTTGTATAAAGGATGCAGAATTATACAGATTTAATATAGAAGACTTCTGGCATTTATTTTTCGTATAAAAAATGTCACTTCCTTTTTCTCTATACGACTTAATTGGAAATTTCTTTTAGACCAGAAAATACCCATAAGGGTGTGGAAGCAACCTATAACACTAACTTTAACGAAGTTTATTGGAGTTCTGAAGGTAAGCTTTGAAAAACATGTGTACGGTTTTGAAGAGAAAAGGAACGGTAGTATTTAAAAGTATAGAAATTCAGGTTGAGACCGAAGGAGTTCCAGAACAAAGTTTTCAAGTTATTGTGATTTTGAACGGCGTCAAATTCGCAAGTCGTTTTCCATGCTTAGACCTGCCAGAATATCTTTTGATAATGTCGACCTCTGTGTCCTTCTTGTGTGTTGGTCTTTATCCATGAATTTTATGGTAATGAATGTTTGAGCTTGCTTTTAACAGACTATCTTTGAACTTTGGTCTGGCTCATATCGGGAAAATGTTCTTCCCCTTAGGAAAATCTCACATGTCATTTCCCTCATGAAAGTAATATTTCACATGTGAAAACGTTTCAATTGCACATATGAAATGAATATTTCACATGTGAAATAAGTTTTCAGTATGTGGATCGTACATTTCATTTATGGAACACTTGTTTCGAATACCAACATTTCACATGTGAAATTTTCAACCAAGTTATTTCATAAGTGAAATAGTTATTTCGTATGTGAAAACGTTCCGATATCACTTGTGAAATGAAAATTTCATGTGTGAAAGTGCCCCAATTTCATTTGTTTTTCACGTGTAAACTCACATATGAAATTTTCGAATTGGTCAAATGTCTGAAAACGGTCGAATCTGCTCCAATTTGGATGATGACCGACGGGGAGCTCTATCCGCAGAGTTACGAGGGCTTAGCTTTGGAACTTAACGTACAAATGTGAACTTTAGTTATGGTTACCACTGAGTAGTTTTATAAAATACAAAAGAATGGATACTCCGAGAAAGGTTAACACTTTTATTCAACGTTTCGACCAACTTGTAGCCATCATAAGGAAATGATGCTGCTGTAATATATACAAAGTGGGTCGTGTCATGAATTAATTGAAAATAACAAATTCCCTGGAAGCCATATTGCAAACCAAGCTCACATTTTTTAAAATACAAGGCAATGGACATTCCGAAAAATGTTAACGTTTTTCGGAGTGTCCATTGCTTTGTATTTTATAAAATGTGAACTTGGTTTGCAATATGAGGGCTATTTTTACTTCCAGGTCGGCAATCTTGAAATGCAGAAACTGACCAGCGTATAGGTTTTGATGGATCGTCTAATCGTCTGTTGACACCAAAGCCGTTAAATAATCTCCACAGGTTACATCCACCACAATATGACGGTTATTCTAATAGTTTTCTTGATATTAAATTAGATGCAGTTGTTGGCATTGAAATGTTGAGAGGCCCCTGCACTGTTGAGTATGCTGGAGATTTGGAAACAAGTATGGATGATTGTGAAGGACCTAATCGATTTTATTTTTCAAAGGTAGGTTCGTTGTCTTTTGGAATTCTACCAAAAAATTAATAAAAGACAAAAAAGGGGAAAATTAAGACAGCAATATCTTTAAACGAGATTGTCAAATGATAAATGGACGAACGGAAAGATACAGTAGATGCACGAAGCATACGCTGATATGATCGACGATTTATTAATTAAAGTGGATGGATAGTGGTTTGGCTGGTAGATTGCTTAGTTAATTGATTAAGTTGCTTGATTGGTTGGTTTGTTAGTTGGCTGGTTGGTCGATTGATTGGTTAAATATTTGGCCTCTTGGTCGGTTAAGTTGGTTGGCTGTACTATTAGGTTGGCTGTGTGGCTGTTTGATTGGTTAAAATCGACCAAGTTGCTGAAAAGATTTCAAAAGGAATTTGTTTATATGTTCGAAAGGAGTCGCATATATCAAAAACTCTGTACCAAACGCTCATTTTATCACACTTCGATTGCTTCGCCTTAATGTGGAAAAACTGCTCGAAAACACTGCAAAATAAATTCCAGAAATAAACAAAGTTGGTCGTATTATCACATGTGTGGCAGAATAGTTTGGAGTAAAATTGTTACCGCTAAAAGGTTAAATTAGATTTAATTAAATTCATAATAAATAGTAAATTGTGAAAACATGATTCTCGCTGCGGGGCACTTAAGATGTTAGAACAGAGAACCTGTTGTAAACAACTAGTTATTTTACTGGACAACAAAGAACCACTGTAAGCCAACCTGGACCTTGACTCTAGCCTAGCCTTGGCACTTGTCCTTTGGACACCGTCGAAGTAGGTTGTAGAATATACATAAGGTGTGAAGAGAAGTCAGAGAGAAGTGTACAGAGAGAGCGACGCCTTAATTCGCAAAATAAAAGAAAGATACAGTCCTTTAAGTGGAATCTACCGAATTAACGAACGAGCGCCGCATAACTAGACGAAGATTGTGCGACAACATGTGATAGTTATTCATCTTCCGATGTTGTTAGAGCTAAATTCCGGACGGGATACAAAGCAGAAGAGAAAAAAATGTCTAGTTCTATGAATACGATCATTTCTGGTTGACTGACTGACCGTAATCTTACAGAATTAGTTAAACTTTCATACAGTGTTTGGCTACTAACACTGTTCAGAGGTTTAACAATTCATTAATGCGTTAAAACGAAATGTAATCTATTTTCATTAACGGGTCCTTCGAAAATCAATATTTTTGTTCCTGAAAGTTGCCTGGGAACCTGGTTGAGGTGGTGACATAAGTCTGCACCTCAACCGATTCCTGGGTAGCTTTTAGAAACAAAGATATTTAAAAAACAAAAAAATGTAAAATACAAATTCAAAGATTCAAAATATAGAATTATAACGCAAAAATATCAATGCAAATATGTAGATAAAAATGAATAAATAAATTAATTAATTAAAAAATTAAATAAATAAATAAGTTTCAACATAGCTTTCATTAGCGTCTGAACCGTGGTGAATGGTCTGAGAGCAGAGATCTAAGTTAGTTCTAAAAGAAGTGTAGCAAGAAATTTATGGGATGTTAGTGAAGGGACTTACTATGTCGAAAGAGTACATGGCTCGCACATCTTAAGATGTCAGATATTCTGAAAGATGATGCAAGGTTTTGCACATCGGGTAAAATACCTCAATATGACCGACCGAATTTCATTGAACGTAGGCTGCAGTCGCTCCTGTTACGATTGAAGAAGTCGAAACAAATTGGTGATGAATTCTATAAGAAAGATCGCCCCACAGGCTCTGAAACGCCCAGAATGTATAGTTACTTGAGGTACACAAACATGGAACTTTCTTACGACCCATCCTTTCCATGATAAAGTCCTGTCAGTACAGTTTGGCTAAAGAACTATCCATACTGTTACAACCTGTTCTCGGCAAATACTCTTCACGCACTTAAGATTCATTCGCATTTACCAGAAAATTGAGAGAATTAAGCTTCAAGAATGATAACCCAACCATGTGCTTTTTTGACTTAGGTTATGTCTATACTAACATTCCATAAATCTCTCTTGTTTCGATAGAATTGTTTATAGCTACTGTTGTTTTAGAACTAACTTAGATTTCTACTCATACCATTCACCATGGTTCAGACGCGAATTAAAGCTATGTTTTGTCACCACAAAAAAAAATGGTAATTTTACTAAGTAAGTAAGTAAGTAAGTAAGTAAGTATGTAAGTAAATAAGTAAATAAATATATTGATATATAATATAAATAAATTAATTAATTGATCAATGGATAGATAAACAAATAATATAAATAAATAAATCTGTGAACGAAATGCTGTGTCAGTGTCAAACCACACATAAAATCCCAAACTGATACTAAATTCTAATGCTTCAAGGACAGCCCTCAGTGACATAACTGGCGTTGTTTTAAGGGAAGGAGGGGACAAGAACCCAATTTTCCCGACAAACGTTATATCATTTTTGTTTAAGGTTGATAATTCTCCCGATGATCTATTGTCCTCTACTTCTATAACTTTATGACAAATCATAAAGACTAATAAATAGAACATTTTTGATAAAACTTTTAATTGTAAATTTTGGGCGTTAGACAACTTAGAAGTAATACGTCACACGTAATTTTACGTGAATAATATTTATTAATTAACAATTAGGGGTATTATTCAATAATATTCACTGAGCCTGGGGCGAATAAGTATTTTAGTATAATTACACAGGGGATTATTTGAAAGAAAGTAATGAACTAGTACTTTTAAAATCTCCTCGATAACATTTACAAAGGAAGCCGCCATCTTGCTTCTGAGCCATCACTATTATATATACCTTCAGGTGAAAATCGAGATTTATGACGTAATTGTACTTACGTCACTTTACTTTACTCTGAGCCTTCACTGTTATGTTTACCTGCAGGTGAAAATCGAAATTTATGACGTAATTTTACTGTTTAATTATACTAACGCTATATACTGCACAGCAGTGTTGTATCCAGGCATAGCAACTGGTCATGTTATGAAAGTTTAACATTACCCAAGCATAGTGACAGGTCATCCTATGCAAATTTAAAAAGACCAACGTTATTCAGTTATCAAGCCATAGACATCCGTGCACTCAATGATTACTATACAAGAACCAAGTTGTGGTGAAGTTAGTGTTTCTACTAAACCTGACTAGGAATTGCTGCCAAAGCAGCTGTTGGATGTTTTTGTTGATTTCTAAATATCATGCATAATTTTAAATGTGCATAGCATGAGCAGTACTAATCTTCTCTGGTTTGGTAACCCTTTCCTTCGTTTCTGCAAATGTGTTGGTTACGACTTCGTACGAGAGGCTAAGGGCTACTTCTCGTTCAGTACTTATAAGTGAATAAATGGTTCGAACCCGATAGAATCGGTTCATGTTGATGATAGTTGATTGTTCAGGTTAGTGTAGTCTTGAGAAAGACTGTTGGTGACTGACGTTTCGACGACATCTGTGGGCGATTTTTTTACGCCCACTTCAAGATGGCGGATGCCTACGGTGAAAACCTGAGAACTATTTGCGCTCGCATTATATTATATATCAACAAGTCCTCTCATCTAAGATTCAAGTTAGAGTTAGGATTAGGATTAGGGCTAGGATTAGAGCTAGGATTAGAGCTAGGATTAGAGCTAGGACTAGAGCTAGGATATCCTAATCCTATCACTAATCCTAATCCTTACCTGAATCTTAGATGAAAGGGCTTGTTGAATTATAATGTAACGCTAGCGCGAATAGTTCTCAGGCTCTCACGGTAAGTATCTCCCATGTTGAAGTGGGCGTACAAAAAATCGCGCACAGCGGTGGTCATCTTAAGAGTCGAAAAAGAAGGAAGGCCGCTGAAGTCGTCGAAACGTCATGACCGACAGTCTTTCTGAAGACTATTTTAACATGGACGATCTACCATCGCCAACAAATACTTACAAGTATAAGGTTACTAAGCCAGTAAATCTATTTGACGACAATGTGGTTCGCAAATAAGTCTTGATAAGCTCAATCCTACTAAACGAGCGTGCAGCAGATGCGCTTCTAGAAAAAGTAGGGAGTAAAACTAAAATACGAAATAACCTTTTCGGTTATTCCCGACAGAGCAAATTTTTCCGACGAAAATGTCTGTAAAGTGGCAAGTCGCCCCCTGTCCTCCCTTCCCCCACGTACGCTACTGCAGTCCCTTATTCAGAAGGTGAAATGTTTCGCCGAAGAGAGTTGAAGGAAAGACGGGTGAAAAGAATGGCGGACGAACTGAGGAAGGCGGTTGAGTCGACGCTTAAAAGAAGAAAGGAAAGAATTATTGAAAGAGTGAGGGGTGTCTTCGTTCACGGCAGGGTTTGGAGTGATCGAATGAAAACAGCTTAAAAGCCTGTTTGCCTGTTTTATGCCTTCCCATAGGCTTACAATAGCGAAATTGGTAGGTTTGAAGATGTTCCTCACGACGCGAAGAATGTTTTAAAAGGACAAAAGGTGAGTCTTGTCGGCCTTTCGAATATGTGGAAGGCACATGGTTTTACACTGTACGGGAATTTGTCATGTAAGAAAGTGGAATTCGCACTCTAAAGGCACGAATTCTATTCTCAGTGCACTTTTCAATAGACATTTGCTGTGTAAAATGATCATGATCTTTTCGCTTTATGTTACACTGAGGATGATTCTGAAATAAAATCGAAACTCTACACATACACTTGAAATTTATATGTTAGATGTATGAGAGCTTGGAAATATCTTGAGATGATAGATGAACGATCGTCAAGCCCCATCCTCAGAAAAACGATTTCTGAGCCCAAGATGGGGATCGAACCCGCAACCTTCTTCTGAACCTTCGATCTTGCACCTTGGCTCTCCGTCTGAGTCTTGGTAGCTCAATGGTTAGAGCGTCTCACCGGTCATCGGAAGGTTGCGGGTTCGATCCCCGTCTGGGGCTCAGAACTCGTTTTTCTGAGAATGGGACTTGACGATCGTTCATCTATCATCTCACTACACATACTGGCGGATAAGCGTTAAGTCGTCGTGTGAATTACTCTCGCACGTTTATAGCGGATTAGACGTGTATGCAGCTCCCGGTTAACTCCTCAAAAAGAAGTACCTTTTTTTGCTATTTTATATACAAAAACCAGAAAGTATTTCTACATAAGCTAACACGTTGCCTAAATAACCATAAGGGCTAACGTGAATAGGTGACCTTATAAAACAGCTAGATACAAACCTCATCTAAAATAAATTACAGATTAGATTTAGTTTTTTATTCGGACTTGCAAATATAGTAGGATACAGATAGACGGCAAGAAAAAATGTTCAATAATCTAATGCATGATTATGAGATCACTCGTTACATAAAGATGACACAAGTAGTAAAAGTATCATTTAACCAAGTGCATGAAATTCTCTTTTAAATATAGTGTAAGATAAAGATTTGTTTCTTGAACAAATTGAATTCCAAACTTTAGAGCCTTGGTATCTTATTATGAAAAGGCCATAATTGATTTTTGCTTTTGGGAGAGCGTAAGATTCTTTGGCTGAATGCCTTGTATTATATTTATGAGTCCATAGCAGAGTGGTTGGTGCAGCGTCCTTCGGCTTTCACTAACGAGACTTCGCACTATATTGTTTTATCTTTTTCGTGCCATGGGGGTGAGGAGTTGAAGTTAAACGTGAACGTGTGGAGGCTTCTGCTGACTTTCTTTTTGTGTAAGAAATGATCTGGTGCAAGATGATGAACGAAAACAATGGGAGTTTTAGTAAGTTTTGTCAGGTAATACGCGGTAAAGATTGTGGTGTAGCTAGGGCTTTGTGTTTAAAATAGTTATCAATATTATAGGAAGAAGGGAGATCTTTAGTGAGCGGAAATGGTTACTCAAAACATGTAGAGAAAAAAACAGAAGAGATTACTAAATTACGAACACTGGATGTCTTCGCTGGATGTGGTGGTAAGTAGAAAAATTTTAGAGTCTTGTTTTTTTCGTTGATTTGTATTGTTCAAACAATATTTAATATGCTAATTCCATGTATTCATTCTTATTCTTAAGGTGTCGCGCGACTAGCGAGGAAACGCCAGTAAAATATATTCTTAATCATGTTTACACTGGTTTTACTCTATTGTTGAGAGATGTTTCTTTCTATTCGAATTCTGAGCCGGGTTCTTATTTTCATATTGCGATTTGTATTGTTGGTTGCAGAAGAAGTTGTTATCGTGCTGTTCGAAGTACTTTTTTTTTGTTTTAACTCAAGGGCGATGGAAGCGGGAGACAGTTGGGGCATTTCTCCCCACAAAGCCTAAACGGTGGGAGCAAAGCCCGCGCGAATGGTGAAAATGTCTCCAACCCAAATGCTACGAAACAAAGCCTTTATTATTTTCACCGTAAGCCCTGTAAAGCATTCGAATGCAATTTTAGCTAATTTGACCAGCGGCAAGCTGCGCAAAGTCCGAAACACATTTAGTAAATAAAATGGAAATCAAATGCTGTAAATTTTTATTGCTGTTTGGCGCAAGACTCGTCGCGACGTTCAGAAAAAAAAAAAATTGGTGTGTTTGTAAAAAAGGAATCAAGAATTAACAGAAAATTAAACTATAAGAATTCAATAATAAGGATTAAAACAGCGGCACGCCTTCAAGTTCAGGAAATGGTGCTTTTTTGGCAATAATCTCAGAATCCCCTATGATTTGTTGAGCATTTGGACCAAATTTCAAACTGTTCCGCCGTCATTGTTTTAACTGTGGGACTACAACTCAACGTAGCTTACTCTAAATCCTCTGTCAATCCTCCCCACTATTGAAATAACCCCCTTTTATGCATCAAAAAATTAATTAAATTCCCTCTCGCTTTAAGCACCTCGTTCTCCATTCCTCTTCCTTCGTTCTCACAGGATATCGAAGACTAGATCTTCCCAACGTTTTCAGAAAATGGGATCAGAACTAGGTTACCTTCATCACGGTTTTAAATTGAATAAGCCCATTAAGGTGGCTCGATTCTTGGAGAGCAAAATAAAATGAGTTTTAACCTCAGAATATGTGAATGAATATTTCTAAGTTGAATGAAACATTAAATTGTTAGAAAAACATTTATAGCATCGAAAGCTGCTAATTAAAGGCTGCTGTGGTAACTATGGTCTTTTAAAATATAGCACCATATAATCGTTTAACCCAATTTAGTTCGAAAAAAAGAACATAGTGATGCCATTTTTAAACTATAGTTTACGTTTACTTTTGCAGAAAATGTGTTGTGATGTTTTTTACAGATCTACTTTTTGATATCCTTTAGAGATCTTTTAAAGAAAAGAAAGTGGGTTCATCGTACTCTTTCGATAAAGAACATGATAAACCCACTCACTCTAATTCAGTTGGATAACTGAATCATGGCTAGTCAAAATTAAGATTCAGTTTATACTGCGTTGTTACCATGGCAACATGTGCATCACTTCTCTCAGTAATATGTTGGATGCCAAAGATGTTTTTCCACCTATAACGTGTTTCATTCTCAAAAACATTTATATTAAACGTCTAGGTGGGTTATTTCCTCATGGAGGTAGACTCTAAGTAAGCATTTAGTCGTTACCTTAGATGATCAATGAACGTCTGTCAAGCTCAAACCTCAGAAAAACGATTTCTGAGCCCCGAACGGGGACCGAACCCGGAACCTGATGATGACCAGTGAGACGCTCTAAACATTGAGTTACCGAGACTGAGATGGCTTGCTCAGGTGCAATTTTCGGCGTATGTGCGCTGAAGTGGCAGCCACGATATGTTTATGTTTCTGTGAGGTTAAGGCTTGAAGAACGTTCATCAATCGTCGAACATATCTCAAAGCTCTTACATTTACAACTTATACCGACTTAATGTCATTATCAACTTAGGCAGCACATATGTCGAACTTGTACGTCAGCTCGCCGTTTGAGTGTCGGTAGCTGAATGGTTAAAGTGTCTCATCGGTCGTTAGAAGGTCGCGGGTTCGATCCCCGTCTTGGGCTAAGAAATCGTTTTTCTGAGGTTAGGGCCTGACGAACGTTCATTAACCATCTAAGATATCTCCAAGCTCCCACATCTTAAACATATATCGACTTAGTTGTTATTTCTGAATAAAAAGCAAGTAACATGACCAGCTATGTTGATTTCAGGTCTGTCAGAAGGATTACATAAAGCTGGTGTGACGGAGACACTCTGGGCAATCGAGAAAGACAAATTAGCTGGTCGGACTTTCTATGTAAACAACGCACAAGCCACGGTATTCACGGATGACTGCAATGTTTTTCTGAAGGATGTGATGGATGAGGTAATTGTTTTCTTACAAACTGCTTGATAATTCACATAAATTTTTAACTAACCATGATTCTGTGCCCTGTCAGATGTGTGGAATTTGATACACTGATGAAATCCCAAATCAAGCCCTGGTGTTTGATATTGCATAAAAGTCCAGAGTTTGTTGCTACATCAAACACTAGTGAGCATATTCTGAGTTATAAATGTATTAACAAGGACGTGTTTCAATACGCCTTTCATCCATGTTGCTAACAGCGCGGTAGAAACATGTCCTAGAAACTGTCAATTGACCACCTTTTTGTTATTTTGGGTCATCATTCACGCGAAAAGATTCAAATATCAGAAAGGTGACCGAATGACATTGACTCATTTTTTCCACCACGTTGCTTGGGACGTGTTTTAAAGATGTATGGAGAAGTTTGCTTGACAACAAGAGTGATATGTTATCAAGCCAGAACTGAAAGGAATCCCTTGATCCATGACCATGTGAGTCCACTATTTCTTTTCAGTTTTGTCCTGATTATCCATCTTCTTATCAAATTAAATCCTCGATTAAGCTCAGCCCTAAAACCACCAAGGTTTTCCAGAGACATTTGATTAGAAGTTTGTAAAAAACCACTTTGTAAAAGTTCAGGTTTTAAAATTTTGTTTGAATTTTCAGTGCGAATCTCTATGTGAAGTTAAAAAATTGTCCCTACTAAGCTCTTTTACAACTCAACAAAATATAGCCGAATAGAACAGTTATTTTCAGCGATATATAAACAGTTATAAAGACATTTTAAAAATTGTTTTCATTTTAAGCACCTGCGTGATAGTATCTCAACGGACCATACCGTGATTTGGTGGTTGCACCTTCTTTGCTTGAAACCCTTAAATTTTTTCAGAGGTATGGTCTCGAATTTGTCTGGGAGTCTATCGTGTCAAATGCCGATCGAAATTTTAGTTGCAAGTCATTTACGAGACGGTAAAGTCATGTACGGCTTCAACCGTGAATTCTCATACATAGAACACTGGTATGATTAAATTTTTCATGCTTTGGTATTCTCCGTAACGCGAGTGGATAAATTTTTTAAAAAATCTTTTGAACGTCAACTTAAACCGTGGTCTATTGAGGAGATTTCATTTTTGTGGTAGAATATGTTTGGACATCGCCTCTTTAACTCTACCTTTGTAATCGAGAGAATTTGGCGCACTTAAATTGTACTCCTGCACCTATTCACTCTCGAAGCCTTAGTTTTACCACTGTGGCTTACCGAGGGGTGGGTAGAAGGGGAAAATTTTCCCTGGGCGCCGAAATAACGGGGTGCCAAATTGCGACGTCTTGAAATTTTTTACGCAAACATCAACTCCTTCCCGGCAAGATCAGTCTTCTATTATGTTACTCTGGCTAACACCAGGTTATTTTACTCTGGCTAACGTCAGGCGATTTTACTCGTCCAAGGGAGACATCCAACAGGGAAATGTTACGATTATCTCAATTAACTCTTCCGTGGCAGGTACAATCTTCTGCGATTTTACTCTGGCCAACGCCAGACTATCTTACTCACGCTAACGACAAACGATTTTACCTGTCAAAGAGAGACAGCCTGCCAATAGCCTGCAGGGAATGGGTTGACAAAAACAGAACGTTTGCAAAGGCCAGTAAAATGTTATCCTGTGAATATTGTCATAACGTCATGGACATCATGTTTGTTATTTTTCAGGTTTGCAATGGGGAGAGGGCGTCTTAAGTAAAGTTTTGGCATTGGGTGCCAATAGTACTCACCTCGCCAATTTATATGTACTTATTCCTACAATTCAAATTTTATCAATTTTACTACCTCCTGTACCCTTCCTCTTGCCTTTCCAATTCTTACCGCTACGTTTAGCCCTTACGATACTTTTGCTGCCATCCCTATCCCTACCTGTATCCTCGTTACTCCTACTCCGAAGCTGAACCTTTATCCTTTCTCCTGCTCATCAAGATCGTTATGCATGGTTGAAGGTCATACGTATCTTCTACTGACGTTTGAAAGAGATCTATCATCGACTTTGATGTCTTTTACAAGAAATCTTACCTCTGGGCAAGGGCATTCGCTCTAAATTTTGATGATTAAGTGGTTTACAAAGTAATTTATCTTTAATCTTTTTCTTGTTTTATGTAGAGTAAAATGAAAAATGAAGGTGGGCAGATCCTCCCAAAGCGAGGCGACGTTGATATGCTTTGCGGTGGTCCGCCTTGTCAAGGTTTTAGTAAGCTGAATCGTTACAGTTCTGGAAAACACTATGCTCTAAAGGTATGTGAATGAAGGAAATAATGATGGTGGACTGGTTGTTAAGATAGTGGTGATGGTAATTGCGATATTAACAGGGTTCGTACGGGTCATGGAAAGCCTGGAAAGTCATGGAAAATCAAACTTTCAATACCCAGGACTGGAAAACCTGGAAAATTAGCGTCAGTATGGAAAGTCACGGAAAATTAGATTTTTCTGGATCAGTGAATAATTCTATCTCAATTTTCTTCGCACACATTTTCAAGTTTCTTGGGGCCACCAATGTACGTGAAAAATATTGCAAAAATTGTATCTACGATACTCGTAACCTTGATATATCATAGCTTGGCCGTGCACTTTAATTCAGAGGCTGGGTCCCAGCTACCCCAGTGGTTTGACGGAGCTCCTGTTCAGCTCGCTTTCGTTGCTTCTAGCTTTTCCAGGTCATGGATATTTTTAAATTTGGTCGTGGAAAGTCATAGAAAAGTCATAGAATTTTGATGAAACAATAGTGTATGCACTCTGTATTAATCTCTGGTTTAACATAACGCGACTTACACAAAGAGATTATTTTGGTTCAATGGTGGCATTTTTAATGTTAATATATGAAAACGCATCCAGGTTGCACCGCCAATGATCACCTTAAAATGCAACGCGAGTTGTTATATCAGGCCGAAGCTCTAATGAAAACCATTAGGAACGGTTGTCAAGAATCAGGCGGCCTCGGCAAACCGGAAATGCTGGTTTTTGGGTTTTAGTTTCATGGTGATGATGACGGCGATAAAGTGATGGTATGATGATGTGACGATGTTCTTGACGCGTTGTTGTGTACGCCTGTGCGGTTTGACCGCGAGTATTATTGTGATATTGACATTTGTGCTTATATTGATTACAATATTCACTAAAGAGTTACCGGGTGAAAATTGTAATCAAAACACAAATATATGTGGTCAACTCAAAATCCTGTGTCAGGCGGACATTTGTCGAAAACTAATCACGATAAAATTTCGTCTTCGCAAAATCCTAGATTCCAATGACAAAAAAAACATTGGCCATGTTAGTGTACGTGACAAAGAAAGCTAACTTAAAGTCTTTTATTAACTCTTTCCCGGTGGGAACTCTCCCTTTGACGTGTAAGATCGTCTGGCATTTGCCAGAGTGAAATAATAGAAGTCTTATCTCGCCGGGAGTGATTTAATCAGATGACCTTCCAGGGTTTAGGGAAACCTTCGACTAATACCTAATTACCGTTTGCAAATATGTTTAAATAAAATAAATAAAAATGTAAGGATTTAATCATATAAGCGCTGTTAAGTAACACGTTCATTCATTTCATTGGAGATGGACAGTCGTACGGGACTTATATGAAACTGGAAACAATTTAGACTTGAACGTGATTGCGGTTAATAAAAATCCATGGAGAAGAGCATTGAGTAAAGCTACCCGATATGGCTTAAACCAGTATTCCGGATTAAAATAATCAGTAACCTCATTCATTTCGTCACATCTGGTCAACATAGCCCGAAAACTGTAACAGTAAAATAATATAAATCATCAAACAAACCAAACTTAAACAAAATAGAATAAATAAGTGAATAAATGAATAATGATGAGAAAATAAACAATGATCAAGTGATAGATTGTAACGAAGTTTAACTTTAAAGGTCAACCGGAACCCATACAGAAAAGCTGTTGCATGACGATTACTTCTGACAATCAGGAATAGGGATTAGCAGCTGAAACGCCCATTTCACTCGAGAAACACTCTGACTCATCGTTGCAACTTTTATTTTCCTTGTTCTTTTCATATAGAATTCTTTAGTTGTCACATTCCTCAGCCTGTGTGATTACTATCGACCGAAATTTTTCGTTTTGGAAAACGTCCAAAACTTTTTATTGTTCAAGAAAAGTATGGTTTTAAAACTAACTTTGAGGTGTTTGCTAAAAATGGGCTATCAGGTAATGGTATTTCCTTAGTGTTGTTGATATATACCAAAATTTTTTACTTTACCTAACTTAACTTTACTTTACGTTATTTTTATGTTTATTTTTATTTTATTTTATTATACTTTATTTTTACTTTACTTTCGCTTTACAGCGATTCTACTTTATTATTTTTATTATATTTTGTTTTATTATTTTTATATGTATTTTATTATATTTTATTTTATGTTATATTGCTTTATTTTTATTTATTGTATTTTATTTTTACTTTACTGTACTTTACTTCACTTTTCTTTTATCTTTATTTTATTTTTATTTTCATTTTCGTCTGTTGGTAGATCAGACCAGACCAAACCAGCCTAATCCTGGCAGCTCCTATTTAGTCCAATTCAGTTGCGACAAGTTCACTCCAGTTCAATCGAGTAGAGTCAATCAGTTACATAAAAACCATATCTAACTAGAGGGGGCTTTGTCGTTAAATGTCACTCAGCCGCAGGGGAAAAATTGATTACTGCCATATTGGATAAATTGGGGACAAAACAAACATGCCCGGATGAAAAGTTCAAGGTCAGGAAGAAGGACCATTTCAATTTTGTCACTTTCACAAAAAGAAAGAATGTAAAACACTTAAGGCAAAAGTAACAACCGAGTAATACCCAGAAAAGTAGTTTTTCTACCGTCCTGTTTATGAAAGCAAATACGAAACAATTCCCTAAAGATTAGTTGTTTGATCTCGAGCTTCTCGAACAGATGGTAAAAAGCCTGGAGAAGAACAATTTGCTTTCCTTTTTACTCAAAATGGTGGTGTTCATTTTCACCCCAATTTCCGTCCTGCATTCCTCCTCTAGTTTTACACGATCTCCATGATCAGTCAATCAGTTAGTTACCAGTAGTTAGCATGTTAACAATAGACACACTTATCTCATCGATTTGAAGATCTAAAAAAATTTAAAGAAACGAGTTGTCTTTCAACCTAGTAAACTTTATTTAGCGTGTACATGATATGTGGTTCTCTATCGTGGGCTCTAAACCAGCACAAACTATTCCCTCTAACGATCTTGATTCCCATCATATTGTGATTCCAACATCAGATACGTTTGAATTAAAACATGTTTTATACGCGGAATTGGGGAAAGTGTTGAAGAACACGCCAGGACTAGACAAGGTTTCGAACAAACTCTTAAAAGCAGCAAGAAATTCCATAATCGATTCACTAGTTTACATTTTCAATTTATC
Organism: Heliopora coerulea; assembly: GCA_030142905.1. NCBI lineage: Eukaryota > Metazoa > Cnidaria > Anthozoa > Scleralcyonacea > Helioporidae > Heliopora > Heliopora coerulea. The sequence continues at coordinate 2,193,275 of JASJOG010000025.1, forward strand.
TTTGATGATTGGAATTTTTCCGGCTGAGATGGACTCAACGAATTTATACATTACCCGAATTTATAAATCTGGTAACAATATGCTCTGCAGGGAAAAAAAAGGCCTATTTCAATGACATCAGCAGTTTCTTGTATTTTCGGGAAGATTATTTACAAGCGGCTAATTCACTGCTTGAAGGATAATTCATTAAAGTGCATATAAATGCTTCACGGTTTTTAGTTCTTTGTAAAGAGGATTAAAAACTGGCTGGCAATTTTTTTACAGTTTTTGATTTTGTCCATTCATTTCCGAGTTATCTCTCTTTAAATATTGCCAAAAAGTCCAATTTTGAACTCCCGGCCAAATATTTCCGTATATGTTCTCACTGCTGTAAGGGCCTGGGAACCAGGCAAATTAAAAGCTTGAGCTTATTGTACGAAATATAAGCATTTTGATAATTTTGTGATCAAAGCGCAGGTTTTTTTTGTTGTGTGAAATCTATGAGTTCCTGAGCCCCAGGCCTCGTTAATGCGCGACTTTTTCAAACAAATAGGCGTACTTAAAGTGATGTAGCTTCAAAACAAATGTAATAAATCAAAAATTGTAAAAGAACTTATCAGCTCTTTATGGTTCATCTATACAAAAAAAGAAAAACTGCTGAGGGGTTTATGTGCACTTTAATCTCGAAACACCGAATAGGCTTTCGTCCTTTCCATTCAACAGAAACTGCACTTCCGTTTTCCTAAACTCAGTGCCTTGTGAGTATGGACAACGGTTTAATTAAAGGAATTTAGTTTCTATATCTCATAGAACCGTTCGACACCGTAGGTCACAAACTACTCTACTTATTTCAAAACTTAAACATTATGGAGCAAGATACCTCCACAAAAGAAAACAACAATTTTAACTCAGTCATACGTTGTCCGAGGCTCGAAATATTAAATGCAATGTTCCACAAGGATCAAATCTTGGTCTACTCCTATTCCTGCTGTACATAAACGATTTACCACATTTTTTAGAAACAACACAGAGTTCAGCGTTCATGGATGACTCCAACATAGAGGGTCCGTACGGGTTCTCAAAAACCATGAAAGTCCGTGAATTTTCTTGTTTTAAAATCCAGTACTCAAAAGTCCGTAAATTTTCTAAAAACGCAGCAAAGTTCATGAAAAGTCCTTAGATTTTGTTTGCCTTGCTGTCTTCATTGGAGCTGGTATCAATTTTAAATAACCATGGGTTATTTTGTATCGTGTGTTTGTAATCTTTCGTCTTTATTCAAATGAAGACACAGATTGCCTAGCCATTTTCATGACACGTGGCATAGTTCCGGGAAATTATTAATGTAATGTATACTTTCGAGGCTTTTTGGAAATTGAATGCCATATGCCGTAGGTCCTTAAAAATGGTTTACATGTTGAACGAAAGATCCTCGTTTTTCTGAGGATAGAATTTGACGAATTTTCGTCTATTATTCAAGATATCTCCAAGTTCCTTCATTTCCAAAATATATATCTCGTGACATAAATCTACCACATAAAATCCATAAAAAGTCTTTAAGATTTATAATGAGATACGTACCCTGAACATATCCTTTGAAGAGAAATCATCCACAGATATCGAACACAGAAAAATGGTTCAGCACAAACAGATTAATTCCTAAGTGGGGAAAAACCCAAAAAAAGCCCCAAAACAACAACAACAAAAAAGAAAAAAACCCCCAAAAAAAGCCCAGAAAACAAACGAATATATAATCATAGGATCATGCAAAATAATAAACCACTTCACCGATAATCCCCGAATAGTAATCGGTGACCAAACGATTAAACTAGTGTCTGGAAAAAAAAAGTACTTGGCATTATTTTTGAGAACAAGTGATGTGGAAAGAACATAGTGACGCTCAATGCAAAAGAATTTCATATGCTATAGTCCAGTTTAGAAGAGAATGTATGTATTTTGTATGTATTATCGTTTCACAATAGCACTAGTTGCGCATAGGTCTTCATGCAAGATTTCGCTTGAACTTGTCTAAACAACACTTATACCGAAAAGGTATTTTTTGGTGTTTATTCCAGACTCTTTTTGCCAGTGGGTTTGTACATACATTTGCATACATACACCAGTTTCCGAAAAGGTAATTCACAGCTTGGAAATAGATAGGTATATGTTTTGGTATTATAAACTGAAAATTTTGAACTAAAAACCACTGCAAATAGTAAGGAATTATGTATGAAAGAGTGTTCTTTCTAAAACATCATTTTTGTGTACTTTTGCGCATGTTCGGGTAGTTATTTCCTATCTGGAGCGTTTGCCTGCATTTTCAACATAATTATATAAACGTATTACAGAATACCAAATCTGGAAATCCCAGTTTTAATATTTCCTTTCATTCTCTATTGCCATTTAATAAGTGTAATATGCGACACTCCCATAGCAACGTATAACACGTTTTTGCGATAGATACGTAGGAAATATGGGAACTTGGAGATACCTTGGATGATAGCTGAACTTTCGTCAAGCTCGAAACTCAGAAAAACGATTTCTGAGACTCAAACGGGGATCGAACTTTAAACTTTCTGATGACCAGTGAGTCGCTGTAACCATTGAGCAACCAAGGCTCAAATAGTGCATGAGTTAAGGTGCAAGTTCGACACATGTGTTGCCTTAGCACATATGCTGCCTATTATCATTATTAACATATCGTGATTGCCGCTTAGGCAGCAAATATGTCTAACCTGCGCCTTAGATCGCCATCTCAGTTTCGGTAGCTCAATTGTTAGAGCGTCTCACCGGTCATCAGAAGGTTGCGGGTTCGATCCTCGTCTAGGATTCATAAATCGTTTTTCTGAGGTTAGAGCTTGACGAGCATATATCATCCACACGTTTTTGTGTGACAAACTGCTAATATCGTCTACGTTCTCATTTCAAGTGCACCTTCAGCGTTCTACAAGCTGGCAGTTATGGTGTTCCCCAGACACGTCGACGTGCCATTATCCTGGCTGCTGCGCCGGGTCAACTTCTCCCGGAGTTTCCACAGCCAACTCATTGCTTTGTACGCCGAGCCTGTAATCCCACTGTCTTAATTGACGGGAAGAAGGTATTACACACGATTTTTAGTGATGATGTATTATTTGCTTTGGCTACCAGAATTTCATGTAAGATTTCCTTCCCATCAAAATGCTAAACGTTCTCAAATGATTTGAAACCATTGCACGATTCAGAGTCGCATAAGATGTGAAGAGGAAGATTCTGGTTCTAATGGTAATAAGTGCTATTACAATGGATAATTATTAATTTGTTTCAAAAATGCGATATGATTGTCAAGAACAGCTTTTCATTGGGTGTAGGAACTTGGAATTAATAGAGACTTTTTTTTTTGTTTGATTGGTTGTGTGATTGTTTTTTTAACACTAGTTGATTAATTTGTTTATTTAGTACTTTTACTTATTTTTTTTTATCTACTTTTACTTTTACTTCTAGTATACTCTGCTTTACTTTTGCTTTACATTACTTTACTTTGCTTTGGTTCGCTTTGCTTTACTTTGCTTTGCTTTGCTTTATATTCCATTCAATTCTTACTTTACATTAGATTACTTTACTTTATTACTATACTACACTATACTATACTATACTATACTATACTATACTATAGTATACTATACTATACTATACTATACTATACTATACTATACTATAAAATACTATATTATACTATATTATACTGTGCTATACTGATTACTTATTAACTAAGTGTGAGGTTTGTACCGGAAAGTATTTGCCCAAGGTCTTCGTACAGACCGAGCGACGAAGGAACGAATTCTGTTGAAGAAACCGAAGGCAAATACTTCCCTGTACAGACTCAACACACCAGGTTAATAAGGAATTTATTATAAGGCTTTTGGTTCCTTTTCTTCATCTCTTTTAACGAACATTTTTGGTCCGTGAGGGAGCGGATTAGGTTTACTAGCTTATGTTTCCTATTACTTCGCGTTTATTTTGTATCCATTCATCAAATTTTCTGCTTAAAATTATTGTTGAAAAGATTTAACTGCTTTTTTGGTAGTTTGTAGTTTTATATCTTACGTAAAACCTACCTGAATCTGGTTTGTTTGTCTTAAAATAACTTCCGAAATATTTTATTATAGGAAATTAACAACGCACTAAATTATCGCGAATTAAATCAACGCTCCATCTAATTAACGCGTATTGCCATGTAAGTCTATGTAAAATTAATTCTATTTACGGGAATCTGGCCTCCTTGGTGAAATAAGTAAATGAAATTAACGCCAGCCGAGAATCAGAAAATCTGCTCCAAACAGCAAGTTCTCACAAGAAAATAAAACCGCAACTTCTCACAAATAGAACGGCAAGTTTAATGTACTACATTCATACTCGTACATCAAACTGTATGGTAATAAAGAGTGTTTTAGCCAAATGGTCGTATGCTGGAACGATTCCTGTACTTTTAGCATTTTGTATTGCTTCTGTTTCACTTGCGACTTTCCATCTGTTCAAGATGATCTCCTTTATGTTGGAAATAATGGTCTTTTAAATCAACGATGCTGAAAAAATGCATGCTTTTAATTAACGATGACGCAAATTATGGTAGAGTAAAATAACGTGAATTTTTAAAATTCGCGTTAATAAAGTGCATCGTTAATTTCCTATAATAAGGTATTCCCTCCAAAACTAACCGGTCTGTACGAATAACTTATTTCACGGCTAAGCAGCCAATCAGCGTGCGTCATTTTGTGTACAGACTGGTACCGAGGTCAGCCATATAATACTATACTATACTAGTACTATACTATACTATACTATACTATACTATACTGTACTAAACTACGCTATACTATACTATTTTATACGTTACTTTGCTTTGCTATGCTTGAACGTTACTTTAGTTTACTTGGTTTTTGGTTTTATTCTATTTTGTTTTATTTTATTTTATTTTTGTTTTATTTCATTTTATTTTGTTTTATTTTATTTCAGTCCGTCAGTCACTTAGTCAATCAGTTATATACATATCTATTTATGAGTTAATGAAGTTATCTGCGTGTTTACGTTCGTACATGTTTGTACGTTTATCCATTTATCTACTTATATACTATGCATTGATTTGTAAAATTATTTAATTTGTCATATTATTTGTTACACACATACAATTTATTAAAGTAATTCATTAATTTAACTAAAAATTGTTCAATTTATTGTAAAAATGGCAGCCTACATGAATGGGCATACACGAAATCTAAACTCTGTTACATTTTGTGTTTTCTTTCAGTACTGTTCCGAAATTGGATCTGTGGATTCCGCACCCTACCGAACTGTTACAGTGCGTGATGCCTTGGCTGACCTTCCAGAAATAAAAATTAACCCAACTTACGACGTGAGCGAGTACCTATTGAAAACTACATCGCCCTTCCAAAGACAAGTAAGATTAATTATAAAATAACATGTTTCGTACGCTGGCTCTGACATATATCATACGCGGGCTGTGTTAGACTAGTATCATTGATTGCAAAAGAATATCAAAAAAAAAAACTGTGTCGGCGTCTTGCAGAAGGTTTACCGAAGTTTCACTCGCTCGTTCGTACATACTATTTTATAAAAGAAATACCTGATGGCTTACTTGTGTTTGGATACTTTGATCCAAACCCTTGGGTGGTTGCTCGACCTTTGAAAAGCTAACTCCCACCTAGAAGATACGACTGTCGCATACGATTCGTCGCCCTGGCGTATGTAATTATCTCATAAGAGCACAATTTCTATTAACTATTCGCTCGCGAATGTTGCAACACGTGCCGAAGATACTGGCGACTAAATCGTATACATCAGTGTGGACAATTGTACGAAACAAAATGTATCGTCAAGACCGGGCCTAAAACGCACTCCCTAGTGCCCAGTGTATTTTTACGCTTTTAATGTAGTCTTGAAACATCCCACGTGCTTGGATCTCTATATCCGGGAACCGGAAACCATTTGGTATTTCTTAATTATAAAGAAACAAGAAGGCGAATTGAGCTACTCTGGTGTTTTCTGTGATCATATAAGACGATTAACGCGTGTTGGTCGACACAATTTTTCGTCGCTGGTCTGAGGCTAATGTTAATGGCTAAATTGGCTAATGAGCCCAAGTCTTTGTCCAGTAAATGTACTTTACGTTCATTTCAAATCAAAACAAATGTGGTCAAAAGTTTATTTAATTATTTGCTTGTATTTACAAATGTTTTTACACGGTATCCTCTCAACCGGATTCTACGTAACTTAGAGAAAAAACTAACTTACTACCACTAATTCCATCTCCGAATCATCCTCAGAGATTCACGAACACGAATTTTTTCATGATAATTTGACATCGCCGAAGTCAACTGAAAAAGGTTGACTCAGCGGAATTTGAACAAGGTGCGAGTTCAAATCCCGCTCAAGTCAACATTTTTCAGTGGACTTCGGCAGTTTCAGATTATAATGAAAAAAATTATTACCTCTAAGTTAGTAAGTTACCTTAACGTGACATACAAGACTACACAATACCATGATGACCTCCGATTCTATTGTTCTCAAGGGGAGATTTAATCCCTAAATTCCCTCATCAGCATGCATACTTTTACTAAGTTTCCCTCAAAAGAGGGGAAATTTCTAATTTTCCCTCATTAACATGCATGAGCGAACATCAAATAATGCTTTTAGATTTAAGCATTGAACAACTCATTTTATACAAGTGCTGGCACTTACCATGAACAATACTAACATCCCAAAAAGATCTTCAAAGAATACCAAGTAAATTTCGTCGGTCGTCATGGTATTACAAACTAATACCATGACATGTTGGGAAATGAATGATTAAATGTCCCCTCAAGCCTCGAGGGGTTAGTGAAAGTCCCTCGGGCTAACGGCCTTTGTACTTCCCCAAACCTCCCTTAGCTCTCAGGAACATTTAATCACTAATTCCCCTGATGTCATGGTATTACTTGTAGTAATACGAAAAGCTGCTATATTAAATGAGTTTCTGTGACAATCAAAGAAGTGGGATTTTGAGGTGAAAAAAAGTTTTGGATTTATCAACGGAAAAACCCTGCTCCTGCTACCGAATTGGTTGAGACGAACATTAATCCGAAGTTTCTGTGCCAAAATGTTGGAATTATTGATGTTTTAAACCATAACCAGCCGACAGTGTTAAAAAGTAAAGAACAAAACATAATCCGAAAAAGGTCATCTTCTTAGCTTGATATTCAAGTCATGAAACAAGACAAGACAGAAACAAAGTTGCGGTGATATTTCGACTCTATTACAAAGTCATTGTCAATCAAAACCATTGTCATTGTCAAATTGGGTTTGACAATGACTTTGTAATAGAGGGAGTTCACTGTAGATTCAAAACCTATATCTTCATCGTAGCACTGTTTCCAACCCTCTTTGAAAGTTTGACCTTCGTTGTCAGGATATTTTGGAAAAAATATGTGGACGACTAAGCACCGTCCGTGTGCTAAAAGTAAAAGTCGTAAAAAATATCGTTTAAAGGATTAAATAACTTAGGTGTCATTATAATTACTTCTATTTACAAAATAATCCTAAGAATACTACACAAATTACTTATATTACATTGCTTAATTGCTAATGTTAAGTTAGTAAAAGAGGTCAGGGACATATTTCCTGAAATGACTTCATTGATTGGGAAATTTGTCCGAGGTTTTGGCAAGTGGATATATCGATTGTTACTACGCAATTGCTGGCTGATATTGTTGTTTAGACTCAATAGTTGAGCTAAGTAATCAGGCCCTAATCTTTATAACGCTTTTAGTGTCATAACCAATTCTCTGTCGTCTAAAATTTCCTTCATGTGTTTCCAACGTAATGATTCAAAATACGGGAAGACTTTATGTCGTAGTTAGACTCTGTTATCAAACGAGCACCTCTTCTTTTTGTAATTTGTAGAGTTTATTGATGTGATCAGTGCTACAATTATGCCACACAGTAGAATAGTAATTAAAGTGCGGCAGAACAAGTGAATTGTACATTGTTGCTAAGACGTCTAGTGCAACAAAATCTCTAGCTGTTCTTAATAATCCAATGTGTGAAGATATTTTGAATTGTTTGGCATTATGCTCGTGCCATTTTAACTGGTCGTCTACCGTCATTCCGAGATTGTTTTTACTTTGAACATTCGCTGTTGGCTCATCCGCTAAAATTACGTTTGTGTCCCCAAAAGTTTAGCCAAGTCTTTGCCACTGACCAGTCACCTCTATGCCAGTGGACTGCGAATACCACCTTTTAGAGGCTTTTTCGAATAGACAAGACTGAATGTTTAACATCTAATGTTGCCATTAAGAGGAAATCTTCGTGATTACCCAACAGTGCAAAAGGCACAAGAAAATTTAGTTGACTGGAGCGGAGTTTGAAGTCACATCTTTCTTCGCATCTCACTGTATCTCTAAGAAGAACGGCATGGTTAGCTGATAGAGTTGTCTGATACAATTAAAAAAACTTTGTACATTCATACATACGATGTATGTATGTATGTATGTATATATATATATATATATATATATATATATATATATATATACATGTATATGTATATATATATGTATGTGTATATACAGCCTGCTTACTGAAGGTTGCTCTCATCAATTCTCACATTACCGTTTCCCTCTCACAATATCCACTTTTCTCGGTCCGTACCCGACTTTTTAATTTTACTTTGGCTAACACCAGGCAATTTTATTCTCGTGAAGAGAAAACGTCTCGGATAAGAAAGTTTTAACAATGTAATTAAAAGTGTTCTGGGAACCAGGTGGTTATGATTTTAAAAGAAAGTCAGTTACTCTGGTTTAAAAACCGATGTTTTTACATAAAAACGTAATCCAGACATTTCAACTGTTACTCCGTCCTTCGTCAGGGGTACAAGTGACAAGGTAATTTTAAAACCACGCAGTTTAAATTAAATTTTTCTTGATTCAAAGTCTTTGGTCTTCAAAGGTTAAATACAGATATTCTCGAGTAGGAAAATATCCGTCATCTCGATTTAAAAGGATTTAGATCTACTCGATCCCTGGTGAATATTTGCTTTTAAACTTCGAAGACAAAGACTTTTTACTTTAAATTGCGCGCTTTCAAAATTACCGAGTCACTTCCCTTACGAAAGCTGGGGTAACAGCGGCTAAAACGTCGGGATGACTTTTTCATGTAAAACGTCGCTTTTTAAACCAGAGCAGCTGATTTTATATTTGGAATTAAAAATGGATTTTTGTTTTATCATTGCAAAAAATAGGTTACTGATGTTGTGCATAAATTAACTTGAGAAGTACCATTGCTTCTCAATCAGAAGTGCTTACTCATGCTGCTCGCGTTACCTTCACTATGGTACGTTACGGTGATATATGATGAGAACTATCATCTTCAGATCTCTTGCCCACTTCAAAATTCCCCGGCAGGGACGTTAAAATGACAGGAAAACTTGTTTTGAAATTCATATTTCGACTTCACCTGATGTATGTGTTCCTGGGTAGAGATTACACGTGCTTATGTAAATGAGGGCATATGTAAATGTTTTTGGGTCAAACTTTTCTGGATCCAGTGTACATATGTATATGTATACATGTGTATGTCTATGTATATGTATATGTATAGTTGTATGTAATAGGGCAGACAACATACTTGTACATTAGATTTAAAAAAAATAAAACATTCCACCTTAGGTTCTTAATTTTTGTGGTCAATATATGCAGATTTTTACTGTATAGTTCATTTAAAGCTGTGTGGAAATACGACGGCAAAATGCCAGAAACATGCGTCAAATAGCAATTAGAAAGAGATACGAAAAATGTACAACGTGACGTTAAAGACGAATGGTAGAGAAGACTGACATTACAAAAATAAAGAGGTGGGGGATATATTCCTCGATACCACTGCAGTTCTGCTTGCATTTGAAGCAAATGTCGATGAAGTAGATTTTGTTCTCCAAATGTAATGCATGTCCTCGTCTTTATAGGTTTGTGGTAATGCCGGAGAAACGATGCTTCGTGATCACGTATGCAAAGGGATGAGTCCTTTGGCTCTGGCAAGAATTCAGCATATTCCATTGGAACCAGGGTCTGATTGGCGAGATTTACCAAACATCCGCGTTCAGCTTTCAGATGGCAGACAAACTGAAATACTGTAAGTCATCTTTTGTTGAAAAACAATAAACAAAACGAGTGTAGGAGGATTTATGTTGACAATCGTGCACGAATATTTAGTAACAGAACAATTAATAATGCAATTTTTATTTATTTATTTATTTATTTATTTATACGGTTAAAATTAGGGTTAGATTTAGCGTTAGTGTTGATATTTGGGTTTGAGTCAGTCTTTATTCAGATATAAATTTAACCAATAGGGCTACTGGGTGGAGGTCATGTAATGCGAACTCACCATTTTTGATTTACTCCCGGTTTTTGACCAGTGGGTACTTGAGCATTACGGGGTTTCGTATTGCGCGGCAAACTGGCACCAAAACATAATTTCAGGCAGAAGTAGAAAAATATGTGCCATTCATATGAATTCGGACTTGTGCCAGTAATAGTCAAGCTGACCACACAGAATTTGATGGTACTTGACTATCGGCCATTCTAAGTTCTGATGCGTTTGACTCAAAAATTCTTCTAATATAAATATAACAACTTGTCATTACACGGTGTTTCATGCTTAACGCAATCGTCATCTGCCGGTACTAGCAAAATCTGTTGCGGCAACGCATTAGCTGCATTCTAGTATTCTTAATATATGGTATACGGCTCTCTAAATCTGTCTGATTGACAATGGGTTGGCGTAACTTAGTAGTCGCTACGATCGTAATGGCTGCTTTGAGCAGTTTATCGAAACCGAAATCCAGTGTAAACAGAGTATTATGAGAAAAATAACTGTAACTTTGGCAGACAAGGTTAGATGTAACATGAAAAATGAGGCGAAGAAACACGAAGAGGTTAGAAAAAGGAAAATACTGAGTTTGTGAAGAACCACTTGAATCTGTCGTGGATATTGACGTCGACGGTGAACGCGAATCTTTTAGAAGAGCTTCTTGCCGTCTGGTTTCTATATGCCAACAAAACAGTCCTGCTCCTTTGCCCTTGAGCAGTCAATGTCAAACGGTATACCTGAAAGGGATGATTACGTGATCCAGTCTCAGCAGTACTGAGGTCCCCGAATCATTGGTTAGCCCGAGATTGATACTTCTTACGCCTGCCTCAGTAGATGACGCTACTTATCTTGTGACTTATTTGGCTCTGACCCGTTTGATTAATTGTTTTGTTGTCAATGGTGTGTTCTGTCAATCGAGATTTTCCCTCACATTGTCCTCTTGGGAGACCTCAGGACCCTTTTTACTTAAAATTGAGGGTCCAAGGGAGAAAATTGAGAGTCCTGAGGTTTTACTGTTTCCACCATATCGTTTCTACCCCAGGATGCCTCTGTCACTGAATCTTTCCTCAGTCTTAAAAAGGCAAAGGTAAAGTGCTTTTATTTATACTGGATAACCCTATCAGCTATCTGAGCTGGGCTCCCTAGAGGTCCAGTAAGGTACTACCCTCATGGGTCCAGTGTTATGACAGGAGGAAACCGGAAGACCCGGAGAAAACCTGCGATGCTTGGTAGAGTCAAACTGGGCAACACTTTTCTCACATGTGACCGAGGCCACTTTTAATCAGATTACTGCACGCGGCCGGAATCGAACCCTAGCCACAGTGGTGAGAGACACGTGCACTACCACTGTGCCACCAGCACCCCAATATCTGAGTCCACTCCCTCTGGATCCTCCTCTTTTGGGGTCCCCTTGCGTTAGTCGATTCACGGACATGTGTTCTACCCGAATAGCGGCTTCAGTATGATAGTAATGCATTCTGGATCGACGACATGAATGAACTTATGCACAGGCGAGCTTGGAGTGAGATGGACGATAAGCGAACGTTCGTCCAGTATAAACTCTCGAAAATATTGCTCATTCCAAGACAAAGATCGAAACGGCAACGTTCTGATGACCGGTGAGACGCTGTAACAATTAGACTACCGGGACTCAGATGTAGTGAGATTCGATTCAATTTATCAGCATACCGTAGCGGTAATCTCTGCCCGATGTCAATCCTATATAGACCCTAGAAATTTTGTGCAATAAAGTTATGCATGTCTGAGGTTGGAGTTACGACAAACGACATTCTAACGTTTGTCAAATTGAAATCCTTGGAAGTGATTTTGCGCTCCAGACGAGGGATACGGATTTGATTTCGTCTGAAGCTAAGAAGCATTCTTTGAAGATACGAACAAGACGAATGTTCGCAGGTCGTTTGTCATCAATGAAGTGGTAAGGCTTTCTGGATAATCTGTGTCGTGCCGAGACTTCATGGTATATTTTATCACTTCGCCTTGGTACTGTTTGGGTTTTTGAAGCCTTGCCTTCCCGTACCTCTTTTTGCCTGTAATCCACCTAAAAGTTCAAGGAAGGACACCCAACCCATGTTTCTCAAGAAACAGATAAATGCATGTCTCGGTACGATACAACTCTGAACTTTAGCCGACACGAGCCGTGCGGCGTGGCTTAGCTCGGTGCGGTTAAGCTACTCCATTTGTAAGCTGAGCCAAACCGAGCCAGTACTGGCACAGCTAGGCACGGCACGGCTTATAAGCAAGGCGTAAGACACGTATGGCAGAAGCTCACCGAACATGACACCAAAGTTTACGATTCAGTTCAGGTTCTCCCGTGTAACCTTTCGCCCGTTTCTGAATTATGAGGGGCGAGGTGAATGTCCCCTAAATGGAGAATATATTGTACTTCTTTGAGTGCTTGTGTGATTCCGGTTACAGTTATTGGTTGCATGATTCACTGCACCCTTGGCCCAAGCCCAGCGAATTATTTTGATTAAGCTGTGGCCTTACTGACAACTTGACGGAGATATTGTCAACACTTCAATTTAGAAGACGAAATACCTGAATTTCAATTACAACAAAATGCAAAAAACCTGGTTTATGCGATAGCAACAAGTTGATTTCCAAATTTATATATTTCGCAACTTGTCCCCATTAGGTCTTCAAATGTAAGATTGATGATGATGATGATGATAGACTTTATTTTGACACGCTTGCCTCGTCAACTGAAAGTTGATTTCCACGAGAGGCGTGTATAGAATTAAAAAATACAAGTATAAAATTAGAAACTATTTACAGGACTGTTACAAGAAGTAGCAAAGGAGTTCAAAATCAGTTCGCCTAAATATTAAATATTCAATTAATTAACGACAAAGATACAAGATATATAATTTTATATGTCAATGCACGTCGCGATTTTCGTCTGAAATGAAGTGAGAGATCTACTCTCTAATTTCTTTGGGAATGGAGTTCCAAGTTTGGAGTTCCAAGTTTTGGGAATGGGAAATTTCCTTCATCATATGTAAACTACATGTCACGTGATCGAGCGTCAATGACAAGTACTCGTTGGCTTTCTCAATGCATGGGGAAAAAATCCGAATTTTAGAATCAAGCATCTTTTGCGTTCGGTGAGGTTTATTTACTGCTGACCACAATTTCTGCTTTTTGCGAAACAAGTCGTAAACAAGTCTTTGAGATTCAGATAAAGAATTCTGGCACTTTAGTATCACATTTTTCCTTGAATAAGCCCATGATCTCCTTATTCACAGCTCAAGGCATGCCATTTCGTATGGAAATGTGTCATAAGAACATAATCTCATTGATCAAATGAGTTGTCGCCTTATCTTTTTTCATTTTGGGCTGATATGCAGCGATTCTGGGGCAGTCCAACGTCTTTTAAATGCATTGTATTAGGGGACTACGACATGCATAAAACCAATTCTGTGGGTGAATTTGAGAGCGGAAGTCCCCTAGTTTATTAACTTGATGAACTTTACTTTAAATGGAGGAGCGATAATTTTTTGGCTTTCATAAAACCAATATAACTGAATTGTAGTCGCGTTCTTTCCACCCCTTTTTCAATTGAGTCGATGCAGCTTTGTCTGCTATTATTTGGTTTTATCTCGTTTTAAATCGCAAGTGTCTTACCTCTTACGCACGGCCTTTCGAGTTTTGACCGCATGCACTAAACAGATGATTGGAATCACTGTGTGGTGTATCGGCTTTTAGTGCTAGGCTTTGTTCTTTGTCAAAAATCCGATTATTTCGTCCTTTAGTCAAATTTAGTCTTTAATCCACAGGGTATTCGCATATTTAAGAAAACATACCTCTATTGAAGCGTTGGCATTCGAAAAGGGCGCTTAATCGAAATAAACTCGGCAAGCTTTGTTACTGAATCGAAAGGAAACCTTTACATATTGTTGGAGACGAAACTCGCACCGAAAACAATGAAGATATTTCGTGTGCGTAGATTAGGGATTAAAAGAACAATAACTCTGGGAGTGATAAAAATTTTTGAAGCCTAGAAGCCCTTCGACCTCACTAATCGCAGCTATTAATACTTGATAACATCACGTGACCCTCACTAACCTTTTCGCAAGCAGATCCATGAATAGCGCTTGTATCGAGCCCATTGAGTCGTTAGCATGTGCGACTGATCAGCAAGGGCATGACTGTATCAACTACACCTTTTTTGTTCATTACCAGATAATGTACTATCATCAGAGTCTTCTCCAAAATTTTTGGTCGTGCGTACGAGTATACCAGAATATATCAGAACTTATGATTGTTTCGAATAAACTAGCAATATTCACTACAAAAGGCAGTAAATATACGCTGAAGATTTCAGATATCTATACTCACTTCAGTTCGCTGTCGTCGCAAGAAAAAAATTCCTATTACAGCCAGGAAAACATGTTCTCGAATATGCTTGTTAAAACTGTATACCGTTACAAATAAGACCCAAAAAGCCTCATCAGAGATTTGAACTACTCTGGACCACTGGTTTACTAGACCAGTGCTCTAACCCCCTGAGCTAATGAGGCATTCAACGACAGGCCCAACTTAAATCTCTTCGTACATGTTCCCACTTGCAAAATCTTTCCCAGCTGACAATTTTAAAAAGTACACCTTTCGCTGTTCATCACCAGGGTTGTTTTGATACTTCGTACGACAAAATGTGCTCCTCGAGATTTTGAGTTCAGTTCTATTTCAAATGTGTTACTGGAAATGTTATTAAATTCACAATTTTGAAATTGACGATGTTTTTAGGAAGATCGTACGGATTTAAAATTTCAGTGCAAAAAGTTTCTGACAAATGTTACAAGGTGTTAAATTTCATGGCCTTGCAGGGCAGACTTACCGCTTCCTTTTCAACAACAGTGAAATGCGACACCGCTCTCATATGCCGAGGCAAGCAGTCATATATTTGCGCTTTTTGGCGAACTATTCAAACTACGTCGACAGTAAACAGGCATGGCTATGCCCTTGTTTTTACTGTTTTTTGAATGGACTTTAACAAGCGCCTTGGCTTCGCTAAGACTGACTTTGACGAGCACGGCGGCTTCCTTTAGCTTTTTGACGAGCACAATGACGTTAGTTTTCTTCATGGATCAACAGTGATGGAAATTTTGTTCAGTATAAGTACGTTGGCTCCTGTGAGAACTGACGAACTCACATATGTAAATCTGTCCACCTAAAGACCGAAGTAAAAATCTCGTCAAATTTCTGAACATCTCTCTGTCTACAACAATCACAACTATGATGTATATTCTAACCTCTTCTCCTCTTACTTTGATACGATCTCCCTTAACCACGCACACATTTTGAATAAAAACGACAGCAACAGACGACTTCCTGAAACACGATGCTCGTCGTGAAGCTACAATTTCGTATCCAGCGTCTTTAGTCCACACTCACCCTCTTGCTATTACATTACTTGCTATTACAAAACTTGCTATTACATTACTTGCTATTACAAAACGTCATCTGGAGATGACTACGATCAGAAACGTATCAGTCGATGGCATAGCGCTGCCGTTGCTTAGCAACAGCAGACGCAAAGATGGCCTGCAGTAGTTTGGAAAGTTAATCGCACAACCTATTTGCTGCAAATTTTTTCTTGCATCTGTCGCTGTTTTGAATGTATTAGCCTCATCCAATGATCGTTTATCTTTGTTTTAATTAATGTAGCTGTTGCTTTTTTCCGTAGGAAATATTTATACGTGGATAAGAAGAACGGACCTAGCTCAACCGGGCAACCACGAGGTGTATGTCGTTGTGCCGAAGGGAAGAAATGTCACCCTGCTTGCCGTCAATCAAACACTCTAATTCCGTGGTCACTTCCACATACTGGCAATCGACATAGTCACTGGGCGGGCGCATATGGGAGGCTGGAGTGGAATGGATTCTTTAGTACAACTATAACCATTCCCGAACCTATGGGAAAGCAGGTGGGTTTAGTTTTAGTTCACACCATCATAGATAGAGGAAAATTTCGAGTATCAGGATTCATTTTTGAAGACCACAGTACCACCATAAATAAACTGAATTCGTGATCATGCTCTCGGCCACGGCCTCCGTGGCTCAGTTGGCACACACCGCATTAGATTCGCGACGTCGCAGGTTCAATTCCCAGCCGGAGGGCCCAAAGTTGCATTTTTCGCAACATGTTCCGGTCGGGCCTTAAAAAATGTAACCTGACTTTCAAAATTTTCCTCTATCTATGTAGTAAACTGAACTGTTAATGGAATGTAAGTGCTACAATGTCCTTTGAGTTTAGTTTTACCCTTTCCAGCCCGAGACGTCTCCCTTTGGCGAGTAAAATCTTCTAGTGTTAGCCAGAGTAAAGCGAAAACGTTACATACGGACCGAAGAGAGGTAGTGTAGTGATAGCAAGGTTTCGAACGCAATTTGGAAAAGACACGGGTGACAGTTTTTCAAAGACTCTCAAAATAGCTAGTCTTTGAAAGACTCACAAATTGCACCAGACTCACAAATTGCACCAGAAATCATACTATTACCATTTAATAATATACATGAAAATAGTAATACAGCGTGAAAAAAAAGTAATTCAATGCCGAAAAAGGAAATTCAGCGCAAACTTATATTACTTATATACTGTATATACTGTATTACCTTTTTTCGGCACTGTCTTAGCTTGAAATTGCACTGATCTTAACCAGTTAGAATCGAGAAATTTTTTCATGTATATTGTTAGAGGTGGAAAGCAACAAAATTCCATATTTCGTTCAAAGTGCATGTAAACACCTTTGCAGTTTTTTTTTTGTTTAGAGGAACCATAAAGAGCTGATAAATTCTTTTCCAATTTTTGATTTATTACATTTGTTTTGGAGCTATATCATATTAAATACGCCTATTCACATGAAAAAGTCGCGCATTAACGAGGACTGGGACTCAGGAACGTAATAGGTTTCACACAACAAAAACAGCTGTGTTTTGATCACAAACTGATCAAAATGCTTGTATTTCGTATAATAGTTATCATGTCAAGCTCAAACTTGGACTCTGACATGTATGAATGCATATCTTCTGGTTCTGATTTTTTTAAATGACTCATTCCCAGGCCCTTATAGCATTGAGACCATACGCGGAAATTTTTGGCGGGGAGTTCAAAATTGGACTTTTTGGCAGTACTTAAAGAGAGATATCTCGGAAACGAATGGTCAAAATCAAAAACTAAAAAAAAAACCAAAAAAAGAAACAAAAAAATCCCCAACTTACTAGCCAGTTTTTAATCCTCTTTACAAAGAACTAAAAACTGTGAAGGGTTTATATGCACTTTAATGTATAAGAAATGATGTAAATATGCACTACACAAAGGTTTAAGTGTCGCAGACATGAGAAAACGCTAAACGAAGAAGCGATGTTGCGAGTCATGAATCTGACTCAGTTCTTTTATTTGACATTTTCAACTGTGGAAAACTTGTAGAAAGCCTCATTTTTGAACGATTGAATGTTCCACGAAACGCTATTTAGTTCCTTCGGTAATTGTTAACTACTAAATTCGAATGCGCTGTAACGTCATTCCGGCAAGTTCCAAATATCAACGACAGTAGAAAATGCAAATTCGCTTCTTCCGTATTGTTTCCTCGGTAACTAAATTTTCTGTGAGATGATAGATAAATGTTCGTCAAGCCTTATACTCAGAAAAATGATTTCTGAGCCCCAGACGGGGATCGAACCCGCAACCTTCTGATGACCGGTGAGACGCTCTAACCATTGAGCTACCAAGACTCAAAAGGAGACCCAAGGTGCAAGTTCGACATATATGTGCTACCTAAGCGGAAGCCACTATATATTGATAATGATAGATGAAGTTTATATGTTAGATGTATGAGAGCTTCTCATCACTCTCAGGTTGCGGGTTCGATCCCCGTCTGGGGCTCAGAAATCGTTTTTCTGAGTATAAGGCTTGACGATCATTCATGTATCATCTCAAGATATTTCCAAGCTCTCATACATCTAACATATAAACTTAAAATTTCTGTGTCATTGAAACTCCGTGTATTGTATATTCAGAACACTGCGAACAACGTTTAGCCAAAAATTTGGTGCCTTCGTCGAATTTGTTATAGAAAGTGTGAATATATCAAATATGAAGAATAGGAACGAACCATAAGACTGCTGCCGTAACTTCTCTACGTGCTTTCAGCAGATTCACTGTCACCATTGAAGCGTAGTTTTAAAAAAAACACCTTCAACGGTTGCCATATTTAATTGTTTTCCGCGGTCAGATAATACTTCCATTGTTTTACTGTGGCTAACACCAGACTATTTTTCTCTGGCTAAAACCAGATTTTACTCGACAAGGTAAGACATCCTGCTTGGGAAGACTTTTATGTATGTAAATGTGGTCTCTTTCAGGGTCGCATCCTTCATCCGTCACAGGACCGAATCGTCAGCGTACGCGAATTTGCGCGTTCCCAAGGCTTTTCTGATGCATATCGTTTCGTTGGACAAACATTGGACAAATATAGACAGGTAAGTGAACTCTCTTTCGGTCGAATCGTTGCACATCGAATTGTTGTCGTCTGCCTTTGATTGCATGCGTCGGCTACCAACAGGATATTGTTTGGTATTTATGACAAATTTTCGGACGCGACATGTGTGCGCAGGGATACAGTCGCTTGCCCAATGTCTACAAAGGGAGAGCATCATCCCTCAATATATGATGTGAAGCAGTCGGTTCAAAAATTCGTGTTTTCCTTCTTGCGAGATGGATGTCAGAGTCTTTTTAAAGACTTTAATTCCAAATGGAACTAATGTAATGTCCGCCGCTCGCCGGCCGGATTTTCGTCGAAACCTTGTCGGGCGGGTGGTCAGGGTGCGTCAGCTCTCGACAACTGTACGACAAAATCGAAGAATGTCAGATCAAATCAGATATGATTGGTTTTTGAACGTATTTTTCGACTCAACTATTAGGCAGCCAGCAGACAAGCGAGCAAAAGGAGCTCACGTCTTTGTTCCTCCCCTCTGTCCCCCACAAGGGACAGTGAGTTCACGGGAGCAGGGTTTCTGCAGAGTCCCACGCATATCGGTCCACCCGCACGTGGACTCCAGGATGATAAGCGCGTTACTCGTTGCTTTATGCTCGTAGCTGTGATTCTGGAACAATGAAGGATTCATGATCCTTGATAACGCAAAGTAGCATTCGAATTAAATTCGCATTGTATGACTAGAAGTATAATGCTTTTTATGATATAAATTTTAGATAGGAAACGCTGTTCCACCTCCTCTGGCTAAAGCGATCGGTTTAGAAATCAAGAAGTGTTTACAGAAGAAATCAGAGAATGAATGAATCCTGATATAATTTTCAAGTCTGGAATTTGCTCTCTGGGGTTAAATTTCCATCAGCGGGGATTTTTTTAGCGATGGCATATCTTTTTAGTTCCATACAAATCCATTAACTTACGTTTTAGGGACTTTTACTATAAGAATTATGTAAATAACGTTTTTTAAATTATTTTATTTGACGTTATCTTGACTCAATCTTTTTCTGAATTCTTTCGGGGCACTACAAGTGGGTTTTACTGTTAACCAAGACACACACGATGTAAAATTAAAAAGAAATTACGAAAAAAAGACAAACTGTAAAATTACATATGAATCGACATTAAAGATGGGTTTATTTCAATTAGAGCGATAATCAATGGTATTTACTGTTTTCCAATTCTCTGATTTCTTTTATATGCATGTTTGATGTCATAAGATTATTATTATTAGTCTTTTTCAAAAACCAACTATATCTTCAGGACTAAAACCCAGTTACACTGTTAACATTTTGGGCTCGGCATGGCCAGTGGCGTAGCAAGGATGTAATTGTCATGAGGGCACAGCAAGGGCATAGGTTTCAAATGGCTTAATGCTTGTAATGTTGAACGGACAATATGTAACATCGCCCCTACAAATTTGCTTGCTCCTAATAATTCTGACGGGAAGTTTTATCATCAGTTGCACTGGTGGATGGTATGTCAATTGATGTTATTCAATTTTAGGAAAAAATTCCAGTTATACGTTAATTCATGTAATGTTTTAAAGTCTTTCTTGTTTTATTCGGCTCCAGTTCATAAGGAATGTTGTTGATCATCCGTTTACTTCTGCTTGCACTATTTCATGCTGCACACGCACATTTCATACGGGGCTAGGCCTGGTAGGCCGGTATGTGTCTACGCCACTGGGCACGGCTAACATTTTGGCGCGGGTGCCGCTATTTTTTGGCACGGCACGGGTGATTTTTACAATGTAAACGGTGTGGACTTCTTCAAATTTGATACCCATACCTGAAAATTTAGCCTTTGCGACACCTCTATATATGTAGGTCCCGGCACGGCTAATTTGCTATGGCGTATCCAAATTTTACAGTGTAAGCTGGGTTTAAAGCTTCGTTGTTACCTTCTGTTCAAGCTGTTATTGTTTTTGATACTCTGAAAAACTAAGATTTCCAGATGGTACTCGAACATCGGGCTCTCTGAATGCTGGCCAGACGCTCTAACCATTGAGCTGCTCGGATTGAGGTGGCATAGGAATGTTATTGAAAGTGTTTAAACCTGACACGTGTCAACTATGGCTTGCTGAAATGCAAGCTGTTAGACGTCATAATAACAACGTCTGACTGGAGATTTAATGGGAAAGAATGTATATTTACGGTTAATTTATTGCATGAGTTAATTAAAAACTTTATAATGCACTATCAGCTTGAACCCCCGTCATCGCTTTCCTACTTTGCCGAGTTTGGAGTTATGCGCTATAACCATTCCATAGTTATGACTAGGGGTGGCAAATGAAGTGCGAGAAACTAGCAAAACTGTGTTCACTGTAGTCTACTATGGCGCTATGTATTTAATCCAATAACGTGGATCATACGCCGTCAGCTGTGATTGGCTAATACCGGTGTTGGACAGAAGTTTTCATCCACTGCAAATATCCTTTCAAAAGTTTTTGAACTTTCTGTTCTTCGTTGGTTGTTGTTATTTATGAAAGAAATAAAGAAAGAAATTTTTTTTGTGTTTAGATAGTGTGGTCCACACACCCGCGGTGTTACTGATTTTCGAATAGCTAAAAGGCATTCTTCTAAAGGCTCATGTCTTTTTACGCGTTTCTCCAGTCCGAAGTTATCGCCAATGTTCGGATTATAGTATCGAAAGCGGTAAAACGATCAGCTATTTGTTAATGGGGTCACAGCTCGTTGAGACTTACACACTTATTACTTCTTACGCATTTTTATTGGTCGTTGCCATGATGTATTTGTAGACAGACGCGTAGATAATGTGACGAATTGTGGGAACCGTGGTCTGATTACCTTGAACTGTTACGACTCTCTTTCCCACATAGCGAGTGAATAACGTTTGTCTAATTTACAAGGCTGTAAGTAATCGTTACCATTATGACGCGTTTCAATGTACTCGTTACAGTCACGGTAACTACAGCCAGTATTGGTGCTCTACCAGGTGAACTTGTCGAGTCAGTTAGGAGCAGTATGCATGTTTTATCCATTTTAGCACAAGGGTTACCCTTAGGACTAGTAGTTCTTATCAGAAGTGAAATGCTGCCTCCGTAGTGAGCAAGTTAAAGGACAATTTGGTACAGTAATAAAGAAAATTAGTGAACAGGTAAACCTGGTTTTACCTGGCAATGAATTGAAAAAGAAATTTTTGCATCAAATAGTGCAGCTGGGCAAAGCTTCAAATTTTCTGGCAAAAGCTGAAGAAAAATCTGGGAGGTCCTACATTATATATTATTGCTTTAAGATCTTTCTTTACTTTATGCCAGTAAGCATTGGAACCTCCAATATTCGCAAAATATTTTGAAACTTTTGACATAAATACTTTTGGGTTATCACAAGTAGCCATTTGATGCAACTCATCAATAGTAAGGTGAGCTTCACCAAGATTTTGTTCAAGAAATATACTACGATGAGCTACAGAGGGAATTGTCCCCCAGTGGTTTTCGACAACCTTAAGGCGACTTACAGGGGTTTTCGATGGCTTGGGATTTCCAGGATATGGTTGGCAGAATAAATGAAGGGGTTTTTCGATAAGTTGGTAAACACACAAAAGGTCTTTACCAGAAAATAATAGGTAGTTGAAAATTCGTTTTGCCTAGCTCCATTGTTTCTCATTATGAAGATAAAAAATTTATTTGGTATCCTCATTGTTGGTTTCCTCTTGAGGGTTTTCTGTTTTATGGGAGTAAATATGTTTGGCTATTGTGATTCCACCTGATATAATTCCCAAAAATGGAATAAATGGGCTAATTTTTTTCGACTAAGTTATTTACGTCTCTTCAATAGCTCATTCTTTTTGAAATCATTTGATAGTTCATCAGGTGACTCGATGGCATCAAGACCTCCCAATGTATTCCTGAACTTACTAATTAGCATATCAGTTAGAAACTCATTAGCCTTTTGCATTCATTTGCGTTCGTACTCCATGTATAATTTATCAATGACCTTATCACTAGCCTTCTTGATATAAGCAACAGATTTGTCCATTTCCCCACCTTCAGCCAATTTAAGAAGTTCGTTTCTCTTTTTTTCGCTTTCGTTGGAGTCATCTTTTTGTTTATCCACATTAGCCACTTCAGGAGTGAAAATATTATTAACGTCCTCACTAAAATAAGATCCAGTGGATGCTATTTCTTCAATTACTTCATCAATTGTTTTAAGTTTGGTATTTTGGCGGCGTGGCATTGTCTATGTAATACCGTACATTTTATTTTTGTGGATTAACAATTTTGTGATCATATGGGTGGTGTAGATTGATTTCCAATGTTGCGTATTTGATATTTTTTAGTTTCTCAATGATGATTTTCCTTTCAATTTTGAAGTATGGTCTAAATAACTATGGAAAATAATTTTCATGTCGTCTTGATTTGGATTATAAAAAGACACTACTCTGGAAATGTCCCTATAAGGCTTAGATATACTTGTTAATTGTTGAGTGATGACTATTGTGGAAAGACCATAATGTCTTGCAGAGAATGCCAGTTTAACTATCTCACCTGTTCTATTTTTGACATCCTGACTACTTGCACAATCATCCAATATTATTAAGCTATTTGTACCCATGTAAATATTCTGTATAACGTGTTATATTTTGTCGATATGTTCCTGTTCACACTCAATAGTAACTAGATCTGGATCTTTGATATATTTCCATTGTTGATAAGTTTTATTCCATGAGAAGGTAGGACATATTAAAATGATAAAGTCAAAGTGATTCATAAAATATTTTTCCAGCATTTTTGTTAAATGATCATGTTGAATGGTGTTTCCATCTATATAGTACATTGTATTTAGTTATGAATGACATTCACCTTTTTTTGTATGATGTTGGTGACACCGTCGTATACTAAGAAAGTATAACATTTTAATTCTCCTATATGTGAACTCTTTTTGATCTGTAGTGAAATTTTATTATCATTCATAGTATTTACCCCATTTCCTGTTTTCTGGATATCTGCGATAGATCTGAGATCGATTACAAGCGCAAACTTGTCTTTGTAGAACATTTCTGGAGTCATATATTGGTCCTTTTCCTCTTTGGAACCTAGTAGTCTCAATGCCTCATCATAAAATCTGTATTTCTCAAAATGGTCTGAGTATACTTTATTTGACTTTTCACCGATTTCCACTTTAATTTCGTCAATGTTTGGGTATATGAATTCTTCACTATCTGTCCTTCCTGAATTTTTGGTGAACAGAAGAACGATGGCTTTGATGGATTTTAGAGGTGTATTTACAGTTTGATTTTTCACAGTTAAATTTGCTGCCCATATTTCTTCTTTGTCGATTTTAACGCATTCATATGATAACGATAATTCAACAGAGTAAATATCTGAAATATTTCGGGCAATATCAACGTTGTCAATGGTTTCATATTCCATTTTAACATTTTCCAATTTATATTCTCCCCGTGTTTGACCAGTTTGTGCAACCAAAATTTCTTCTGATTTGGGAAACTTGATATGGTATATGAAATTATGAATCATGATATGGTGCATACAACCCATGATTACCGATGATTTTATCTAAACATATTTTCTGTTTTGTACCGTAAATGTCATACATCAACTTTTCAGATACCTTTGTGGTGTTTCCACTTGTTGCCCCAGAGTCGTCGTTACTGATAAGCTTTCTTAGGTTAGTTGATTCAACCCCATATTGAATCATGTTTCCTCTTTGTGATTTTGATTTGTAGAGGTCCTTATATACGCTATACACACTTTCTGCATCATTTTCATATAAATTTTTGCCTGCCAAAGTGATTTTCAACTTACTTTGCAAAACCTTGGAAAGATTGTTTAGAAAATGAGTTTTAGTGTTACTGGTCGACAAATCAAAAAGTAAGTGAAACGATCCCGCAACCAAACAACTATAATCATCTAGTCTCGTAATTGTTACAAATAAATCCTTACCTGGTGTTATTTCAGTATGACCTTCCAATGTTACAATATGTTTCGTTCTTTGACCGGTTATTGTACTCTTTTCCAACCTACTGAATCCAGGTTCAAGTTCATACTGTGTTCTATTCATTTGTATATATTCTATTTCAGAATCATCCTCAGGGTATTGTGAAATTATAACTTCACAATTAACCTACACTGTTGAAGTCAACTGAAAAATGTTGACTCGAGCGGGATTTGAACTCGCACCTTCGGGATACCGGTCCGCCGCTCTACCTGTTGAGCTATCGAGTCCACAGGGATTGGAGGCGAGTTTTTCTCCAATTTAAGTGCACGAAATATTCTCGCGACAACTTAACGCAATCCATGAGATTGGATGTGCAGTGTTTCAATTCTATTTCAGAATCATCCTCAGGGTATTATGAAATTATAACTTCACAATTAACCTACACTGTTGAAGTCAACTGAAAAATGTTGACTCGAGCTATATATAATGACATACATTTTATTTCTTTCTCCGTTGTTTGTACTGATCGTATATAAACCATACAACAGCAATTACTAGAACCCATAAGTTACTACTAAGCCAGGCTAAACCTTTAGCACCCCAAGAGATGGCTTGAGCTATAATGTTCAATAATGGTGCCAATAATGGTCCCAGTTTTTTACCGAGGTTATATAACGCTTTAGCGAATTTTCCAGTGGCTCGAGAACCTTTTATTAATGCTTTTCTGGCACCGATAATAATGGTTGTCATAATTCCAGCAACTGATATTGCTATTGCTAATAGCCCAACTAGGTTTTCTCTTGCCGACGTTTTGAATTTCTCAAATCGGATTAGATCGTAGTTTCTAACTTCTTCAATAATGCTATTTGCCTCCTCATGTTCTGGTTTTATACCGTTTTCCATACGCATATAGTCTGCTTTTAACGACGCTGCGTCACTTACACTCTTGTAGAACAATTCATTCACTGGGTCTGTTTCTCTTAGAGCTTTTTGGCGGTATGTGTTAGCCTGAGTTTCCAATGAATCTATCGTCGCATCTGATGTACCAATTGGATTTAAAGATCCTCCTAATTCTCTTACATCTTGCTTATCGATGGATATATTCTTGGCTTCTCGGGTGATTATTGTCTAATATTCATCTAATTCAGATTCATTTTTTTCTTTTGAATTCGAAATAATGCTATTGGTTAAATTATCATTTGGACTCACACCTTCAGATGTGAGAAGTTGTTCCACATTTTCCGCAGGAGTGTTTTTATGCTCATCTATCGCTTTGTTAAGAAGTATTTTGAACCTATTTGTTTTGTTTCTATATCTTTGGTTATCACTGTATTGAAATGTTTTGCCACCATTTTTTGATACAATGACTCTTTTCCCTTTGTACTCTATTGCATTTGCTTTTCTGTTTGCATTAAATGTTACAACCATTTCTCTCAATAATTCCTTTGAAACTGGTCCATCTTTTACGTTAATGGTTAAGTCTAGATTGTCTTTTAGAAATTTTTTTCTTTCATTAGTGATTGATAAATTTATTTCTTTGCTACCACTAGTTGGATCGGGGACGTAGCCACTAATATCAACTGGTTTGGCAGTTTCAGAGCCATTACCCTCCATTGTTAGGTTTCTGAGATTGTCGGGTCTCCGTTGGATATCATTGTAATTATCATCGAAACTAGATTCTTCTTCCTCTCTATTGATTTCATCCTGTTTTCTCTCTCCCATTTCAAATTCATCAACTCTTCCTATAGCCATGTTTTGTATATATTACACTATCTTGTATATCACTTTCTGGAATTCAACTGTTATGTTTACTATCATAACCCAGCCATTTTACTAAAACCATCTTTTTACCCTTCACCTTTATTCTCTTCAGTACTTTCTCTACTCTATAAACATAATCTTTCTTATCAACACTTGATAACTCCTCTTCATAAAACTTCCCAATAATCGGCTCACCTTCCAGGTCCTCTATTTCATACACTAGGGTCACCACGTATAACCTTGACCACTTTGAACAGTTCTTCAGTGAAATTGGCTTCATAACCTTTAGTAAAAGTGCTTTTATATTTAGATATTCTGACGGTGTCTCCTACCTTAAATTTAGGTAATGGTGACTCAGCATATAGATGACCATACAGAGTTGTCCTAACCTCGTCTTCATTCTTTTTGTTAACATCCTTTGGTTTCATTAATATGGTGCTATGCTTAGTATTATTGTAATTATACACCAAATGGTCCAACACAATCCATTTATAAGTTCCTTTACTGTAAAAGTATTCCACATAGCAGTTTTAAGTGTTCTGTTAAATCTTTCTACAACAGCCGCCTTTTTATCCGACTTAGTAGAAAAGTATTTTATGTCATGTTTTCTAATAATGTTTTTACACCGACGTTATAAAACTCTTTACCATCATCGAACTGTGCTAACTTAGGATACTGTTCATCAAAACGGTCCTTAATTTCCTTCAATAGCTCTGTGACTGCCTTAGTCATATTATTTGTGTCTTTCCTATAAACGGGTACAGAAAAGGCATATCTGCTAAGAATCTCAACAGCTGTTAATATCCAATAATATCCTTTATTTTGATTTTTATTAGAACCCATATCTACTAGATCCGTTTGAATTTGCTCGCCAAGGTAATGAACAAATGTCTTTCTAAACTTATGTTTTCTAACAACTGGTTTGTATCTGGTGCACGTATCATGTGATTTTAACCATTCTTTTACCAGTTTCTTGTTTACATTTAGCCCATCTTCTAATGCTTTTTGATATAACCTTTTTATTTAGATATTATGCACACTTGTTATCTGTTAGCCCGATACTTCTATTGTTTACGCTCAACCGCTAATATGGGATCAAAGTTCTTTAAGTTTATTACATTGTCAGAGGTAATAGAGCATGTTCCATCATATTCATTGGCCTCTAAAGTCACAGTTCCATAACCTTCAATCTTCTTTTTTAGCATATTGAAGGTCCAATAGCCTTGATCAATAGTCTTCTTATTTTCATTATAGGTCAGTTCATTATTAACACTAGTAACTATGTTGTCATAATTCCAAAAGACAGTGGCCTTTTTAACCAATATGTGTGGATTGTTTGAATTTATTAAAATCGCCTCGTCAAGAGTGATCACTTTATTGGTTCCTTCTATTAGCACAGAAATCTTTTTCATGCTTCTATAATATATTGTATATTATATAATGGATCAATTATTGAAATACTATTACGGAAAGAACTACGAAAAGGCCCTGGAGAATAGCAAAAGGAAAAGAGCAGAAATGAGGGCAAACTTCCTAAACAGGAATCCAAATGCCGATTTAAGTAAATTCCAATTCGAAGTGGACCTTCAAAAGGATAGTTCAATAGAGTCGACATCTATATATTTTAAGAACAATGAATATCTAAGCACAGATATAACCACCAACACATTTCTAAATAACAAAACAATGACAAAAAACCTGTATTCGAATGTAAAGCGATTTTTCCAAAATTATGGGATATTGGCGGCACAATTCGAGAGTTACCAAGAGGTAGAAGACATGTGGACTTTACTGGTAAAGGATACTATTGGGATGAATTTCCAAAAGAATATATTCTAAACTATCCAGTTAATAATTTCCGTCTGTATGTCAATGGAAAAGACTACTTCATGAGTAGTTTACCAGAGTTAAATATCACAATAGATTCTAGATTTGATATAATACAACCATATTTCCAGAGTATTATTGAAGCATGGATTGCATTTTATGTCTGTGGGGTGTCTATCCAACATCTAACATTCCATCAATATGTAACCAAACAGATGACTTCACTAATGAGATTTCATATTTACTTCACCATACGAAGGGTAATGAGAGAATTGCCAACAGGTAACAAAGGCCCAATAAATGCATTTGGTGCTGCCACTGCTCTAAAAGGTCATATTCCCTATTGGACATGGCAAGAAGTGGAAAATACAAATGATATATCTGTGAGTGTAAGAAAATGGGATGGTGCCTGGAGAATAAGGGATTTAAAAAATGACTTCAAAAAGTTCATAGCATCAAAGTCCAATGGTTTTACAAAGAAAGGAACAGAATTAATAAATCAGTCCATAGAGTCATTTATTTACTGCATCCTTGGAGCCCAGGCAAGAACAAAACAAAGTATGTATGGTGAAAGAGCATTTGCATTAGAGACTCAAAAAGTATTCAGACAGCTAGTGGAAGATAGTATAATCAACTATGACACTTCAACATGGACTAACAATATGAATAGGGCCATTAGTGATACAAATGTTATATTAAACACTGTTGTTTCACCTTCATTATGGCTACTTCCAAGCTCTTTAATCATATTAAAAAATCCAATAATCGGATACAATAATAGATTAAAAGTGGCATCAGAAGGAATGAAATTTGGTATTAATCAGTCAATTATATGGGTGTTAAGAAAGATACTCCTAAAATAATCAAAGCAATAAT
Source organism: Heliopora coerulea (assembly GCA_030142905.1). Taxonomy (NCBI): domain Eukaryota; kingdom Metazoa; phylum Cnidaria; class Anthozoa; order Scleralcyonacea; family Helioporidae; genus Heliopora; species Heliopora coerulea. The sequence continues at coordinate 2,222,541 of JASJOG010000025.1, forward strand.
TCCACCCATAAGGCATTTAGACACTCTGAGAGATGCTCCTCCTAAAAAAGAACTATCTATTAAGAAAGAAAAACCCCGAAAATACCACCCAAGCCAGAAAAGAAAGAGGTTGATAGTCATAATAATGACATAGTAGCAATATATGCTGTTGCAGGTGTTTCTTCGTATTTAATAAAATATTTGTTATAATATAGAAAAATGTCTTTATTTTACGGTTATACTGATAAAACACAAGAAGAAATAGAAAAGCTTGATACTGATAAGCTATCTATAAATGGAGGAACTATGAAGGGTAATATAAATATGAGTCTATGGGCCATTAGAGGAAATCCTGATCCTATTTTTGATGTTCAGCTTATTAGAAAGAAATATACAGATAAGAAATTCCTAACATTGGGTGACTACAGAAAACAACTATCTGAAACTCTTCTATGGGAGTATTTTAAAAAATATAGTCCTTCTGTATATAGGTTTGACAGAGGTTGTAATAATAGTGAATTAGTTTATGATACCACAACAAGAAAAGTCTCTAAGGTAATAGATCAGTCATTACAGGGAAATGATGCGGTCCAAAACACCACAAATTTACAACCTACCACGACAAAAAACAGTTTGTGGTGGTGGTCTTCCAGTTGACAATTAATCGACAGGGACGTTTTATCAGGCGCAGGAGATTTACAATTTCAGCACATCAAATCACTCTTTCAAATTTCGCTAGAAGAACAAAACCCGGACGAAACCTTACAAATCAGTTTATGTGACTCTATATTTAACAACTGTGTAATTATTGACAAAGCCGAGCACTGGTTGACATTGCTTTATAAGGAAGCGCTCGCCATCCGCCGCCTGAAACCGCAGCTCAACCACGGGGCTAAAGCATCCCGAGAACTCATCATTTTCTATTAATAGATCTCACGCGATTGTCATTTGTATAAGTAGACCCCACCTGTAACCCAGCAGCATTGCTGAAGATGATTAAAGCCTAGTCGAAACGTAGAATAAATTACAACTTACAAGAGTACTAAATCTGAAAGAATAAATTATAGATATTTTCTAAAGTTTGACGGAACAAATCGTATGGTTATTGATATCAATTTAAATCCAGTTAATGGATCAAAATAAAACAAATTCCGAAAATAGACATCTTGTGTTCTTGATATTCAAGTTAAAAAACAAGAGTGTACAGACAGAGTCGGTGATATTTCGTCTTTATACCAAAGACATTGTCAAACCAATGAGACTACAAGCAAGCGGTGATCTATATGTATAGCTATTTACAGACGCAGCGGAAGTATACAATTACAGGATGGTGTAAGCCAATGTGATGGTCTAATGGCTCTAGAACAATGACAGTTTTTTACAAGCTTTAAGACCACTGTTGAGTTGTGGCATATTACGTTTTATCAATAGTGATTCTAGGATAAGAAGTTGATTAGGATTGTTATTATTACAACGATATAAGATTTTAGTATTAGTTGGAATTAGATTACAAGGATTGCAAAGTAAGTCAGTGAAGTCCTCCTCAGATTCAATGTCAGGAAATGATGAAAGGCGAGAGATGAAGTTTGCGTCTGGACAGTCTAGGAGATGTTGAGATATGGCACTAGAGTTATTGTAATTGGTAGCGTGCTGTGTTAGTCGAGATTGTAGGTTACGTACATAGGCAAAACTGAACGTAACCTACAATCTCGACTAACACAGCACGCTACCAATTACAATAACTCTAGTGCTATATCTCAACATCTCCTAGACTGTCCAGACGCAAACTTCATCTCTCGCCTTTCATCATTTCCTGACATTGAATCTGAGGAGGACTTCACTGACTTACTTTGCAATCCTTGTAATCTAATTCCAACTAATACTAAAATCTTATATCGTTGTAATAATAACAATCCTAATCAACTCCTTATCCTAGAATCACTATTGATAAAACGTAATATGCCACAACTCAACAGTGGTCTTAAAGCTTGTAAAAAACTGTCATTGTTCTAGAGCCATTAGACCATCACATTGGCTTACACCATCCTGTAATTGTATACTTCCGCTGCGTCTGTAAATAGCTATACATATAGATCACCGCTTGCTTGTAGTCTCATTGGTTTGACAATGTCTTTGGAATAAAGACGAAATATCACCGACTCTGTCTGTACACTCTTGTTTTTTAACTTGAATATCAAGAACACAAGATGTCTATTTTCGGAATTTGTTTTATTTTGTATTTTCTTAAGTTGTCTGCTTGCCGTGGCTAATGGATCAAAGGACATTGTTCATATCTTCATCGTATATAGATTAAAATCTTTTTTTGCGAATAACTATTGGACGAGGAACGGTCTCTTTGGACACAATAATGGAGGATTTGATAAATTTATATCTTTCAGTCCAAATAGTGATTTAATCGTGTAGGGTAATATAAATAATTACAATATTATTGGTAGCAACCCTGTTGCACGTAAAATTCCTATAGCTGCTTATAAGTCAAAGGCAAATGCTGGAGAGATAAATGGATATGTTTATCGGTACATTGGGATAATTACACATCACCAGCTGGTAGTAACAGTTCAGTGTATTGCAATGGACAGAAGCTTGCTAATTTTGAGTAGACGTACGACTGGTTTAACACAAATGACTTTTGGTGACCTAAATCCAAATGGTATCGCTCCTCTGGATGGTGATATCTCAATGTTTGCACTTTACAAGGATAAACTGATGGATGAGAAAGACATTATACTTCATCACTACGTTTTTTGTAACTGGTATATTGACCATGAGGATTTTGACTACTAAATATAACGTAATATGTATGACCAAATGGTATTCACACTACCATAAGCTCCAAAACTGTTATAAATGGAAGTACAAAAAACTGAAAAAAATGAATCTATATCTAAATATGGCGAGTCTGGGGTTAACAGTATCCGGAACCATAGCAGGTGGTATCACATTGAATCCTGTTATCTTAGGATGTATTAGTGGACCGGGTATTTTAATACAAGGATACTTAACAAAAAGTAATATCAAGACTAAGAGATTTGTAAATTTGCACATTCATCATATAAAAAGATGACAACATTGTTAAGTTTTTGTTTAAGTGGTACTAAGTATGATGAAAAGGTGTTACTGAGTAAAATCAAAGTAATAGATGATATTATCTCTGATTTATGTCCACCTATTAATGGTATGTCTAAAAAATATGACAAAATATACGGTAGTATATAAATGTCTGAACAAAGTTTTGAGTTAAATGACTTTGATAATTTAAGGAAACAAGAAGAGGATGAGGTCAATGAAGAGGAAACAATTTGGTGGTGGATCAGATGAAAGTGACCCTTTGGATGACAATCTTGACTGGTTATCCAACAAAGGAAAAAAAAATATCAAAACACGGTTAGATAATGTTTTTGGAACCAGAGCATATGAGGCCAGAAATTTAGGTTTTTTCTTAAAAGATTTGCCATATTTGGAAAGAGATAATGGGTACACAGGTGTAAGATTCATTAAGTATCTAATGGATACTCAGGAATTCAGTATTAAAAAAATAGTAAGTGTATCTGGTATTGTGTCAAACTGTGAAATATCATATTATGGTGAACCAATTCTTAATGAAAATGATATTAGAGTTCGTCCAGTCAAAGAATTCAAGACAGTTGATGGTGTCATTCAAGATCCAGTTGAATTAAACCAATGTATTAGCGATATTCGTTATCATTATGACAGATGGAGAAAATTGGAACTTGATCAAAAATATTAAAGCGGTCCGGATTGGCAACTGGAATTGGATTGACGATAATTGCACTAATAACTGGATTGTCATTGGGACTAAAAAGAAGTGGAACAGATATCGTTCACAATGCAGAACAGAAGGCAAAGAAGTTGACTCCTGCAAAAAAGATAGAAGTCATACCATGGACAGATATAGAGAAAGCCTCTGGAAAGGGTTTAATCTTAATTGGCGACAACATATATCTAATAATTGGTTAATATATTTATACAGCAAAAAATAACGTAATCTAATATATAATGAAAGTGAAAATAAGGGAAGCATTGAAAAATTTCAGAGATTTCATTCTTTGTTGTAAAAAGACGACGGTTGAGATAGATAATGTTATCTAAGAGTTAAATAAGATAGACTGGTTAAATAGTTCAATTGTCAAAACAACTGAGAAACTACCAGATAATCTCATAGTTGACTTATAGATAATCGTATAGACTCTTTATAGATAATCGTACAGATGTCGTATAGATTCTTCAGATGTTCTGTAAATAAAATGTACACTATATTATAGATGTCTTCAGAAGTTGAAAACAAAGATAATGTTGAGAAAGTCGAAAAGATAACCACCAAAAAGGAAAAAGATCCAAGGAGGGTTGAAGCCGGTAAGCGATTGGCAGCCATTTCCAAAACTTCGAAAGAGAGAAAAATGCGTGATAAAATAGAAGCAGAAAAAAAAAGATTGTTATGGTGACTTTAGTATCAATTATGGACTATTATTTGGAGCCATAGGAACAGCTGTGGGTATTGCATCACTCTATTATACAAGAAAAGATTATGAAAGAGAAACCATAAAATATGTAGTCGTCAAAGAGGAGCCAAAACCTGAAACCAAAAAAAATCGTCTTTACGATTTGTAATAATTTGTTTAAATTAATAGAAATATCATCTGTGCATAATATGTAATGTCAATAATAAAAAATTTCAACTTTCAAGGATCCCAAATAACTGTCATAAATGATGGTGATGAAATATGGTTCAAAGCAACAGAGGTTGCATTGGCCTTGGGATATTCAAAACCAAGAAATGCAATTATTCGTCACGTTAAAGATGGTGAAAAAATTAATTTATTTTCACTTCAGGCTCCTAAGGAGGGGGCCCCGTTTCAGGGCCCCCCTTGTGATTCCATCTTTATAAATGAACCAGGAATGTACAGGTTAATATTCTCATCCAAACTTCCATCTGCAGAGTCATTCAAAACATGGGTGTTCTCTGAAGTATTGCCATCAATCAGAAAAACAGGTGGATATCAATTAACAATAAAAAATCAATTAATGTTGAGAAATGAAACTGACCTGCACTATCAAGTTGTTAAATACATCAGAAAGTATCATCCAGGAGCTGTACTAATACCTGGTCTGGGTGAGAATCAGGATAGTAAAGGCAAAAGAATAAAACGTTGGAAGAAAGGTAATATTGGTGGTCAACCTGACATCACAATTCTAAATCTTCATAAAAGGTACAATGGCCTGGCTATTGAATTAAAGAATTCAGTTGACAGTGGTGAATTGTCAAATAAGCAGAAAACATATCTAGAAACATTGAGAGATAATAATTATAAAACTCTTGCATCAGACTCATATGATGATATCCATAGATGCATAGATGAGTTTATGAAAGACATACGAATTAAATGTTGCTACTGTAATGGAAAGTTCAAAAGTAAACAGAGATTGAAAAACTATAAAAAATACTTCCATCGTATTCAATAACAAAATGAAATATAATCTATTATATATACAAGATGTCTACAGTAAATAAAAAGGAATTGATGAATGAGGGTTATGACACTGCATTAGTCACCGCAGGAGTCGTTGGTCTATCTATGGCTACTAAAAAGGTTCTTGGAGAGAAGTTGACAGATGTTTCGTCTCTAAAGGATACTGCAAAATTAGCTGTTGGTGTTGCTGCAAGTACCATGTTGGTTAAGTGAGCTCAGGATAAGAAGTATTTACCTGTTGATCCATTTACTAAATCTATGTAATAGTATATAATGACCAATTTAATAGGTGGATGTATCCAGACAATTTTTGCAGCGGTAAATTTTAGCGCTGCCGGATATTTATTTAAAGCATTCGACAAAAATGGCTATGAAGCTGAAATTAAAAGACATAATAAAGCACTAGAAGACTTACAGAAGGTAAAAGAAACTTTTTATCAGAATGAAGTTAAACAGCATGATAGAATACAACAGTTAAGGCAACAATTAGTGGATGCTAGAAATGACATTGTGACTACTGATAAAGCTCTTGACCAGTTAAGGCAGGTTCAATCAATCCAGTATAATGGTAAAACATTCAACAGAGAACCACAACTTAATGATTTCTACCATCCAAGTGATGAGATGAAGGAATACCAGTATATTGCTATTGGTGTTATTGGTGTTGGCTCCGGTTATTTATTGAGAAAAATGATATAATTATATAGTATATATAGTATATATTATGAATGAAAAGTTGTTCAAAGCATTTGATTATCGTTTCACGTTTGATGAAATTACGAAGAATATGGATAACATAGACGATCTGTATAAGGAAGAAAAACCAGTACAGGATGATAAATGCAGTTACTGTAATATCAAATACACATGTATTGATGGTATGTTTGTATGCATGGAGTGTGGTGAAGTTGGTGATTTTGAAGTGGTTCAAGAGTGGAATGATAATATATTTATGAAAAGAAAGAAATCTAGATACTTTAGAAGTAGATATATCAGACGGAGAGTACATCAATATGTAAGTAACAAATATGTAAGTCAAATTGTCAGAGACTTTTTGTATGTTTAAATATAGATGAAGTACGATCAGGTATAGACATAATTGAAACAGTGAAAACGGCGTTCTTCTGATCAAAGAATTTTATTTCGAGCTTTCGGTCACCAGGCTGTGACCTTCGTCAGGCCGTGACCTTTCTTCCTGACGAAGGTCACAGCCTGGTGACCGAAAGCTCGAAATAAAATACTTTGGTCAAAAGAACGCCGTTTTCACTGTTTCAATTTTTGTATGTTGTTGAAAAAATGTAAGAACGTGAATTTTGATCAGAAAAAATATATCCAGATTTGATTATATTATCAGGTTATGCAGTAGAATAGGTGCTTCACTAATAAAGAAACCAACTGATTTGGCACTTACAGAAACAAAGAAAATATTTGATGAGCGATTATTTGGCACCACATACCCATCATTAGGTTGGGATAAAAACTGCAAATGTCCATATTATCTCAAATGGAAGGAAAAACACTTAAACGGTAATCTATATACATAATCATATCAAAGAAATGTTACCAGAAAGTCTAAAAAAGTTACACTAATCAACACACAAAAGTGCAGAGGTACTAGATCAACTATATGAAAAGATGGTTGAATGTCATGAATGCTATAATACAGCTATACGTGACATGAACAGGGAATTAGCCAGCTTCATATTCACTGATACAACGAAACACTATAAAGAGTACGTTTATAGATTCTTTCGTGAACAGAGAAGTCCATCAAAGGGGTTGTTCCACTGTAGTGTCTGTGATCACACGTTCTATGAGACGTATAAAAACAAACACCTGAAAACCAAGAAACATATTAAAAACTCCAAAAAAATAACTTTTCCTATAAAATGGCTTAAATATTTCTCTATATTATAATAATATAGAATGTCAAACATAAAATCATTGAGAAAACAAATCACCGATCTCAAGGCTAAACTTAAAGCTGCAAAGAGTGTCACAGTCAAGAGACCCAAAATTGTGTCAAGGGTAGTGGTGGATAAAAGAAAGCCAGCTCCACGATTGGGTACTAAAAGAAAAAACGAAATTAGGGTCATCAAGGAACCCAAACGGTGTATAAATCCTCTAAATGGTAATCTAGTATTGAGACCAACATACTTAAAGGCTTTGCGTGAGGTGAAAAGAAGAGAGTAGGTATGGTTGGATGCACAGCGAAAGATAGATGAGATGTCAAAACTTTTTATGCCAAAGGAGATCACAATCACCATGCCTAAAATACAACTGTCACTCAATGATTCAAGATATTATGAACTCCAATTCGTTGGTGGTCATAGAGCAGGCTTTATGAAAGGAACTAAGTTTATCAATTTGTTCAGAAGTCGTATAAGTCGTATCAAAGGCGAATGGAAGAAAGTGACTACGACAGTAGATGTGGAAATTCAAGATGATTCGGCTCCTTTTGGAACTCCAAACACCAAAATGACAATAGGGCCATTCGAAGATCAAATGCCACCAGGCTTATCTGAACGTGATCGTTATCAGTTTCTTATGTATGTTCTATTTAAAGATAACCGTTTTAGAACACAATCAGGTGAATACATAGCTAAAATTGGTGGTTCGATCACAGTACTGAATAAATTGAAAATGGAAGATAATCGTATGGGCTCAACTAGACTGATCAGTGCTCTTGTGAACAGATGTAACAATAATAAAAAAATACAACAAAATGATGGCACTTGTGTTCAAGACTATATATATGAAGCCTGTAAGGCTGGAGATAGATTTAAAAGATATACTAAAAATTCTCTAACAGCAGAGATCAATAAGTATGTGGAAGATGATGAAGGAAAAAAACCATCCACTAGGGAGTTAATCAACTGGCGCGATAACACCAACGTGTCAATATATGCACTAGACCCATTCTATAAGACATTTATGGCGTCTCCAGTACCCAGAAAAAATGGTGAGACAGTCCGTTTGTGTTTCATATGTAAAGACAACTACTGTTGGTGAATAGTCTTTTTTCGCAACCAGGTGAACTATTAGTCATATTTATAGGTAGTGCTACTCTGGTTTGGTGGCCAGCGAAAGGTACATGCAAGTTGCTAGAAAACATTTCTTAATTGAAGACTAAAAGAGAGTCACCAGGTATTTCCCCTAGATTTAGGGGTCACCAGATATCTCCCTGATAAATAAAAATTAAAACAAGGTCACTGGGTATCTCCCTGGAAATAAGGGTCACCAGGCATCTCTCCAAAATTACTGCTAGAACACGGTAATGACCGAGATAAGACCATAAACTAAGACTATGAGACTAAAACAGGGTCACCGGGTATCTCCCTGAGAATTAATACTAAACGAGGTCACCGGGTATCTCCCCTTATATAAGAGGTCACCGGGTATCTCCCCAGAAATATAAAGGAAGGAAGAACAGTATAAAGCCAACCGAGAAAGAAAAGGAAAAAGCAAGTAATGTTTTCGAACAGCTAGAAGAATCTTTTTTGGGGAGATATCCGGTGACCCTGTTTTAGTCTCATAGTCTTAGTTTATGGTCTTATCTCGGTCATTACCGTGTTCTAGCAGTAATTTTGGAGAGATACCTGGTGACCCTTATTTCCAGGGAGATACCCAGTGACCTTGTTTTAATTTTTATTTATCAGGGAGATATCCGGTGACCCCTAAATCTAGGGGAAATACCTGGTGACTCTATTTTAGTCTTCAATTAAGAAATGTTTTCTAGCAACTTGCATGTACCTTTCGCTGGCCACCAAACCAGAGTAGCACTACCTATAAATATGACTAACAACTACTGTTATCCCATTCTAAATCAAGATTTGATCTCAAAAATCACCAACGGGTCTTCTCTAATCAAACATCTTGATCTGATACAGTGGAATTCGCAACAATTGGAAGAAAAAACCATAAGATGTAAAACAATTAAAGAATATCATAAAATAATAGATAGATAAGAAAACATTGCTGACAAACATTTGTTATTCAAAAACGTCAGCGTCAAAAAGGAAAAAGACTATCTCATTGTGCTACCTGAAGGTTGTGATGGCAAAGACATAATGGTGGACACCATGGGTAGGTCAGAAACATACATAGAGTACTTTCATTATAACGGAAGAAGCCAAATCGATGGATTCATAACACCTGACCTTAAAAATATGGTCACCGTAAATAATGATTATGACTTAAGAAAGAATATATGCAACCAACTATACAAAAAATATCCAGTAGAAGCATTCACTTTCAATAACCAAGGACTTGCATCAACAGCAGTAAACTTATTCAAACAAATATATGAATATATACCAAAATCAGATTACAATAGATATGTAACAACAATAATGGATGACTACTATCCAAAGGCACTACAACATACATTCCATACCGACCCAACATATGAATTCGAATTGACGGCACTTGATATTGCAAAAGATTACCCATCAGTCTTACTAACGAACAAACATAATATACCGATTTACAATATACATAATACCATAGAAAAATTTGATGGAAAGCTAAAAACAGGTGAATACGATATCAACGAAACATACATAAAGAGTTACAAAACATATGAAAACGAACCAATAATCATAGAAGCTGGATTTTATGGAAGAAACCTAATAGATTACCTAATCGAACAAAAATTCATCAAATTGTCAGACATCAAATATCAACTAGTGGCAGATAAGTCAATCAAACATGATGCATTCATAGGGTACGTCAAATATGTATTCGATAATTTTGATGAGTTTACTGCTAAAAAGTTGGCTAATCAGTTCATCAGATACCTTGGTACGAAATACGACAAAAGTAGCAAAGGATTCACATCAACCAGCTATGATACTGCATGTGCTGTGTGGACTGAAGCTCTGGAGAACAATGAAAAAGTGGCCATACATAGACACGATAATTTCTACCTCATCAGAAAAATCGATGTCAAAAGGAAAATGACTGAAAACTGTTCTATCAATTGAGACGTCATATCGGGATCCATAGTGAAGCTACTAGAACTAATGGAAGAAGCTTGTGGGAAAGAAACTGAAATACATGGATACAATACTAATGCTGTTTATTGTGTGAATCCCAAGAAAGAATACCCCATAAAGAACAAAAATGATAAATTCACAACTGATGTGATAGGCAAGGTATTCAAAAAGATTGGGGAATCTCCTTCTGATATTGAAAAGAACTACCGAAAAAATATCGACATCGATGATTATACTCTGGAGAGAGGTATTGGTACACTAGTTACTGGTGGTGCTGGTTGTGGTAAAACTAGTAAGCTAATAAAAGATGCACAGGAAAGTAAGAATCCTATAATATTCAGCTTTACGATTAAGGCTGTTGATAATATCAGAAATATGGTCAATGAAAGTCTGAAAAATAAAGTACATACATTTGATAGCTACTTTAATGAGTTCAAATCAAATACCGAAAATCTGAAACTACTGGCCAATAGGGATGTATTTAAAGATGAATTTTCTATGGTTCCTCTCAAATGGATGACTGTGATATATCACAGCTTTGTGGCTAACAACCTGAAAGTCAACCTATATGGTGACACCAACCAGTGTGACCCCGTCGAGGGTAGCAGCAAACTAATATACGAATACACGAAGAGCCCTGCGATACAGGATATGTGTTCTGATACAGTTGAACTGGAGTATATTATGGAAAGCGCTAGATACGACCATAAAACATACAAAATGCCATCCGAATTTCTCAAAACTGGCCAAGTTAAGGAGAAGTTAGGAAAGTATGTTGCTAGCTTTGTCAATATCTGTTACTACAATAGTACACGGATTGAGACTAATAAGCTGTGCTCAGATGTGTTCTGTGAGGGTAAACCACGTAAGGTGCTAAACTTTTCTTATAATGGAAAGAAAGAAGAATATAAAGTTTGCGCAGGAACTCCTGTGATATGCACAGATAACATGAAAGACCTCGGAATGTTCAACTCTCAAATGTTCACAGTAAATAACGGAAATAGTGTTATCATAAAGGAAAATGGAGAAAAGTTTGCGTTAGATGAATTCAAAAAGAAGTTCAACCTTGCGTTCTGTATAACTGTATACAAATTCCAAAGTGCTGAAATAGACGAACATTATAATATATTCGATGCAGGGGCCAGGAACAAGGAACAATTATATACAGCAATGAGTAGAACAACTAAATTCGAATACTTACATGTGGAAAATCTAAGACAGAATTATACATACAATGCGGAAAACAAACATGAAGTGCGGTCAATTGGACATACTGAATACCAAAAAGGAAAGGTGTATAAGATTGAGTTTGATGACGGTAGTATATATATCGGCTCTACAATAAAGACTCCAGATAATAGAATGAAAGAACACTTGTCTGACAAAAAGAGTATCGTGTACAGGAACAAAGATAAGAATCCAACAATATCGTTGACAATAGACTGTCCTTGTGAAAATAAGCATAAATTGGAACTAGTTGAAAAGAAATACATCAATCAATATGCCAAAAAATATGGTACCAAAGTATTGAACAAACGTGGAAATGACGAAAATAAAGAGATACCTGAGATTAAATACAACTTCAACATAGAAAAAGAAGACGAACTATTAAAGAGAATTGGTAAAATGGTGGTGATCAAGAACATTGAAAAAGAGAAGAGACTTCAAATACAGTACCGTGATGGTGGTAAAAAAGTAAATGTATCAAAAAAATATACTAAAATGGCATTCAACGATGCTATGGACTTCATGATGAAGCAACAAAAGACACTGCAGAAACGTCTATTATCAATGCAGTAAGAAGAGGAAACCAACAATGAGGATACCAAATAAATTTTTTATCTTCATGATGAGGAACAATGGAGTTAGGCAAAACGAATTTTCAACTACCTATTATTTTCTGGTAAAGACCTTTTGTGTGTTTACCAACTTATCGAAAAACCCTTCATTTATTCTGCCAACCATATCCTGGAAATCCCAAGTCATCGAAAAACCCCTAAGTCGCCTTAAGGTTGTCGAAAACTACCGCGCGACAAATCCCTCTGTAGCCCATCGTAGTAAATATTCCAGTTAGTTGTAAAGTTCGCTTTATCTGAGTCATATTTTAAGCCCAGTAAGAGAACCTGGGGTGGTTAGCAAAACGATACACCCAACTACCATTAATGAATTTGGCAAATTTTACAAGATGCTTAATTCTCTCTTGTATAGGAACTTCTCTCAATAGTGCATTGTTTGTGGGATCTGCTCTACCATCTGGAAATAAAGTAGGAAAAGCCATTGTAGCCAGATATGGTGTCTCGTATTCATTTAATGGTTTATCACCAACTGTAGGCCATTGCATTGGTTTATTTGCAGAAAGCTGACTTCTTGCTGCTTCCATTTCATGTTGTTGTTCACCAACAGGCAAAAGACTACATAGGTCACTATGCTCACTGTAAACCTGGTCTTGATCAGGATAATCAGTAGGAGACCCTGAATCAGCTTCATTATCTGCACTTGATTCATGTCCAGACTGTTGGTACACCATCTACTGGTAAGGAATTCAAGTCTGCACAGTGTGGATTATTCTGGGTGAGCCACAATAAAGCATTATACTTTTTGCTTTCTTACTGTGACGTCTTTAAAAGTGTTGTTTTTACCTTTCAATTTAACTATAATCAGTAAAAAGTCTTTTGGGTATCTTGGCAAAGACATTGCCAGTTCTTTTACATTTTGTGGTAAGTTGACACAATGACCTGAGTAACCCTTTGACCACCAGGTTTAATATAAATTGCCATGATAGGAAGAGCTTGAGCAATTAACATCTCTTCAACTTGAGTCATATCCTGTAATTCAGTCGGTACAGGTGAAGGAACCATTGAATTTTCAATTGAAAATTTCTTTGGAGACTTCTTACCTCTGGTGCATCTTGAACAAACATGAATTTCAAGTGACCTTGGTTTAGTTTTAACTGGCCATGCTTCATGACATACTGTGCACTTATATATGTAATACTGAACAGATTTATGAAATTTGGTAATATTGGATTTTGCCCAACTCTGTTCATGAAATGGACCATTCTGAACTATATCAAATGCATTTAAGAATGTTTTTTGATTTAATGTATGAGCTTCAGGCAAAACTACTACTAATTCCCTTTCACATCGCTGTTCTCTTTTACGTTCACTGTCCTTGTTGAGTCCCATTTGCCTCTCACATTCATTTTCTTTTGCAAGTTTTCTTTTCTTGCATTGTCTTTTTTTTTTTGAACCCTTGATTGGTTTTCAGATTTAGGTTCTAAAGCTTATTTCCTTTGCATGCATTCTCTCTGCTTTTTAAGTCTGGATAGCTTTTCAAACTGTGTTTCTTGAGATAGCTTTCTCCTTTTGTATTCCTTTGACTTTTCTAGTCTAGCTTGTTTCTTTAGTACTATTATAGCATTAGCTTTTTCATATTGGTGATCATGATCTAAAATACGTATATCATGTTCAAGAGGTGAACTCTTTAGCTGAACAGACACTATATCAAACAAACTGGTGTTTAATCTCTTCGATAATCTGAATAGATAATCCTCAAGATCAGTGATGTTATCACACTTCACAACAACAGCATTACCATTTGGAGCTGGCATTCCCTCAGTATTTCTAGCATGTGAGTCAAACATGTAAAAACAATCTTCACTATGAGTTATGGACATCGTATAACCGTGTAATATAACTATAGCATATTTATTGTGTCTGAAAATATTCATAAATGCCGAATGCAGTGAAAAGAACTTTGTCTCGTGCTCGTCATTGACGTAGCCTTGGAGGTCTTGGCCATATGCTATACATATTTCATTCAGATTTGCTCCATTGATAGGCTTCTGTAAACAGGCACATTATCTGTGCTTTTCGCCTCAGTTAAGGGCTCTACCACAACGGTTAGACATCTATTTGTCTCCGCAGCGGGTAGACCTGTCTCTTCGACCACAACGGCTGATTTGTCATTCGTCACTACGCTTCGCGTTAAAGAGTCGTTCATCGAACAACAGGTCACAACAGACCATCTATTTGAAGACCAACGTACTACAGTTGGTAGATCAGTGAGCGATAATGTAGGGGCATCGGGGATGACTTGACTGTGGAGGGCAGATAAATACAAACTATCACCGTGTTCTACACTGGCGGTCAAAAAGAATCGATCATGTTAAGATTTATCTTAGTTTCTGCTTACATAAGCAGACAAGAAGCACATCTTACACCAACAGCCTTCAGGGTTATAGTAATGAATGTTTTGGATAGATTGAGATGTGTCCCATGATATTTGTAGAGATATTCTGTTTCTAAAGTATTTTATAGCATATGCTAAATGAAATTCAAGTCTTACAAGGAAGGGTTGCTGGCCTGTCACAAATTGGGAGATACGGAATAAGGGGTCCAAAGAGAAGAATCAGTTTGGAAGATCGAGAAAAAGTGCTAGCATTATTCGAAGAAAGCTACACACAACGTGAAATCGCTGGTCGTGTGGGTTGTACTCAAAGCAGTGTCAGTGAAATTTTCAAGAAGAGACTCACTAGTAGTGTGAAAGATGCCAAAATCCCTGGACGGAAACGAAAGACATCTGAGAGGGAGGACAGGCTCATGGTAAAGAAAAGCAAGTCGAATTGCTACAAGACTGCACTGCAAATAAAAGCTGAGATGCTAATTGAACATGGTGGCAATATCTAGGTTTCCACCACCCAAAGAAAGCTTAGAGAGGCTGGTCTAAAGGGCTGCAAGCCCAGAAAGAAGCCTAGGTTTACTGCTCGCCATAAGAAGTCTCGATTACAGTTTGCAGAAGCACACAAAGATTGGACGGCTGAACAGTGGTCCCAAGTTATCTTCAGCGATGAATCAAGGTTTCTTCTTCATAGGAGTGATGGGCGTGAGTATGTCAGAAGAATGGCTGGCGAAGAACTAAAGGAAAGCTACATTCAGACAACTGTCAAACAAGGAGGTGGAGGCATCATAGTATGGGGCTGCATCAATGCAAGAGGTGTTGGCTGTCTTTCTAAGATAGATGGAAAGCTCAATGGAGAACGATACATTGATCTCCTAGAAAATTCACTTATTCCAACCACACACATGCTGACCATTCCAGATGGTTGGATATTCCAGCATGACAATGCAACTTATCACACCTCCCGCCTTGTCAAAGGATGGTTTAAGGAAGAGGGCATAACTTTTATGGAATGGCCAGCACAGTCACCCGATCTCAACCCTTTTGAGAATCTATGGGACCAACTTAAGACAATGGTCCAAGAGCAAAACCTACCAATGTCACAGAACTTTGGAGTGCTATAAAAGCTGCATGGCAAGACTTTCCATTAGATAAGCTAATTATTTTAATAAATAGCATGCCTCGAAGGTGTAAATCAGTGATGAAAGCTCGTGGAGGAACCACTAAATATTATGATTTGTTTTCTGTTTGTTTTCGGTGTAATTACTTGTCATGATAAGATTTGTTACAACGTTTATGGTGTCACCATCTTTACCTTTTGTGCGCTCGATTCTTGACCGCCAGTGTATAATGTTGTCGATCGTATTTGCGGACCAAGAAGTCACTGGGTTATTCAACTCATACAAAATCGAACATAAAGCCATAAAGCCACACTGTCGGCCTCTCGACGCTTCACCAAACATTTCGTGGCCTTGATGAATACTTCCAACTGCTAACTTCCAACTGGTTTCGACGCTGGCTATACTCAGTAGCCTGGTAACCGCTTTGCCGAACAATTGACATTCAGCTAACATTAACATTACCTCAATATTATGCTGATAATCGCTCAGACATTCATATCCTTACTTCAGCACTTCAGAAAGTACGTATCGAAAATATATCGTCCTGATAAGTCGAAGCTGCGATGCTAAGAGCCGCTTCAAGCTCACAAATCAGAGCTGGCCAGATTGGGGTACCATGTGATGACTGACCTGGACTCATTATTGAATTAAAATTTCAAGTTTGTTGTATGAATGGAACATTTGAACCTTCCAAACCCCTCCATGGCTGCACTACTGGAAGAAAGTACTCAGAAATGTAATTACTTCCTTTGTAAAAAGTGATTTTGATGACTACCGATCAGTATTGATCGCTTAAAACATCAAACAACTGAGTTTTTGGTGTTTCGCTTTTTCATTATTTTTATTTTAAAATTTTTATTTCTTAAATTTTTAAAATATATTTTATTGGTATCGAGGAAGATTGCGAGGTCTTTTAAGGTGCTATTTCGCGGTCCAAAAATGAAATTTAATGTTCGTTTCTATCCGCAATTAGCTTGTAAATAATGAAGAATTCCGTAACCAGGATATAAATATTTGACGTTTTGGCTTAATGACGTCACAACCAGAGCTGAGTTGACGTAACTTTTCAGGAAGGAAGGACTTGGCGGCAATATTAGGGCCTGTTAAAATAGTAATAGGTTAACCCTTGTACAAGGGTTACCTTAGTAGAAAGGGTTGCCTTGGTCTACTGTCTTTCCACATTTCGTTTACACGAGTGTTAGGGTAACTCAGGGGGTAGGGTGGTCATACCAGCTTACCTGGGTAAACCATGCGGTAGGAACATCTTTTTCTTCATTTAAGCCATGTGAACATATGTGGTAGGGTAACTGCTAGACTGGTCGCGTTTCATTGTGTAAAAGCATACAAACTATAGTCCGCTGTATTGACCGCCTGTCGGGAATCATTTCGCACGCTTATATCCCAGACGAAATCTTTGGAAGATATTGGGCAAACAGTGGTGTAGTGAATGAAAAGAGAGAACTACCTCAGCGTCAAACTATTCTGTGCAATCAACGAATATAGCAAGAAATAAATAAAATGAGATCTGTGGCAAGATTTGTGACCAAGCAGGGGTCGGGTAACACTAATGAAGTTGCCGTGGCTAGAAGGGTCACCCTACATCACGTAAACAGGGACTTAGAAATGGAGAAATCAACTAGTCAGTTCGCTCTTTCTAGTTACAGTAGCCACAAAAATTGTTCTTATTTCACAATGACTGATTTTCATTCTCGTTTCACACCTGTTATTAATTTTATAAAATAGAATGCAGCATCGGCAAGTTGAATGATGTGTACAAATGTAGGCAAAAGGGTAAGAAAATTCCCAAAACATTCCGAAATCCTTTTCTTTATGTTGTTAAATCCATGTCTTTATGTCGTTATGTCGCTAATGTGGACTGGGTCTTACAGTAGATAACTATTTAAACGCCTTTACTATAGTAGATTATTATTACATGAAGTTTTGTAAACACGGACCTCTGAAAAGCTGCCTCATGTTAGTTACATTTTATATTATGGTAGAGAAGTTACCGTATCAAATTATCTGGAAATAAATAAATAAACAAACAAATGCATAAATAAATTAATAAGTACTGGTGAAGAATGCTTAGTATTGGTGCCCAATGTACTTCTCCTTAACAGTAACTGATCTGGGTTTTTTGTGTCCCCCACAGCCAGGGGGGACGAATTAACCCCTTCAGGTAGCAAGTGTTAAAGAACTCTCTTAAAGCGTGTTGTCTTAATATTATCTACTCACCAGGCCCCAGCAATTTCTTCCCCCCATCATCAACAAAACTCCCGAAAAAGGTTAAATTGCTTCTTCAAGCTCTTCGTGTACTTTGTTGCAATTCAGTCCCTAGGACAACAGGGTAATGATAAATGCACATTAAGCTGTTTCGGGAATACCTCAACAGCGTTATTTAACTCGTAGCGACTCAAGACCAAACTTGTGGCTTTTGTAAGGAAACGTGTTTTTCCTTTCGTTTCAAGATTATATTTTTCATTATTAACTTAAGAATATTTATGAAATGGAATCGAAACACTGCACATCGAATTTGCGGATTAGTGTTTAGCCATTGCGCCCTGAGGTGCCCCTTTCTTCTGAATGAAGTCGGCTGACCTAATCGAAATTTAATTCTAAAGGTCGCAGCAAGGCTGAACGAGTGAAGTTGTCACTAGAATCTATTTTTATCCACAGCTGACGGAAGAATTGAATTAGCAGAGCAGTGCGAGTTCAAATTTTCCTCTGGGTGCAGTAGTGTCAGCAATTTTTTTTTTAATCGACTTTTACAGCGAAAGATAGTCATAAAATTTTCTTCTTCCCGATTACATCGTGACATTCCAGATAAGGAGGTCGCGTGTCTTGCGTAACGCAAGGCACGGGGCCTCCTAATAAGCTGACAAGCGCAGGGCTTTGTGCGACGGTCCCCATTCAGCCCATAGGGTTAAACTGCCGTTGAGGAGGGTGGCCGAAGATTTTTTCCAATTTTAATGATGAGTGAATAAATCTTACATAAAGACAAAATTCTCGTCATTTTCAGAGGTTGATACAGGTTCATCCGGAGTGAGCAGCTGGAAAATGTGCCAGATGGTTGGCATGTCACTGGCTGAAAGTTCCTCACTAGATAATACTTTTTC
Organism: Heliopora coerulea; assembly: GCA_030142905.1. Taxonomy (NCBI): domain Eukaryota; kingdom Metazoa; phylum Cnidaria; class Anthozoa; order Scleralcyonacea; family Helioporidae; genus Heliopora; species Heliopora coerulea. The sequence goes on from JASJOG010000025.1 coordinate 2,241,443, forward strand.
ATTTCAAGTCACTAACATTTCGTTGCAAATATTTCGTTTTGGTAGAATAACGTGAAAACAAGTTCGACCAAATATGACATACTTTTCGATTTATGGCTTATCCGAACTTAGAACCTACTAGTTGCTATGGTAACTAAACAAAGTAATTTAACGATCTATCATTTGAAATGCGGTTAAGAAAATATTTCCCGGAGAAGGTTGTTGTGTACTATCCCAATAACGTGCTCACACGCCCGTCTATTGACTACAATTGTATTTATTTCACTTGAACTTCAAACATGAATTCATCAGTCTGGTTATCTATTAAGTTAATTAAGTTAGTCGTTATTACTGTATCACGTTGCTACATCTCCTCCCTTACCAGATAGTAGGTATCCTCTAATGGAAAAGTTATTTTTTTCATATGGAATTAACAGCTATTACTAATTTGAACTAAGTTGTCTTTTCAGTTTCTTAGATGTCCTAATTCTAATATCTAATAAGTTCAAAAGTACTTTTTTGTTTTCTGCCTATCTGAAATAGTCTTTCAAGTGTTTGTCAAATATTGATATCTTCTTCCGTCGTGATCTGCGAGGTTCTCGTGGTTGTCTTCCTTGCTGTCCATCCTCTGGTGGACTTTGGTCTTCACTAGGAAGTGCTTGCTGGTCCATAGCTTAATCATTCTCCATGCTTTTACTTTCTGTCGCTGGTGGTATGGTCACAATAGGTGGAACTGGCTGGTCATCTGTTGTCGGATGTTTTAGAGTTTTTAATAGTTTGAATCGTGATATGTCTGTACACTTGGTTTTCTCGTCTTTAACTCTTTTCGCGGTTACCATTAATCCTTTGATTGTGGTCAGAATGTAGACATTCGGTTCATATGGTGTTTGTCCTTTCTTCTTCTTCTCTCGCTTGATGATAACTGCGTCACCTGGTTTCAGTTGGTATTTCTTCGCTCGGTGTCGTCTGTCGTGTTCCTTCTTGGCTCTTTCCTTGTATTTCTCGTCGTGCTGTCTTACTGTGGTTTCTTTTGGTGATGTCTCCACAGGGTAGTGGTCTAGCTTTGTTCTTACTCTCCGATTCATTAATAGCTCATACGGTGTGGTCTTTGTTCCAGGATGTGGTGTACTTCTATAAGCTTGCAGCATGTCGTATGTTGCTTCGTGGATGTTACTGTGCTCTTGTTTAGCAATCGCAGCAATCTTATTAACCAGTTTGTTAAAACTCTCGACCTGTCCTTGTGCTCTCGGGTGGTATGGCGTAACTGGTTTGTGTTTGAATCCAACCTCTGCAGCAAAGTGAGTAAATTCTTGCGAATTGAAAGGTGGACCATTGTCCGTCTGTACTATGTTTGGAGCTCCGTGAGTGGCAAATATTTTTTTCAACCTCTCTCGGATCGGTGCTATCGCGATGGATCTGGTAAATTCAACTTCAGGGTATCTTGAAAATTGATCGGTTAATACCATAGCATATTCTCCATTTGAGAACGATCCGCAAAAGTCAAGTTCAACGGTTTCACACGGTTTCTGCGGTAGCTTTGTCATCTTTGCTGGCTCGGTATGTGGTGTGTTGGTCGCTAGTTGACAGTTAAAGCAGGATTGAACAATGTTCTCGATTTGGATATTCATTGAAGGAAACCAATATTTGTTTCGGATCATTTCTTTTGTTTTGCTAACACCCAGGTGTCCGTACTTGTGTGCAATGGTAATGATTCTCTTTCGTAGTGAAGTGGGAGGTATAATTTTGTCTCCTCGAAGTAGTATTCCGTCGGCTTCATAGATCTCTGCTCTGATGTTGTAGTACTGTTGTAGATCCACTTCTGTTCTCTGCCAATCTCCTGTCTGAATAGTTTTTGCAAGTTCGATAAGTTCCTTGTCTTTCCTGGTCTCCTCTCGTATCTTGTCTAGCACGATGGCATGGTCTGAAGCGATGACTGCTTTCACGTGCTGTTCGATGTGATTCTCTTCAGTGAATGGTAGTGGATGACGTGATAGATAGTCCGTCATGTTTGATTTGCCAGGTATATGGATCAAGGTAAAATCCATATTCTGTATCTTCATCCTCATTCGTTCGATTCTGGGAGGTAGTTTGGCGTTTGGATTATTGAAGAGTGGCAGTAGAGGTTTGTGATCTGTGGCTATGCGAAATTGCTTGGAACCGATCAGGTACATCTTTAATCTTGATGTTGAGAACTCAACGGCCAAGGCTTCGCGTTCAATCTGGGACTAGTGACGCTCAGTTTCTGTTAGTGTCCGACTAACATAATGGATGGGTTGGTATCCGTGTGATGTCTTTTGGAAAAGTCCTCCTCCAAGACCGGTCGGGCTTGCGTCGCAAATAACCAGTGTTTCTCTTTCAGGATGGTATGGTACAAGTACAGGTGCCCGTGTAATGGCGTTTCGTAGGTCGTCAAATACTGCTTGTTGTTCTTGGTTCCACTGAAATGGCTGTCCTAGCTTTGTTACTCGTCGTAGTGGTTCACATCTGCTGGAAAAGTTCTCGATGTACCGCGATAAATATGCCATCATTTGGATGAAAGATACAACTTCTTCTTTGCTTTTTGGTCTTTCCATCTTTTGGATAGCTCTGATCTTGCTAGGACTTGGTCGTAAACCTGTGTTAGTGAAGAGATGACGATGGAACTCAATGGATGTCTGTCCAAATTCGCATTTCTCTTTCCTCAATGTAATATTGTGGATTTTGAGTCGTAGGAGTAACGTTTCCAGGTTTTGGTTGTGATCTTCCCAATTTTTGCCACCTACCATGATGTCATCACGGTTGTTGAGAACGCGCGGTATCCCCGAAATGATTTTGGATATCTTAGCATCAAAGAGATCTTGGCTATTTATTCCTCCGAACGCAAGTCTCTTATAACGATAATTCCCCCATGGTGTCGAGAAAGTCATGATTTTTCTGGATTCTTCATCTAAGGCGAATTGATGGTAGCCATGGTTAAGGTCAATCTTACTGAAGACTGTGCAGTCCTTGAATTCGTTGACAAAATCTTCGGTGATAGGTGCTTGCACTTGTCCGGTGCGTGACATTGATTGGTTGAGAAGTCGTAAGTCGAGGCTAACTCGAATGTCCCTTGGGCTCTTTGGTTTTGGTTGTACCACTAGTGGGGAACACCAATCGATCGGGTCGTGTTCAGGAACTTTCTCTATTATGTCGCTCTCGATAAACTCGTTTATGCGCTCTTCCAGAGGCTTTAGTAGATGGTACGGTACACGTCTTGGTTTCTGAGCTATTGGTGTTGCATTTTCTTTCATCGGAAGGTGTATTTCAATGTCTTTCCCGTCTCTTCTTGCCTTTCCGATGCCGATAAATCTATCCTGGTATCTCTCGAGAATCTGCTTCAATTGCTTGTTAATTGTGGATGTTTTCTTTACTTTTCTGCTTTCGTTGCTAGCTGCGTCTGGTAACCCGCCTGTCTCGTCGATTGCCACCATGCCTAGGTTCGATAAAGTTGGTCTTCCTATCAATGGCAAAGAGTCCATCTTTCCTTTGATAACGATGATTCTTGTGCGTGTCTGTCTTCTCTGATTCTTGATTACCACAGAACACTCTCCAACTAATGGGATGTCTTGAAGCAGAGCTTTTAACTTGGTTCTGGATTTCTTCAGGCGAATTTCTGGTCTCATCTTTTGCAGCTTAAAAAATTGGTCTTCATCCATGATGTTTGCGTCAGAACCTGTGTCCGGCTCAACTGCTGTTGGTATATCGTTGATTGTCACCATGCACGATTTTATAATTTTCCGCGTTCGTATTCGAGATGCGTGTCGAATGCGAAGGTGTTGGATAAAGTTCTCGTCGCTCGGACTGTCGCTTGAATCGCTTTCGCTTTCTTCTAACGTTTCGACGTGGCGGATATGTGGGTTTTCTGTGTTGAACTTTGATTGGCGTTTTTCCAACTTCTCACGTGTGATATTTTCATGTTTATTCCGTCGATTTCGGGATTCGCGACCTGGTTTTGGGTCTTCTTCGGTCGGTTTCGTCGTTTCTTCCTGATATCTGGGTGGTGATGATCTGCAAACAACAGCAAAATGGTTTCGTTTGCCACACTTTCGACATTGCGCGCCATATACAGGACATTTTGCTTTCTCGTGTTTACGCCCACAGCGTTGGCAGTTGTTTGGCCAGGTTATATTCTTCTTCCTAAGAAATTTAACTCGGTTACATTCGGAGTTCTCGAGCTTTTGTTTCATTTCTTTGGCTTGTAACTGAGCTTGTTCGGTTATTACCGCTTCGTCGAGAATTTGTTGAAGTGTCCAGTTGTGGCGTATAGCTTTAATGCGGATTATATTATTGCGCATTGTTTTGATGAGATGGTCTCTAATTGCATCGTTTTCATCTTGATGGCTACATTTCTTTGCAATTTCTCTCACTCGTGCGTAGTACGTCTCCATCGATTCATCGTCCTGTTGCATCAAATTTCCTAGTTTAAAGCGAGCATAATCTTTATTCTTCTTCGGAAGGAAATGCTGATCGAGCTTGTTAATAAGGCGCGTGTAGACGTTTTGTTCTCCTTCGAGTGTCGGGTCGGGAATGGAGTCGTCTAAATCGGCGATTTCTTGTCCTCCGTATATTACCGTAATTTCTGTATTTAGCCCCCGGGAGGCTTTTTTTTTTTTCGAACACTATTAAGAGGGGGCTTAATAAAGAGGGGGGCTTAATAAAGAGGGGGGCTTAATAGAGAGGTGGGCTTATTCTAGATGTATACACTAAGTCTGTTTGCGTGTTCGATTCTTTTTACCTACCATAAATGCAGACATAGAATTTTAGAAATGTAATTAAAGTGCAATAAAATAGCAAACATGCATTTAGGTTAACTTAACAGAACAGTTTTTCTTGCATGTTTATGTGTTTGCATATAACGTTTTATTATCGTTATAAAATACGTGTTTATCTTATTCGAGAATGTCCAGAATCTACAATACACTTAGCTTTGTATTCTTCATTCAGACGTTTTACATCGCGCTTGGCCCCCTTAAAAACAAAGAAAGGCTTTTTCTTGACACCATCAGCGGTGGCAGTTAAACACACTGTAATCTTGGACTTTTCATGTCCAGTAGTCTTCATATTTACTGAGTGAGAACCACGTTTCTCCACGGTAGTGTTTGATATCATGTCGTTCCAGATGGCGGTTTCACCCATTGCAATGATATTCTCAGGGCCTTTTTTAACTATTATAGTAGGGGGGCAAATGCCCCCCCAGTCCCTCTAGGTGGCACGAAAATAAGTAATAATAAAAATGCCTGTAGACAAATTTGTTGAGTGCTTTCTTTCAAATACTGACAATCGCTGCTCTAGGTTTACGTTTTGTCGATTGCAGAATGAGTCCAAGTAAAAAACAATTCTAGAGGGACAAATCTATCAATGAAGCCGAAGGTCCCTTTTGGAAAATGTCCCCCCACGGCAAATTTCTTAAAAAAGGCCCTGGATATTCTTTAACTCATAGTTCATCCGTTTTCGTAATCGTCTAACTTTTAAAATATATGCGCTCAGTTTATCAATCAACTGATCTGGTGTTTTCTGGGCATGAGTTGTTCGACGCCTGATGCTCAGTCCATTTCTTTTCATGAACTGTGTTAGCCAACCAGCACTGAAGACCAGTGTCTTCATATTTGGATCATTCTTCTGTTTCTCTTCCTGGAACTTTTTAGCTTTGATCATAATTAATTTGCGGGAAACACGAAGACCTTTATCTCGTCTATCAAATATCCATTCCAACAGGTTCTCCTCAATTTCTTCATCAGTCACACGCCTCCCACCTCCATCCAGTCGTTTTCTTTTGTCACCAGAACTCGTATCTTTTAAAAGTTTTTCTATCTTTTCGCGTTTTCGTCTCCAGTCACGAATGCTATTGCGATCAATTTTATACCTCCGGGAAGCAGCGTGATTAGAGTTGGCTTCGGCGTATCGAATAACTTCTAACTTGAGTGCGGCAGAGTACGAGCGCACTTTTTCTCCTTTATGAGATACTGATCCTAAATTATCTTCGGCCTTATTCATTCCATCATCAAGTTCTTCACTGTTGCATGGACGGTAGTGTAAAATGCCTGCTGTGAACATTAGCGGAAGCTTGATTGGATTTTTTTCATTGTGTGGATTGATTTTCAGTAACATGATACGACATGATACGCGCGCGCAAAATCATTTTCACAACGACGCTGTTTATAACATCAGTGGCAGAATTATCTTATCTATCTTCACTGCGATGGCAAGACGTCACAGAATAACCTCCGAGAAACAGTACAGTTGCGAGTTTGATTCTGTTGTCCGTGGCCATCACATTTACAAGAGAATATGGAAACTGGTCGTAGGAGAGAAACTAATGTGTAAACATGATACAAGAGAGGATGCTCAGCTGTACGACGAGTTTGCAATTGGAATTTATTCGCCAGTAAACGACGGAGAAGAAGAGCTTGTAGGACATGTGCCCATTGAACTGTCGTTTTTATTGTGCAAATATTTGGCCCGCAATGGATGCTGCTTGGAGTTTACTCCCACTGGTCCAAGGTATTTAGAAGACGGACTTGTGGTCCCAGGACGCTTCAAAGCGATGTCAAATGAAAAAGGGGGGGCTTATTAGAGAGGGGGCTTAAAAGAGAAGGGGGGCTAAATACAGAAATTACGGTAAGAGACCGTCCTTCTTTAACTGTGGGTCTTCAATACCGAAAAATCGAAATTGTCTTTCAATATTCCGTTTCCATTTGTCCCAGCGAATCGCCGTGTCGTTGCTGTCTCGTGTCAGTTGAAATGGTGCGATGTTTAATTGTCGATTTATCACGGTCACTGCTGCTTGCGTTGCTCCTGCCGCACTCGTGCTTGGCTGTGAGATCTCGTGTTCAGTATCTAACATTTCTTTGTTTTTCTACAGTATCCTCGTCGCCAGTTGTTGTGTGCTATCCCAATAACGTGCTCACACGCCCGTCTATTGACTACAATTGTATTTATTTCACTTGAACTTCAAATATGAATTCATCAGTCTGGTTATCTATTAAGTTAATTAAGTTAGTCGTTATTACTGTATCACGTTGCTACAAAGGTGTACAAACCTAAGGGTTACTTTTGAGTTAGGCTTAGAGTTTGCGTTAGAATTAGGGTTTATACACATTTTCGGGGTTTTTATAGAGCGAAGAATGAATATGCTGGTGGTTATTCTTGAAGATTGTGTAATTAATCGACGTCAGGTAACATGTTACGCAATAGTTTTTACTGAAATAAACAACGCGGTTCAATTCGACGACTTCACTTTTACCTTGGTTGATCGAACTGCCAATAAAACTAAGCGAGGTTTGAACGTTCCGAGTGGAAGTGCTTTATAATCATGAATCATGAGGAGATAAATTTTCAGCTATTTTTGTCGTAGATTGACAGAGAAATCAACAATCCTCCTAAATCCGTTCATTGATGGGATGATAATGGCTTTCCAGTAGCATGTGATGCCGCGGTTGTGAAGCTCAGCATTCAATGGATTATTTTCAGCGTATTGTATTTTAGTGGTCTTTTTGAGACTGTTTTCTACTGGGCAAATTTTATCATGCGAAAGCGACATTTTTATTCGGGCTACTTGTGGTAGCCGGAGTCTAGGCATCCTGGTCTAGGTCTCGGCTGCATTTCTGTGCTTTTTTTTTCGGTGTCACGAATTTGCAAAATTATGCAGTATCTCCCGTGGGGCTTTGACATTTTTCATGGTCGATTTTGGCAAATTGTTTCAGACATTTGATTTTGATTGAGTACAGGTAGATTTTTCACGTGACTTATCTAGTTATAGTCAGCGACTTGATCTGTGCACTCATTCTTTTAGATGCTACCATACTTAGACCTTCGCTGAAAGTTTTAAATCGATTTTGGTTGGGTTGTCGCTCGACCTATTCCGATACCTGATTGTTTACGGGCAACTCTGCCATCACATTTTGATCTAATTGAGAGGTTAGGGAAAGTGTTTAACGATCGGCGTGCAATTTGTAAAACGAGAAAGAGAACCCGGTGACCAGGATAAATAACTGTGACAACTAACCTTCGTCCTGACCTTTGTGTGTTTTATTGAAGCTCAGTCTGCTCGATCCGAACATGGCAGAAGCCCATAAATTGATGAAATGAAGGGAGTACCCCTTAAATGAATTTCAACGGTGACGATCGCATAATTTTAAAAGAGAACAAAAGTGGTTTGAGTGATTGACGTCTAGAAATTCAGTACGGTTTATCTTCTCGATCACACGACAAGATCCTGAAATGTAGCAAAGATGAACCGACCTATAGTAGCAAAATCACACAATTGTTCCATGGTGAATGACTGAAACGAAAAATCTAGCAGGATCGCTACAAAACAAGTGAACATAAAAAAAAATTCGGTGCTTTTTCGCATAATGTCTGCTGAATGTTTTTAAAAATTAACAAACAGACCCATGTTTGGTCTCACGTTGATCATTATTATTGTAAATCCGTCGGGTGTGAACAAATGAAAATGTGGAACAATGTCAATGGAAAACTGAAAAACTTTACTTCTCCGAAATGAAATGTAATCTTCGTAAAGTTTCTAATACTAGAAATAACCCTCAGCTAGTGCAGAGCTTCTAAAAAGTACACCATTGGCCAAACAATCGCTCATGTGCGTGTTGCCTATAAAGCTATAAAACCGTTTACAGAAGCACACCAAATTATTTAACTGGAATTTTTCAAAATGCCAACTCGGTACATTTGTATGACCTACGACATTCGGATGTTAATATTTATGTGCCAAGGCCAAATACTGAAGCTGGAAAGAACAGCTTTCATTATAAAGGGGCGGTACTCTGGAATGGTCTACCATATAATATAAAAAGTCAACTCAGTTTGAGATCATTTAAAGAACTTTTATAATAAAATTTATAAATGTAATGTAGTTTGTATATAGTTATTGTATTTATATTTAATATAGTACACGGCTCACTGGAAGCCTAGTGGTCGAAAACAGACTTTAATCGCCGCTTTTTGCATATGAACCCTTTCCGTGTTTTTGTCTCAGGCACGGTTCAATACTTAACTTTGACGAAGGTTAGTTAATTTAGTCAGGATGAATAGGTAATTTCTTTTTTAAGTTTCATATTTCGGGATCAATAATTTTTCCGGTAAAACCGGTCAGATGCCCAATAGCGAATTACACTCGATTTATCAAATCAAGTTTGCTCCTTGACGCAAACGGACATTCAAGGCCACACTGTGATTGACTGTGATTAACTGTGATGACGTATCAATCCTTATGCAACAAAATCTCAACCAATCACATCGCAGAGAGACAAATGTGAACAACTGGTGTGTTGGGGGCGTGCTGGAGGCATTTTAAACAACAACCTGAAGCGACGCCATTGCCGATTTACCGGAGAAGATAGTGAGTTATTAAAATTGCGTGAAGATGGACAAGGAGCCAGTAAAGGGACCCGAAAAGCTCAACATTACTTTCTCCGGTTGTGGATTCTTAGGAATATACCATGTTGGTGTTGCAAGTGCTCTGAAAGACAGGGCGCCGAAGCTGTTGGAGAGAATCGAGAACTTTGGAGGAGCGAGCGCTGGTGCCTTGGCAGCTGGCTCGCTACTCTGCGGTATAAGCCTCTCGCAATCGCTCGATTTTACGTTACGACTTGCCGAACGAGCAAGTAAATTATCCATCGGGCCGTTTCACCCTCGGTTTTCCCTCACAAAGACGATATACAAGGTTTTTAAAAGGATGATTCCCGATGACGCTTATAAACTGTGTTCAGGAAAACTACACATATCGCTGACGCGATGTAACGATTGGAAGAATGTGGTTGTTTCCGAATTTAACTCAAACGAAGATCTTATTGATGTAAGTACATAGCCAGGATTAAATGGTATCTTATATTCCTAGTTAGTCCGAAAACGTACGTAAAATATCAGCGTTAAAGTAGAGTGGCTGCTTGTCGTGTTGATGTAATTCAAGTTACTGATGATTTGATGAATCAGATTATCTCGGACATTTACACTTTCCTTCATGTTTTAAACCAAAACGTTTTTATAAATTCTTGTTTTTCCGAAACAAAGGATCGCTATCGACCTAAGTTGAGTTCAATTCATAGAAAACGTACGAATTATGTTCTCTTTCACACGAGTCTTCTCCAATGGCGACACGTGATAACAACGCAAGTTTGTTTAATTAATACCTCGTCGAAGCTTCATCCCGAATGAGAAAGTCACGATAAGTCTTCACGGGAGATATGGCAAACTTATTCATGAGATATCGTCCAGCTATTTCTTAAGTAAGTTGTAAGTAACGTGTGATACGTTCTGCCATTTGTTGCAAAATCTTAAAAATGGCGGCCTTTCTTGAAGTGTTAAAATGTTCTTCACTGATATGTGTGAAGATACACTGGTGACCTTGTCGTTATTTCGTACATCCCACATGACCGACAACACCTTTGTACGTAGCTTCGAGACCAAAAAGGTCTATAAACACCGTTCTGAGCTACTGTAGTTCAGTAACTTCAATAATGGTATGATACACTTCAAAACAGAAATGTTTTCGCGTCATTGACATTTAATATGCATGTCTCGTGATGCCGTGAAAACAGTTATAAGAAGAAAGCCAGTGTGGCATGCTAGAAACGTCATCTTGAAATTCTTTTCGCCAGGCATTTTGTTAGTCATCGAGAGACGGAATTTTTTCCTGGATATGTTTTCAGCTTGTAATTTGATTACTTGACATTCTGCAAATAATCGGGGTCGGGGAATGTATTGTTTGAAACTTCATGGCCCTTCAACGCCCTTCATTGATTTGGGATTATATCAGAATTTTTAGAATGGAATACCAGTAGAACATGATCTTTTTGTGTACGCTTCTTTTAATTTTTCTTCTCTTTCGTCTCCTGTTCATTGTTTATGACGGTTGCATTTCACCAAAGGTGCAATTTTAAAATCAAAACATGTCATGGAATATTTGCGGTTTATTGCTGTCGTCCGAATATTAAATTTCAACGTCCCGCGTGGCATGTCAATTTTGTCTGTGTCAAACGTCAAGGCTATTCTCGGCTTGTTTATTCAGTTACGTGGGTAGTTTGTAGGTTCATTTTTATCCTTATTTAACTCTTGTGTGAGACGTCACGACTAAACGTGACAGTTTTGCATCTGAAATGCAATTTGCAGCCTTTGTTTTTTTAAAGTATTTGAGACTTCAATAGTGGGAATTCTAAGAATGATATTTGTGGTGGCCTCCTCTTGAGAGGTGGGATTAACAAAACATTTAAAAAAACAAATTGAAGTAACCTTGAAGCGAAGAAACCTACTAAAAACGCCAGACCGTTACAGCATTTTGTGGCCACAATACTGCAAATTTGTCAAAGACATAAAGGTCTCTATAACTACCTATTGCAAAAACAGTATGTGACAGGTAAAATTTATGGGCAAGACGAGAGATGAGAAATAATAGTAATAAAGTAATAGAAAGTTGTGTCAAGAACAAGGAAGTAGTAGAGGTTGGATGACTTATCTATATCCCAACATATTTTGTTTAAGGATTTCAGACATATCACAGAATCACTTCATTCTGACAACCAATATGTACATGTATATTATATCCCCACAATATATATATATATATATCTTGTGGGGATATAATATACAAGTACATGTTGGTTGTTAGAATAAAGTGATTCTGTGATATGCCTACTGTAATGATATATTTATTCTACATATACATGCATATGTGGACATATATCCTGTCCTGTTCATCCAATGCATGAGACTTCTTCATTCCCAATTACTTTGTTGCACCTTTCACTCATTCTCAACTTCCACCAAACACATCTTGTTTTTGTTTTTGTTTTTAATAATTTGGTTTTAAAAATAATTTGGTTTGTAAGCTGAAAAACTGCCCCCTTGTAATTTTAACCAGACTTATGATGTTGCTCAAAATATAATTTCCTTTATTTCTTTGTCAAAATTGCATGACTGGGTCTGATTGGGCTAAAAATTGTAAAAATGTTGTATTAAGAAATTGTAATCTGAAAAACTGGAACAGTTACAGTATTGCATCATACTTGTGCAAAATCTGAAACAATCAGTTGCATTTTGCATGAAAGTAAAACCTATTTTTCACTGAATTTAGCTGAAAAAGATAATAAACACATGTTTAAAAGCCCTTATGGCAAAAAATCACTACAACAAACCTTATAATGACCCCCAAAAAGCACCAGACACTGTTTCTAACTGGAATTTGTGATGCTTGGTCACAGAATGTTCTGTACTCTGACATTCCTATCATATTTCTTCAGCACAGAATTTTTTCTAACACAAATATGTTTTGAAGTAATAAAATGCTACATGAAAAAATTAACAAAGAATGCAGTAATTTCAAGTGCCTAGTGAAAAACCTGTTAAACATGGTAAAGTTATTGTACTTTTGCTTTCTAATACTATAAATGAAGCAGTGTATAGTTACAGCACCTCAGTTAACCCATTAACCTCCAAAGCAGTCTGTCAGATCCTTATTGTAACCAATGCACAATAATTTAATTCAGCAGTACATGGAAATTGCCTAATTTATGGGTTAGAAACACCTAAATTAATGCATTACTGCTGAAGTGGTCTTTTGGGGTTTTATTCCCATAGATTTTTATTTGACAGAATAAAATTTGAGCCAGTTCTAGGATGCACAGATACAGCAGCTTAATTATATAGGAAATGATTCATATCAAGTGAAACATGCCATCCGTCCTTCAAAAGACTAAATTAAATTTTATCAAACAAATCACATCTGTTAGACAGTACCATACACCTGTAAACTTTAAGTTTTGTTTTTGAAGCATTGATAAAGCTGAGGACTCACTGAGAGTTATCCTAATGAATGCAGTAAATTAAGCCAACCAGCTTTTTACCACTGATCCTTGGGATTAAGATTATGGATAAAAAAAAACAAACTGTCCTGACATTTTGGTTTGTTTTGCTCATTCATGTATCACCATTTACTGTTGGTAAGTTAATTACTAATTTTAACAGTGAGCCATTACAGTATAGTTGTGTTCATTTCCAGACTCACTTTTGCAGTAATGCTGTAATTGATCAAATTTGTCAAAGATCAATTTGTCTGTGTGATTCTTGTGTGTTTTAGTAGTTTTGCTGACATTTTATTCCATTTTTATGGAATAGTATAAAGAAAAATGCTACTTAACAGCTGCTTTGAGGATTAATGGGTTACAGGATCACAGTCATCAGTCTTAAACTTGCACAATTTTTTTCTTAGTGAAAAAAAAATGCTTAGTTGTTTTCCAAATGGTCTGAAAAGTTGCTTAAGAAAAAAGAACCAAGGTCACTTTAGGGTTAACAGGTACAAATAAAGGCATCATTCTTCATTAATATGCCATTTTTTAGATACAATTAAAAGTCCACGAATATTTAACTTTCTATTTTCCAAATAGTTTTAAGACTGTTTTTAAAGGTGAAAGAAACAGGATTGTTCATGGCAAACAATTGAAACTTAAGGCTTGGTATTTTTTAGCATTGTAACTACTACCACTGCATAACTACAAAAATCTCTACAAGTTTGCCTCTACCAAACACAATGTCCACAGAAACAGTGAACCTTGTGTAATAAACAACTAGATAACTATAACAACAGTAATAATACTTGTATAATACATACTAATAAGCACGAAAGACAAAGGACAACCTTATGACAGATCAGGTGCAGTTTTTTCCAGATGAAATTGCTGGGACATTTACATCGGTCAGACTGGCAGAAATTTTGCTTTTAGACTACTTGAACCCAAACACTCAAAGATATGTGGGAATAGATGATTTACAAATACAGTTTTGATCTTTTTGACCAACTTGAAATAACCAAACAACAGTGACTTCATTCTAGCTGTATTAACCCATGCAGAGGCAAGGGTACACTTTAATATTTTACTCTGGCTAATGCTAGATGATTTTACTCATTGAAGAGATGAGCCTGTAATGAGTTAATAACAATGGAGCAAGTTCTAAAAACACCAGATCCTTCGAAACACCAATCCCTAGGATGTTTATTTTTCCAAATCAGAGACAAAAGTATGCAACTTCTTTTAAGGTCACTATCAAAACATTGGTCGTCGTCAATAGTTAGTCTTTTTCAAAACTGCACTTACCTGGACAACTGGTATTGACTACAGGTAAAATTTTAAAAAGAAAGCAGCAGTGAAGACAAGCTGATGTTAAAGACTGGACTCATCAATTTTAAACTGACAAAAAATTTATAGTTTTAAAATTGATAAGCAGCTATACCTAGCCAAGGCATTTACTTATCAGAGCTCTAATCACTAGATGAAACATTTTGTGTAAATATTTTGTCCATGGAGAATAGATAACCATGGTAATGAGTTCTTTGCTTGCTAGCTACCTGTAGCTAGTTCAAGGAAATGATCAGCTGATTGTGTCATTCCACAAGTTTTTTTTATCTACTCACTTCCTTCTTTACAAAGTTCCCTCCTTCCATTAATATTTTTACATCAGAAAACAAACCCTAATTTCATATTAATGGCTACAGGACACATAAAGTAAACAGCTTTGAAATGCTTATTACAGTAAGTCTTTTTGATAATAAACAGGACAAACATGACATCAAAGACATGAATTTTATGTTCTCCCTTGCAAGAATAATATTGTATTTGTTTCTTCACTCAAGAAGTGTCCTTAGCACCTGAACATAAAATCCAAACTTGAATCCATAATGTTTATCCTATGGTTGGGCACCTGGTGATGGTCTTCATTTCTTAGTAACTGGAAAAACAGATGAATTGCCACAGTAATGAGTTTGATTCCTGAAGATCCTGAGTTACAATTTTCACCCTGGGCCTTGAATAGGTCTTACTTAGGCCATTGGCTCCATTATTGACACTTGTAATGTAACTTCTTTACCTTGTTTTAGTTTATTTTGTGGTGGGAATATGTATTACTAACTGGTAAAAATATTGAAATGTGTCAAAAATTGAAAGTGCCAACTCTTGTTCTATCCTTTAGGCATTGGTTGCATCAGCTCATGTTCCATTTTATTCTGGTTTTATGCCTCCGAAATTCCGTGGAGTTGTAAGTAAAATATGTTTGTTATTTATTTTAACTATATTTTCAGTGAGGTTTCCTTCAACTTAGAGGGAGAAATTTTGTGAAGTCAATCATAGCACCATTAGTATGGTGCAGTGGCATAATGAAGATTTTGAGTGAGGGACATGTGGGGCTTGATGTGAAGGGGGGGCACCTAATCTTCTATCCAATGTTTATCTTTATCAAACTAGATCTTTTGGTTTATCTATACAAAACAGGAACTCTGAGCTACATCAAATGTGGGTTTTGATTGCAGCTCAGCTTGCACTCATGATATTTTGATCTCTACAATATTATTTTTTCAACTAAGAAAATTTCCACAGGGTGACTACTGGCATATTTAGAGGGGAGGTCATGGTGCCATGCTCCCCCCCTCACATGTTAAGTTGCATAAGAAATTTATATGTTAGATTTGTGCACTTGTTATTACTTATTAGAAGGGATATTCCCTCTTGAATTAGTCATGAAAAATAAACCCAGACCAAGTTGGGGCCAATTATATGGCCTTTCAGCTCTTGATGATCAGTTTTGGCCCATCTTGGTTGGGCAATGGCCCTTCCCTGAGGGCAATCCTGGCTACGCCACTTGGGAGATATTTTGAGGGGTGTGTGGCCTCCACAATTCCCCTATAGCTATGCAACTGGTACGGTAGAAGTTTGTTAGCTGCTTTGTAGGGAGTAGAACTTTGAGGGAAAAATAAGACTTGCATTCCATCTCCATGGAGTTATCCTCATAGAGATCATATGTTAACTAGAGGGGACATTCTGGATAAATGTCAGTCAACTATGGGGAAAAAACGGATTACCGCCATATTGGACAAATTGGGGGACAAAACAAACATGCCTGGGTAACAAGTTCAAGATTATTGTCAAGGGTCACTTCACTTTTGTCTCTTGTTTGTTTTAATTTAAAAAAATAGAATGTAAAACATTTAAGGCAAAAAGTAATAGCCAACTAATGCCTATAAAAGTAGTTTTTCTGCTGTACAGTTAATAAAAACAAACAAGAAACAATTTCCTAAGAATCAGTTGTATGAGGTTCTTGAACAGATGGAAAGGCGCCTGGAGAAGAACAATTTGCTGCCCAATTTACTTAAAATGATGCCTGTTCAATTTCAGCCCAATTTTTTGGCCCTATTGCCCTCTTTAGTTTTCTTAGATTTCTAAAGTTTTCTGGGCACATGTTCGAAAAGTGTGGTCCACTTTTACTCTACCAGGCCCCTCAGGTTTCCTTTGGGTACTTTGGATTCATCATTTGGTACATACGTAACACTGGACCCAGGAGGAGTGGTTCCCAGGGGAAAATCTTGGAAAGGAGGGGTGGAAAGAATGTCCTGTAGGAGGTTGTAATATTCCGAAAAAAAATTTCTGAGGCAGTTTTTGGCTAAATTAAATGAATAGTTTCGTTGCAATCAAGTGAATTTAAAATGCAAACGTCAATATCAACCATCGCAGCACTACTCTGTTTAGACGATTATGATTTATCAGGCACTCGATCGCGGTCAATATCAATTAATTCGAAGCTGAAATGCATTGCGAACATCGTTGAAATTCATTCTGTAATCAGTTATGGAATTGAAATCCTTAAAAACGGTGATTCAAGTTATTGTATCGCACAATTGATGAAGTGCTGTTCCATCACGAGGATAAATTTCCCTGCAGCGGAGATTTTGAGTTTCACGTGTACACTAGTTGAACTGTAATGATATTTTGAATAATAAAAATAGCATTTTTGTTGTTAAGAATAAAACTAAGCATTCGTTTAATGTATTAATTCCCAGAGAAAAGGGAGCCGCGCCCCCACCTTATCTTATCTAGCTAGTAGGGTTATCCGTATAAACAAAGACATTTTACTTTGGTTGTATGTCGTTGTGTATTTATCAGGGCCTCCTAGAAGAGCACCTTTTTGGTTATGTTTAAATATTTAAATAAATAAATGTTTTGTCTCTGATGCTTTCCCTCAGGCTGGGCATGTGGACTCAAGCAATGTGTTTGCAGAAACGAGTCAAAATTTTCTCGCTAAAAACATTGTTTAGTGACACGAAAGTAGCTTTTTAATCAGGTGTGATAACACAAGATGTAACGAGGGCCTTACGACGTCGGTAAAAGTGATCATTGGATTCATGGTCACCCTAACCATCGAGTCAATTTTCATCAAGAATTTATATGGAGAAAAATTCTCTTGGGTAGCGAGGTGACCTTGGACCTCTTCCCTGAGCCCGATCAGCTGAGATCGATCACAAATTTCAAAACAATGCCAATTATCTCTCTTGCCAATGAAAACGTTTTCTTCCAATATACAACACATCTTTAGAAAAGAATATTTAGGTTGACCTCACTGAACCACCGATGCTCTCTGGTGATGTGAAATCCTTCGTTCACATAAGTTCGTTGTTAGACTCTAGGTGACATTCAGGAGTGAGAAAAATCGTTTGTCACTTATCTTTAGCAACTCACTGAATGGCAAAATTTTTGCAAAGTCATTTTGCTGAACGTTTTGAAAAGCCTTTTGCTGAAGATTATACATGTATAATTAAGATTATAATCTTACGTGTATAATCTTCAGCAAAAGGCTTTTCAAAACGTTTAGCAAAACCATTTTGCAAAAAATTTTGCCATTCAGTGAGTTGCTAAAGATCACTGATAAACGCTATCAAAGTAGCAAACAGTCGCAAGCAAAAATCTAGAACTGATATCAGCCTTGCTGTGTCTGTACGCTTTCAGTTCATGTCGTAACGTCTTAGTAAACGACCTAACAGTTGTATAGCGGACATCCCTAAGCAAACACCTCTCGTAAGCGGCCACCACCCGTAAGCGACAGCGGCACCGAAATTCTCTCCGTCAAATCACTGAAGTTGAGACCTTTGTCAAGCGACCGCTTCCTGGAAGACTTTGCGACCTCCTCTCGTAAACGATCGTCTCAAATTGACCTCAAAATGCATAACTGGACTAGGCCTCTCAAAACTTTCCCCAGAATGATGGCGTCGTGTATGGGTCCTTGCGCTCGTTGTACCGACTACTATCCGGAATTGCTGGCTCAGGTTATCATCAGCAACCAATCAAATGCCGAATAATACTCACCGAAACGGTCCGTTTTATTGATCGAAGCGAGGTGAGGACGTTTCTTCGACACTTGAAAACCAAACGAGTGTTTGAATGGCAATGTATGTTCTAGTGATCCTTTTTAGCGAGTACTTCTTATCTCTTTTCGCTTCGTCTGAGACTTTTTAATCTTACACTGGATAAACAACCGTGTGTATACATAGATGTTGAAAAGAAATTCACCCAAAAGATTCATTATTTGCACACAATTCTGTGGAACCCCCCCCCCCCCAAAAAAAAAAAAAAAACCCAAAAAACCCCAAAAAAACAGACCAGTGGCACTGGCCACTGGTCGCTGCCATTAGAAAAAGTGCCTGTATATTTCAATTACAGACGCCATTCTTTTGGGACACGTCTCGCTACATAAACGTTATTGGGCCCCTTTCCTTTTTGGGGTATCTGGGAATAGTCGTTTTAACCAAATGTTTTAACTGATTTTCTTTTCATCATAGTATCACGTAGACGGTGGTATTACCAACAACCTTCCGCAGCATTTTGATGGTGAGACCATAACCGTGGCACCATGGAGTGGAGAGAGCGACATTTGCCCACAGGATAATTCAAATAGCATCAATCATATCATGTTCACAAACACCAGTATTCGTTTCAGTTCCGAGAATCTTTACCGAATCTGCAGGGCATTCTTCCCACCCGATGCCAACGTGCTGAGCAAGATGTGCAAGCAGGGTTACAAAGACACTATACGATATTTGAAAACTCACTGTAAGTCTTACTTCTGTGAAGTAATAAAGGTCATTTTATTCATTTTATTTACGTTTCAGCTAAAAGACCACTAGTAATAGTAAAATGTTTCTCTGAAGTGACCGAGTTTTTGGTTCCAAAACCGAAAATATACATGAAAAGTTTCGATTCTGATTAGTTAGAGCAGTGCAAGTTCAAGGTAACACAGTGCCAGAAGAGGTAACTCTAATTTGCGCTGAATTACCCTTTTTCACGCTTTATTACTGTTTTCATGCATATTAATTGGAAATATCTTGATTCCTCGTGAAATTTGTAGAAACACACACTCGTCCTTCGAACTCTTGCTATTTTAATAGTTTTTGAAAAACTCACTCTTGCATGTTTTTCCCAAATTGCACTCGAGACCTTGCAAATACTTATGCCGACAGCAACTCTTATGAATATTTCACATATGAAAAACATGGAGCATTTTCATGTTTGAAACGGGAGCGTTTTCACTTATGCAAAACTTAATTCACATGTAAAATGAGCTGGTTCAAAATTTCGCATATGAGGTCATGGTGTACGACAGATGTATTTCACATATGAAATTCTATTTTTATAAGTGAAATTGCATTTGAAATATTAGTAAGGGACGTAATGGTTTTTAAAACGGCGTCTGAATTCTCTTTATTGCACAGCTTTCGACCCGACGACTTCGGCCTTTTTCAGGGCAAATCGCTTACTTACGTCTAGTTGGCTAGCTTCGCATGCACGACACAAACGGCTCAGTAGCATTTACACTCCGTCACTTGAAGTGGAATTTATATTTGGTGAAGGAAATTTTCGAGTGCCAGAAATGTTTGACATTCAATGGAAAGTGTTTGACGTTTAGTCCAATATTAAATCTGACCTACTAAGTCATGTTTTGAGGGTTCACTGTCAATGCCCTGTATGTAATTCGGTGTAAGGCAGGTGGAATCCATTTTGGCACTTTTCTGTACCAAGGTATCCACTTCATACCAGTTTAGCGTTCTGTCTGGGCTACTAAACCTTTCTTTGGAACTTTACGGCAAGTTTCTTCGCATATTGTCTGCGGGTAGAGATATCCTGGTGGACCAACTTTTTTTCTCTTATCTTACCACACCTTTAATGGAGTATTTTGTTTCAAGTTTTGGGGTTTTTTTTTTGTTTGGTTTTTTTTTGTTTGTTTGTTCATCTAATTTTTGATCTTGTTTCCTGGGTCTGTTTTATAGACCCAGAGTATTTAACAGAATGTGTTGGAAAAGAAAGAAAGCTTTCATGCTGTCGTTCCATTTCCTTGGAACCCGCTTCGGATCCTGATCCAGTCGACACTTGTGCAACCGATATTGAAGAAAATTTTCGCGAAAGTCGAGTGGAGGTAAAGAATTCCGAGGAGCAGTGTGGAGAATGTCGTTTACATAGTAGTAAGTATATTTGTATGTCCCTAAGCATGTTCTTTCACAAATTAAAGACAAGTTTAAATGGTTTGAACACTTGAAACAGCATTCAACGCTCGACATTTGTTGAATGAAAAAGTTGGGAACCTTTAAACTGGCCTTGCAATGATATAGAAACGTTAAATCCGTTATAATTATGGTACACTACCTCCACCGTCAGGATCAGAGAAACGACAAATTCACGGATAAAAGGCATTCAGCCACCAAATGAATAGACGCCCTATAACCATTTCTAATTAAAATCCAATGACTGCAAACAGATTCAAAAAGTAAACGGTAAAACAAGTCCCGAAAAATACCGACATCTTGGGAACTCCAGGTTTGACCATGCAACAAGACAGGGGACTGATTACGATAATAATTCGACTTTATCTCAAAGTTATTGTCAAATCGAAGTAAATATAAGAGGAGCCACGATGATAGGTTGAATTATTTCAGAGTTTATGAGCGTGGTCCTCCCAACCACTCTTGTAGCTCAGTCGTTCGTGCGCTGCTTTTAGATTCTTAGGACTGTGATTTCAATCCCCATGCACCGAAAAACTGATAGTTTTTTTTTTATTTTTTTTTTGCAACTGTTTTTTAGCGAATTTTACAGAGGACCTATCCTAATTAGTTATTTCGTTTATTTTGCTTAGCAGTTTTTTTAGAACGATGTGAGAAACGGAGCAAGAAACGTACTCCGACGAACAACATCTTGTAAACTTAATATTTGAGTTTTAAGAGAAGACGAAACTGATTACGGCAATATTTTGACTTTATTTCAAAGGCATTGTCAGACGATTAGAATGTCTTTGAAATAAAGTCGAAATATTACCGAGATCAGCTTCGTCTTGTCCTGTGACAAGAAATATCGAGTTTACGAGATGTTGTTCGTCAGAGTATGTTTCTTACTCTTTTTAAAACGTGTAACTGCAGGGTGGCAATCAATCCTTTGTTATTGAAAATTATTTAAAAGAATAGAAAAGAAAAGCAGTTTATGAGGTTCCTTTGTTAAAACACCGTCAACATGGCCGTCATTCAAACCAGCAATAAAAATGCTGTATGTTATATACAATGTGAGCGGTGGTGTTGTATCGGTTATACAAGCATAAACCGAAGGCTATTGGTTAAATGTCCGATACAGCACCGACGCGAATATTGTAAAGTACTGGTGATAGATGAACGTTCATCAAGCTCCAACCTTAGAAGAACGATTTCTGAGCTTCAGACGGGGATCGAACACGCAACTTTCTGATGACCGGTGAGGCGCTCTAACCATTGACCGACTGAGACTAAGATGGCGAGCTCACGTGCAAGTTCGGTGTTGGTGGAACGTGTCTCTCACCACTGTGTCTGAGGTTCGATTCCGGCTCCGTGCAGTTATCTGATTAAAGTTACCTTGGTCACATGTGAGAAGAGTGTTGTCCAGTTTGACTTTACCAAGTATCGCGGGTTTACTCTGTGTACTCCGGTTTCCTCCTGTAGCAACACTGGACCCATGAGGGGTGGCCCTTACTGGACCTTTAGGAAGAACAGCTTATGTAGCCGACAGGGTTATCTAGCATAAATAAAGACATTTAACCTTACCTTCGACCTATGAGCTGCCTTCTATGATATGATTACATGTGAACATTCACAGTCTCAAAAAAATGAAATTTCCTTCGATTTTAGCCGAGAAAATAACACGAAATTTTCGTGCAAATCCAGAGTTGTATCTCACTAAACTTTCCTCTTGAATTATTAGTACAGGTAATAGCATGGTTTTGAGTATAATTTGGGAAAAACACGCACGAATGAGGTTTTCGAAGAGCATCAAAAACTCACGAGTGCGTGTTTTTCCAAATTGCCCAAGAAATCATGCTATTATCAATTAACAATATACATGAAAAAAAGTAGTACAGTGCCAAGAAAGGTAATTCACTGCAAATTATTGTATTACCTTTTTTCGGCACGGTGTTACCTTGAAATTGCACTGCCCTTAGCCAGTCAGAATCGAGAAATTTTTTCATGTATATTATTAATGATACTATAAGTACTGATTACCTTTCTCTATTTCCAGTGCTTGAAATAACGAAAGTGGACGTCATGATCGGTGAGAAAGAATACTGGTCATGTTACTTCCTTAGGATGTTGTACAGATTCCTCGTCAAACCATGCGTGATTACAGTGTCAAAGATTACTCTAATGGCAGAGAGGTTAGTTTCCAATGATATTCCTGTTCATATGTGAGGATAGTCGCTCTATCTCTGTGATAACGTCCCAGAGCAGAGAGAAATTCCGTCCGGAAGATATGCGGGTATCTTGGGAAATGGTTGCCGCGTTGCTGAGATTCAACCTTAGATACTACATCGAGTTTAGAGTTGGGTTGGAGTCTAACGTAATCATTTGGTAGCAGTATACGGAACTCTAGTCTAAGGTTATTTCTATCTCTAAAATTGACGAGAGCCAATAGGTGAGCCATAATGACTCGCTACTCCGTTGACTTGTTTACCATCATTGCTATCGCGACGAGCCTTTTCAGTAATAATAAAAAATCCGCCATGAGGTAAATGCTCCAGGTATTTTAGTCTGCACAATGATACTTAGTAATTTTTTCCTTCTCTTATGGTGCAATATTTTAACATGTAGTTTTCCGGTTTTTACTTATTCGATGTAATCGATGTCTATTCTGGTCAACATTTTCTGCAACTAATGCTGCACCTGGGTTACCCCGTGTGAGATTTGGATACATATACTTACAGATATACATATACATATTCATATACATATACATTCATACAAATACATGTATGTGCACACAAGTACATATACGTATACACAAATCCATATACGTACACACAAATCCATATACCTACATACAAAGGAGACCAATGTAAGGAGACCAATTCGTTGTTGGCTGACATTGCATTACCGTAACTGTGTGCAATTGTCTTCGTTGGCCTTTAACCTTTTTTTATTAAAACGTAGAGTAGTAGATGCGCGTCTTCAAGCTTACAGCAAAACATACGGTCGGGCATACGTACATTAAGCTGTCAGTTAATATTAATATTCACCTATCAGCATTTGGCGTCCGAAGTTTGGATGAAGACGCAAAATATGTAAGGCCAGATCTACCTGTACCCTGCACGCTTGCTGTATACAATTATAAAGTAAATGGTTTGAACCCGGGAGAATCCTCAGAGTCGAAGATGACCGCCGCTGAGGCCGTCGAAACGTCAATCACTAACAGTCTTTCTCAAGACTATACTAACCTGGACGACCTACCACCACCACCAACATGTGCTGCAAACGATTGTTCGTTCCGATGTATACGATTCACTCACATGAGTAAAAAGGAGGTTTTGAAATATTCGCCTGCCAATAGAAGGCAGGAATTATGATTTTAAGAGTTAATTGCATACACCAAGAGAACAGTCGCATTTGACAGTCGTATCGTGTGGATGATTGTCACAAACGATTGTTCGTTCTGATGTATCCAATTTATCTCGCTTGGTCCTTCCCGACGTATTGCTATTTCAGTTACCGAATGAAAAGCAGGAGTTGTAGCTTTGATACAACGTGACATACTCCACTACGAGCAATTGTATACAACAGTCGTATCGTGTAAATGATCCCTACGAGATCAGTGCAGACTATCCTCCCTCTTCTCAAACGGAGAGCCTGATCTATGGCTAACTAAAGCAAAGTGGCCATAATTTTAGATAAGTAGAATAAGAATTGACTTGATGACTCACGTTATATTTTTCTCGTGATATTTTGTTATATGTAACAGTTTATATGACTCACGTTATATTTTTCCCGTTCCCAGCGTAATTCTGAAGCTGCCCAAAGTCTACACTGGTGTCGATTTTCTTGACTTACTTTTACACACGATTAACGAAGCTATTGTGCACTA
The DNA here is from genome assembly GCA_030142905.1 of Heliopora coerulea. Classification (NCBI taxonomy): domain Eukaryota; kingdom Metazoa; phylum Cnidaria; class Anthozoa; order Scleralcyonacea; family Helioporidae; genus Heliopora; species Heliopora coerulea. The sequence goes on from JASJOG010000025.1 coordinate 2,265,631, forward strand.
CAAAATTTATCAGAACATTCACTCTTGCGATGACAGGTTAGTGAATCAAATAATATTGTTGGTTGTTCGGAATGTACGGGAAATTATTTTCCTGATGTTTTTTCGTACAGACCTCAGGCAACTACTTTTTCCTACAGACCTCGCCCTTGGTTAATAACTAGTCGTTATTATATGGCTTGCTCTACTTCCGATGAAACGCAGCGTTCTGATTGGCTTAGATGCTCTGTCTGGAAGTCATTACTTTCCTGTGATGGACCAGTCCATTACGGGATCTGGTTTGCATAAACAAATGTTTAGAGCTTGTTTTTGCCTACGACTTCGTTCCTTTTTTATTTATTTGTCTACTTTTCTGATTAAAGTCATCGAGGAAAAGATTTAACCAAGTCATAAGTCATAAGCGGTTCGTTTTTGGTTAATCTCAGAATGAAACGTGGCTGAATCTCGTTTGTTTATCTTTAAAACAACTGGGAAATTTTCCCACCAAAACTTGCCGGTCTTTGAGAAAAACCTGCTGCATGAAATAGATGTCTAAATTATTGGCTTTTACTCGGAAATTCACAGCAAATTGATCTTTGTTTGTACTCTGCGCCTGCAAAAGCGCTTAACGACCAACTCTTAGTCACGCTATACAAATGCAACAGTCTTACTGACTGAGTGTACTTTGTTTGTTTAAAACAAGCCATATACCGTAACAAACCTCTTATTAACCTCGTCTGCTTGGTCATTACTGGAAAATATCAGACCGGGGTCTTTTACTGTCATGACCCTGGTATGATATTTTCCTGTAATGAGCATGCTATCGGTTAATAAGAAGTTATTATTTGATTTTTACTTATTCAGCAAGCTCAACATTTCAATGACATGCGTACTAAATAACGGAGAAAAGCAAATGGAAATTTTCTAGCGTTTTTATTTCCTTCATTAACAAATAGCATGGAATTTAGTTTCACTACAGCTTCCAGGGTCAACAGTTCGAGACAGCGTACTTGATGGCATTTAGGTAAACAAATATTCCCAGTGGTAAAGTAACCCTCATTTAAGAAATTCCAAACGGAATTCCCTGTTTGGATACAGTGACCCAAACACTCGGGATGCTGCGAGGTTTAATAAAAGCGTAAACAAAAGTCGAATAACCAAAGATTTCTTTGTCCCATTAACCTGAAACATACATTGCAGGATAATTTCACAATATCACAGAAATGAAACACAAAACCGAACAAACGCGTTAAAAATCTCTATTTCTTTCGTTCGCGTTGACTCAGGTAGCGCACATATGACCGAATTGGTGTCTCGACTGTGATTCACGTTCGTCCAACTTCATAACGTTTTTTCTTTAACAGTTGCTCACACGAATCCCAGATTTATCGTGGAAGGACCTACCAACTTGAGTCAACCAATGCTGTTATTGGTGTTGACGTTGAAATAACGCAAAAAGATGATCTTTCAGCAGACTACGAAACGGCATGCAGTGAGTCTTCGTACACCACCTGTCAGTCGTCGGTCACAGATTATGAAGAGAACCTGGAAACCTGTAGTTCGTCCAGCAATGACACAATTGTAGACGACCTTTTCTTAAGTGCAACTGAGGAGTTTCGTAGCTGTATTGGGCAATTGCCCGAAGAGATACGACCATATCCACTGGGTGACAAGATGAGATGGGATGATGACGTCGGTACAGTTATACAAAGCTATTCATAGATTTGGTTCTGTTTCCTGTGAAGACGTTGGTTTATGTAAAGATATAATTAAATAGTGGTATTGATCTTTGGATGAACAGAATTCGTCTGAATATTGAAATAATCATTTGTAAATACTGTACAGAATTATTCAGGAACTAACAGCATGTCTCTTTCGTCAACCTGTGTTCCCTTATTACTGTAGTTGCCTTGCTTCAGTTGGCTGAAGCCAACTGTTGGGCAAATGTAGTTTGCTGTCTTTAGTTATCCATGGCAGGCTGACACTTCAGTTAGGGAACACTATAGTTGGCTGTAATTGACTATTGCTCAACCGTGAGTGTCAGATCAATGGAATATTAGCCTACCTTAAGTTTTAAAATACTAGGGAATAACTCGGGGTAGCCCCTTTAAAGAGCTTTTGGTTTGACTGGACCAATTGTACGACTACTTTGCCATCTAACGTTTGGTAACAAACTGTTGATGGTGATCGTTCGGCTCAGGTTCGATTTGAGGTCCTCGTGGAGATTGGCGGAAATGCAATGTTGAAAAAGAAATGAAATTCTTTCCGAGTGACAGAAATAAACCAAAAAAGCTGAAAATTGAAGTGCGTATCCTTCTGAACGTCTCTGCTGAGATATTCCGTTAAAAACTGTTGAATGCAAGTTTCGGGTCAAACGTCAGCCCGTTTACCAGACTTCGGAATTTTTGTAGAAAGTTCTGTCCCAATAAGACAACGGCGTAGTTTTTTGGGACTGGCATTGACAGAAACCGCCGTCAAATATGAAGGTCCTTATCCGACTATAAGCGAACCATTTATGTTAGTTCCAAGCTTGAGACTTACGAGGACTTGCAACAGTTGGTGTGTGATCGAAATGCGGAAAGGCATTTCTGGTAATTTTGTATACGTAGCTTTAAAATGTATCTATGTTTATCATATGTAAGTTAAAGTATTTGGAAAGAGACTTGGTGTACTTCTTTTGAAAGGCACTTTTCGTAACTTATAAGATTCTATTTCACAGGCTTGGCCTATCACGGTCCTCGGCATGCACTAAAGGTATTTAATCATTTAAAATTCTGTTGTAGGTGATCTTATAGACAGAAAACATAAGATTAAGATTAAATTATTGTGAAATGGCAAATCATATTTTTTAGAGAGTAAAATATACCGATGTTCTTGAGAATTCAACACGTTTCACTGTCGATTTTTGTGTGGGTATGTGAGAAATGATGGAGTATTGTACTTCATGACCAACCAGGGGAGGGGCTCAAGACAACCAGAGCCCTCTTCTGAACTGCTAAAAACCCCGTAGCACTTTAAACTTAATTTCACGAAATGCGTAATGTAACTCAGCAGAGATATTTTGTTCATTTGCTCTATATGACTGAGGCTAAATTTGAGATGAAGCTTATTCCCTTGTTTTTAAAACATTCTTTCGAATTGCTGATTACTCATGAAGATCATCTACATGGAACGTCAGCAACTCGATGCTTCTAGAATTCGTACAAACACTTTATGGCCCATGCCGACGATGGTGACGAGACCAACTGTCGATCTAATGCACTCGTTCGTCCCTCATACTATTGATATTTGCTACTTCATAAATGGCGACTCTGTCAATGAAAATAGACTTATCAACGCTGTTTCATTTGTAGAGTTGCTTCTTTTGTAGAGTTTTGTACTTTAACACGACCTGGTAACATTTGGTATCAAGAAACGTGGAGCATGTGTTACAATACACGATTAAAATAGAGAAAGTATTTCGTTAGACGAAGAAAGGAATTTCGTGCCCCCTACAAACATGAAGTTCCGCATGGGGTCTCAACGTAGCCATCTCAAAACCTATTTAGACTTAGTTTTCCTCCCCCCCACCTCACTTTTTCGCAGATCCTAGGCCCGCCACTGCTGTCCATTGGTGGAAGGGAGATGACGCATTAAGTAAGGCAGGGCAGGGCACGGAACCGCACCGCAAGACACGGCAAGGCAAGAAATCTTTATTTAATCACGGCGGTTAAATCAGAAATATAAAATAGAATTTACATTCTGCTCTACCTGTAAGCTGTGAATGTTTTGAAGTGCCTATGTCATGGTTGGGGAACCCACATATTTGGGATATTTAGACCCTCCTGAGAAAATTTGTAATATATCTTCTCAGGCGAAAATTTCATCTTCATGGACTTTTTCACTGTTAAAGTTGGCTATTTTGGCCTCCGACCGCGTGATAAAAAGCCTCGAAGTGGTTACCGGAAGTGACGTCATATCAGGGAGACGCTAAAACTGTTTCAAGACATTTACATAAGGAATACAAGCCAAATTGCAGAATCTGTCGTTTTTTTCCACGGTATTATTGTTCGGATTCTGTTGAGAGTAGGCTGTCGTATAATTCACAATGTCCTGTAACTCCTCCAACGCAGATGACGGCCACAATTACTCAGGTATGAACTTTATTCGTCGATACGTCATGGAGGTCGAAGACGACGCAAACATGTCTTCCACAGACGCTTTCATAAATGAGCATGAATGATTTTTCAAAGTTTATCAAGACAAGTCAATGGCCGATGTAGATTAGATTGCGAAATATAATGAGCAAAGATGACCTGAAGAAGATAAATTGCAAATTCAACAAATTCGTTTGGAAGGACGCGATAAGGTCGAAAGTAGGGTAAGTTTAACAGCATGTGTAATTGTTTATTACTGTTTACCGACTGCTGGAGTATTTTCAAAATTTGTATCGTGTGTATGTATTTATGGGTTTAATTTGGTCTTTCGCTAACGGAATATTGATGAATGGGGATGGGTTCTCCTACATCCCATTGAGAATTTGTGGGTTGAGTTGGAATGATTAACAAAAGACCAAAAGTTGGAAAATGAAAACGAACTTTTTGCAGTAATCAAAAATGGATTACAATCACTTACCAAAGAATACTTTGCATCAGCTTATTGAAAGCATGCCTCGTTTATGCAAAGCTGTGATCAAATTGAAGGGAGTGCCAGCTAGGTATTGAATGGTACATACAGTAGGTGTGTACTTGAGCTACTGATGTTGCCTGTAGTAATTTGTAAAAAAATTTATTGGCGATTGTGCGAACAAATTCGTTAGATTCAAAATGAAGGACATCAGAGATGTACCAGGAATTTGTAAACTATAATATAATTAAAAACTGCGTAACGTTTGTGAATTTCAAAAATCGGTTATTAAAATTAAGATTTGAGATGACATTTGAAATTATTTAGACACATGCATCCTAAAACGATCATTCTTAACCACGTCTGTTCATCTTGTGATGATTATGTTACGTTAACCATTATTATTTAGGATGGCCACTTTTTTTTGCTCACTTCGTGTAAATCAAAGAGAGATTGCTAGTATGGAAGCAGTCCAAGGCAGGCAAACATACGCCGATGGTCAAGGACAGACATATCACACACTGTAATTTAATTTTAGGTCAAATAGACCTATCGTGAAACCTACAAAATTCTCGATTTTACCACACTTCCGGTCTTAAATATGTGTTGTTTGTGCAAGATGTTTTGAAGTAGCATTCTTCCTGACTGGCAAAACTGACATATTTGGCCATGCCAAGCTGCAAGCAAACAAGGTGGGCCTTTCTTTTTATCAAAAAGCCACAAATATTCTAGACCGGAAGTGCGGGAAAATTAGAGATTCTGCGGGTTTGTATTACGCTTTTATAGTTAATTATAATAACTTTATTTTATATTGTAGATAATTATTTTATTAGTTGATAGGTTAATTAAATTACTATTACATTTTTAAGCATGTATAAATATTGTAGAATAATGTATGTCAGTTGAAAATGAAAGCAGATATATCTTATCAGCATTGTTAAATTTTGACCACTTGGGTTTTAGAACTTTAGACAAATTAACCCTTTCAGCCATGAAGACACCTTTCGAGCCACCATCAATGAGTTAACTGGACTATCTGCCCACATGTCTAGTAAACCCATTGGTGGTAGTAACTCCTGCAAAACAGGCTCTTCTCATTTTACTTACTATTTACTATTTAACATAATATTATACACCTGAATAAGGATAAAAATCAGTGCCCAGCACAAAATGCGGAATAAAGCCATGACAAGGATAAAAATGAAGTTTTATTAAGTGCACTAACGTTTCGTCGCATCACGCAACATCATCAGAGTGGAGATATAATTACAGTTTACAGTGAATAAATAGATAGCTAGAGGTATTATATTACAGGAAGTTATAAGTCGGAAATACGAAATAACAGTGTAAGATTACTAAAATAACGAAAGAGGAACAGAGTTAAGATTGCCATTTAAAGATGGGTTAAGTTTTGAGATTAGGAGGCTTTCTCTGATCAAAAGTTCAGAGGTTGAATTGCAGGAAGAAAGAATTTTGAAATCGTCAAGAGATGCAGAGTGGCCAGTTTCGGTAAGATGTGGCAGAACGCTAGACGGTGAAGGGTTAAGACGTTTTTTACCAGTAAGGGCAGAGATTTCCAAATGATCCGAGACTCGTGTGTGTAGATGGCGAGTCGTTTGACCCACATACAATGCGGTACAGCATTGACACGTGAAAGAGTAGACAACATGAGACCTCAGACCTTTGGGAATTCTGTTCTTAAAGGGGAAAAACTGGAAAAGACGCTTGGTAGGACGAAAGACGAAATTGATGTTGACATGGGGAAAGGCGGACGAACAAAGACTAAGAATTTTTGTGCGGATTTGAAGAAAGTGAGTACTAGTGAAAGAAAGACGGAAATACAAAACTTTTTTAGGGACATTGTGAAGCAATGGCCTTGAAACAAAAACTTTATCCAAAAATAAGCAAACACACTTATCAAAAAAGTGAGTGGGATAACCGTTGAGTTTAAAAATGTTTTTGAATATGTCAAGTTCCTTATTTTTTTATCATTTCATGAAAGAAATTGACTCAACAACTGTCCCCCAGACTTTAAGCCCACATATTATCGACTCTATGTTGATGACTGTTTTTTATTATTTCGTTCTCCAAGTCACATCTCCTTATTTCTTGATTTCCTGAATCATCAACATCCCAATATTAAATTTACTTCTGAAATCGAATCCAACAACACGCTTCCTTTTCTAGATGTAAAAATCACACGCTCGAATCGATCATTTTCGACTTCAGTTTATCACAAACCTATTTTCACTGGTTTGTTTACCAATTTCGTCAAATTTATTCCTTTTTCTTACAAAAGAAGTTTAATTTTATCTCTGTTACACCGTTTCTTTAACCTTTTCTCTAATTACGAAAACTTTCATAAGGAACTTGACACATTCAAAAACATTTTTAAAACTCAATGCTTATCTCACTCACTTTTTTGATAAGTGTGTTTGCTTATTTTCGATTATTTTTGCTTGTTTTTGTTTCAAGGCCATTGCTTCACAATGTCCCTAAAAAAGTTTTGTATTTCCGTCTTTCTTTCACTAGTACTCACTTTCTTCAAATCCGCACAAAAATTCTTAGTCTTTGTTCGTCCGCCTTTCCCCATGTCAACATCAATTTCGTCTTTCGTCCTACCAAGCGTCTTTTCCAGTTTTTCCCCTTTAAGAACTGAATTCCCAAAGGTCTGAGGTCTCATGTTGTCTACTCTTTCACGTGTCAATGCTGTACCGCATTGTATGTGGGTCAAACGACTCGCCATCTACACACACGAGTCTCGGATCATTTGGAAATCTCTGCCCTTACTGGTAAAAAACGTCTTAACCCTTCACCGTCTAGCGTTCTGCCACATCTTACCGAAACTGGCCGCTCTGCATCTCTTGACGATTTCAAAATTCTTTCTTCCTGCAATTCAACCTCTGAACTTTTGATCAGAGAAAGCCTCCTAATCTCAAAACTTAACCCATCTTTAAATGGCAATCTTAACTCTGTTCCTCTTTCGTTATTTTAGTAATCTTACACTGTTATTTCGTATTTCCGACTTATAACTTCCTGTAATATAATACCTCTAGCTATCTATTTATTCACTGTAAACTGTAATTATATCTCCACTCTGATGATGTTGCGTGATGCGACGAAACGTTAGTGCACTTAATAAAACTTCATTTTTATCCTTGTCATGGCTTTATTCCGCATTTTGTGCTGGGCACTGATTTTTATCCTTAAACTGCGATTTCCGCCTGGCTCCTCTCTTGCTACACCGGAATAAGATATACACTGAATATAACATGTGATAACTTATTTTTATGTGACAGAAGTACGGTTAGAAAAATTAACACACACAGTCTTGTAATATGAATACAACCAACTTTAAATTTACAAGTTTGTCTTTATCACTATATCTTTGTCATAGGATTACTTCTTGTTACCACAGCTACGAACGTGGTCCAACTGCCACGACACTGATCCTTCAGGTGAATTGAAATAGTTCGTAAATTTTGTTCGAACCATCTTAGCATCAAACCCATAATTATTGCTTCCTCATCTTGTGATGGCCTGCAATGCATTCCCGTCACTCTCAATAAAGTTTCTCCAATCTCCTTCAATAATATTTCCATCACTGTCTTTTGAATCACAGAATCCTGTTGGAGTGTAATTGGCATTGTCTGTGAGCCTCAGATAATTGTGCAGACATACAGCAGCCTTAATAATATTTTCAACTGTTTCAGGTGAAGCACGGATTGGTCTGCGGAATATCCGCCACTTCGCTGACAATATTCCAAAGGCTCCCTCAATTGTGCGTCTAGTTCTAGAAACTCTGTAGTTGTAGACTCCTCTGGTAGATGCTTCCCTCCATATGGTTTCATCGGGCATAATTTTAATGGGAAAATATCATCTCCAATGATGACATATGGCAATGTATGCTCATGTATATCATCAGCTTCAGGTAGAGCCATCTTGCCCTGAAGTAGGGCTTGCCCAAAGCTAGATTCGGCAAACAAACCTGCATCATTATCTCGACCGTAACCACCAATGTCGACCAATGAAAAACTATTTTGCATTACATACAGCTAGCAATACCATACTGTGGAAATGTTTGTAATTGTAATATTCAGACCCTGCTTTTTTTGGACAGTTCATGGCTGCATGTTTTCCTTCTGAAGCGCCTAAGGAGTGAGGGAAATCCCACTCATTTAGGTACTCATCAGCAATGCCTCTCCACTCTTCCACATCACGTGGTGCTGTCAGGTATTTTTCATTTAATGCATCCCAGAGGGCTATGCATGTTTCCTTGACTATCCTACACAATGTTGCCCTTCCCAACCGAAAGTTGAAAGACTGGCTTTGCTGAGAGTCACCAGATGCCAGATGTTAAAGGGTAACTACGAGTCGTTCAGCTGGAGATATGGTTTCCAAGGAACGGCACTTTTTCTTTTGTATAAATGGTCCAACCATACCAAGAAGGTTTTCAAGCGATTCTGGGGACATGCGCATATACCTAAGAAGAAAATAATAAAATATTTAATTGAAGATGCCAATACTGGTAAAAATATTACATGTTACTCATTTATAAAAATCATGTAGCACATTTCAATAACAAACTTTGACTGAAAAAGCAATAATTATATCAGAGGTGTTAAGCATGCAATCGATCGTGAAGTATAAGTCCTTGAACTAATGTATAATAATGGCCAAGGTTCTTCCATTCTTGAAAAATCTCTCTAACCCATCTCTTGGTTTTCTTTTCTTCGATTGCTTTCGAAGATGCGCTAAGGTTAGCAAAAGTAACTTCTGGTATTGTAAAAGTACCCTTCGGTTCACTCGCGCCATCTACATGTATTACACGTTCAACAGCGTCAAACGCAAAAATTATAACTCGATAAGAAGTACTTTTCAAGTCAGAAGTAAGATAATCGAAGTGTGTTTACTGTTTAACTGAAAAATGCTACGACCGAAGACTGCTGGGTAAAAGCTCAAAAGACCCGCATGCGCAGTTTTGACAGTAATCGGCGATCGCTTGTCGTGTGAAGCCTGAGTACTAGTGAGAAAATCGCCGACGAATTACAACAATTACAACTATATGGAAACCGTGCTTTACATGTTATTTCTGACACATGCACACCTGGATTCACTTACGCATACACTTTCTCTCACACTAATCACCAATTCTCTCTTGGATTATCATATAGTCGAGGTCACCTTGTAAATTTATTAGGGGTGCACCGGATAGTGTTTTTTTATAGCCGGCCGGGTACCGGATTTACCGAATAATTGAAAAAAATCCGACCGGATACCGGTATTTTGCATGAAAAGCTCGCACTTGCCACAAATCAATCAATTATTACCCAAATTAGGTTTGGATTGAGAGGAGAAAAATAAAAACTTTACACTGAAGTTCAAATGTGATTTGTCTTTTTTTGCAAGTAATTACTTTAAAACATTACTTGTTCACTGGCGTTTATAATTATTACAAGCATTAATTAGACAAGTTACGAGTTGCAACTTGCAAATGGCGGAAAAATGCAACAGAACTGAAGATGAACATGAAGATGAAACTCCTTTTCATTCATCACAATGCAAGAAAATTCTGACAATGCCACTATATAACAAACTAGAGTGGAACTACAAACAACTTTGTGTAAAATGGTTGTTATGCGCATCAAAATGTGTCACTTATTGAGATTGTTATCAAGTAACAGACAATTATCTTCTATTTGTTAAAAAATAACGTTAGATCAGAACACGAGTTTATACTGTTTCTTCCATTAATGTCTATTGTTAGTATGGTACAAGTAACACAAATTGACAATTGTCTTTAGAAAAGCAAATTATTCGGTATCCGGTATCCGGCCGGATACCGAATAGTCCCATTACCCTACTATCCGGCCGGATACAATATCCGGTGCACTCCTAAAATTTATCACTTACTCTGAAGATGTTGCAGGATTAGCAAAGAAACGTAAGCCAAATAAAAAATTTTCCCAATAATTCATGTCTCTATTAATATGGGTTTATTCAAAATTATATGCTGGACTTTGATATTCCTAACAAGATTACGCTTTCCACCTGGTTCCTCAATTGCCAAATGTAAAGTGTAAAATGTTGCTAAGAAGCTGTGCTGGTATTAGAATATGTTGTCTTAAAACGTAAAGCGAAACGTACTCAGGACACGCTTCGTTCACCGCGGAAAGAGCTCATTTTTAGACATGGACTAAAGAGAAAGAAACTGGTGACAAGGAGAATCACTCGCCTTGTTGTCACGGTTCGTTCGCGGACAATAAATTTTTTAGCCCAGATTCAAGAGTTTCCGCTACACCCAAAAAGATAATTTATTTCTCCCTTCCATTTACAGAACAACACATCCTTCAGATACGAAACCAAATTCACAAACTCTGTTCCCGTACCCTTCCCCGTATTTCCACCCGCTTTCTTTTTCGCTCGTCACTTTATCACATTTTTTCCCGTTTGAGGATAGAGTTCCCAAGAGTCTTAGATCGCGTGTACTATATCGTTTAATGTCAGTGCTGTAGCGCATTGTATGTTGGCCAGGCAAGCTGACATCTCCACACATCGATCTCTGACCACTTGGGAATTTCTGCCCTAACAGGAAAAAATCGTATCAACCAGCATTCTCGCACATCACCATGATGCTTGTCACCCTATTTCACCAGCTGATTTCGCTATTCTTTCTTCGTTTTTCTCCAGTTTGACCTTCTCATAAAAGAAAGCTTACTTTTAAGAAACTCAATCCCACTTCTAATTCTAATATCAGTTCTATTCCACTTTCTCTCTTTTGATATCTTTACCTCTCCTCTGACTCTTTACCATCACCTCTGACTTCTTTTCACCTCCCACTTTCTCTCAAACGCCAAATTATGGCAATTAACCTGCAAAAGTAACCTAATTATTAGTCTTTGTCAAATTTTATTTCATTCTCTGATGATGTTGTGTTAAATACAACAAAATGCTAGATCTCAATAAATCTTTTTCTTGGTTGTGCATCATCTACGAGTCTTTAGCTTGGCTTTTATAATCATACTTAGATTTCTGTAGCGCAGTTTTGTTTATAGTTGACGTATTTATATTTAATTATAGTACGCGAGTCACTAAAAAGTCATTGTGAAAATGAAGTAACCCCGTGTTTAAATACAGATTATCAACATCGTTTCGAATTATAACTCTACGAGGAAATGGCTGAAAAATCTAGAAAAATATCTGTCGGTCGATTTGTCGATCAGTCAATATGATTAGATGAACGATACAAGTTCTTAAGTTTATTAGAAAACGGAAAGTGTCAGACATACAAAAACTTTAATCCAATGCCTAAAGCATAAAAAAATTGAACAATAAAAAGTAACTATAACTTTACAATTAACCTAAACTGCTGAAGTCAACTGCAAAATGTTGACTCGAGCGGGATTTGAACTCGCACCTTTGGGATACCGGTCCGCCGCTCTACCTGTTGAGCTATCAAGTCCACAGGGGTTGGAGGTGAGTTTTTATCCAATTTAAGTGCACGAGATATTCTCGAGACAACTTAACGCTATCCATGAGGATGGATGTGCAGTGTTTCGATTCTGTTTCAGAATCATCCTCAGGGTATTATGAAACGATAACTTCACAATTGTGGTTAATTGTGTAGTTTAATTATATAGGTTAATTGTGAAGTTATCGTTTCATAATACCCTGAGGATGATTCTGAAATAAAAAAGTAACTAAATTGCGGAGATCACACCTTTGAACGTGTTAAGAGTAAAAGAAAGAGTTGCGACTCGCGAGACCTTCTTTATACATTTTGGAGCTGGTTCCAAGATTCGTGAAGAAAAAGGATAAAGATCTCGTTTGCCTTGTTTTGGTGCATTAAGTTACGCAGATTTGTTTTTTCTGTTGGTATGGAAGCCGTGCTTGAAAAAGCCATCGAAACCACTATAAACTTCTTAGTGAAATTTAAAATGGCCTTTTTTCTCGTTTGGGAATTGAAACAGATTTTGGTATGCATACACATATATATCGTAACTTTTCTCCGCCACAGAACAGTCTGGACAGCTTTACACTGGCTCTGCACAAAGAAAACACTCGTGTTTTTTTTTTCTTCTCATTTCCACAACATGGACAACTGTTCTGCTGCGACGCCATGTTGAAAATGATACTCGTGGGGTCCACGAAGCTTCAAACGTCGTATCATTGGATAAGAAAACAAATTTTACTAATTTATGCATTTTATCCGACTGCATTTTATTCGACGTCTGAATCAACGTGGAATTCCTGTCTTAAGGCCCGTTTAAACGGTTTCAACATTTGTTTCAACATTAGCCCAACATTTGTTGAATGAAATTTTGTGCCTTTGAACGTACGTTCCAACAATGTTAAAACATGTTGAAAGAATGTTGAAATAAAATTGAATTTGTTTAAACATTGCTTCAACATCGCGTCAACACTTTTTTGTTTTCAAAAATGTTAGGCCTTGTTAAATTGTTGAACTTACGCATGCCCGTTTGAAATCCATTCAACATCCAAAATGGCGTCGCAAATGTTGGCATAATGTTGAGTGGATGTTGGGGTCGTTTGAACAGCGTCTCACGACATTCTGGAATATTTCAAAACAGTCACCCAAATAAAGTAGAATAAAATTGTCGCATTAATGCGATAGAACTTCGATGTCTAAACCAGGCCTGAACTAGGTCTTAGAAAGGTATTTATGTGGCTGTGCAGAAGTGGCGTTGGAAGTGGGAAGTTAGGTCTGGTGATGTCTTTGAAATATAGTGGAAATATAACTTGAATCGTTTTCTCGTATTGTTCATTGGCTCGTATCTTGGGTTAACAAGATGTTACTTTTCGAAGTTGTTTCCTTATACTTTTTAAAATTGTCAGCTGGGAAAGATTTTGTAACTGGGAACATGCATGAATTGATTTAAGTGTCATCTGTCGTTGACTGACTCATTAGCTCAGGGGTTAGAGCACTGGTCTTGTAAACCGGTGGTCTAGAGTTCAAATCTTTTGATGCGGCTGTTTTGGGGTCCTATTTGCAACTACACACTTTTGATAAGAGTATTTCAGAACGTGTTTCTCTGGCTAAAATTGGAAACTTTTTTGGCGACGACGATTTACTGAAGTGGAAAAAAAGAGCTATTTGACATCATCAGCGTATGTCTACTGCCTTTTGAGGTGAATATTTGCGAGTTTATTCGAAACAATCGTAAGTCCTGATACATTCTGGTATACGTACGACCAAAAATTTTGGAGAAGATTATTCACTTTTTACAGACGATAAAAAACTGCTTAGGAGATTCTCATGAGAGAATGCAACTCTCGAGCCCTGGTTTACGAGACCAATACTTCAACTTCTCAGCAAATGAGGCGGGTTTTCCAGGCGGTCGAACTCGAGTATTTAATTAATACGATGTAGAATTGTTGACCCGACACCTTTTGCTGTTCATTACTAGAAAATATACGATCATTAATGCCGGCCTCAAACTCATTAATGCAAAAATACATTCATTTTATTCAATCAACATTCACTAGCGTAGATACGCAACCATTTGCATCTAAGGGCATCCTATAGTGCCAACAGACAACCATTAACACCATTCTACTATATACATTAGGGATAATGTATATAGTAGAATGGTTTCAATTAGGCAAGATATTCCTCTTGCATAATTAAAATTTTATTTTCTCTAATGTATAGTAAAATGGTGTTAATGATCGTCTGTTGACGCTATAGAATGTCCTTTCATGCAAATGGTTTCATATTTACGCTAGTGAACGTCGATTGAATAAAATGAATGTATTTTTGTGTTAATGAGTTTGAGGCTGGCGTTAATGATAGTATATTTTCTGGTAATGAACAGCAAAGGTGGAATAAATCGTAAAAATGTCCTTGTGAGCAATAGCAAACTTCTTGCGGTTTCTAGGGCTGCTGACAAATGCCTTATACTCTCAGGGTTTAAAGCACTGGTTTTGCAAACCAGTGGTCCAAAGTTCAAATCTCTGCTAACGCTTCGTTCTATACAACACGTGCACTTTCTTAAGAAAGTGCACGTGTTGTATAGAACCTAGAATACTGAAAAACTAGAAACGAAAAACTAGAACGAGAAAAACTAGAAACCTAGAACCTAGAATACTGCCTAGTTACTTAATTTTAGATATGTATTTTATCGACCAAAACGATGGTCTGTAAAAGTGGATGAGAAAATATACTCGATTCATAATTTCCAGCCGATTCATAATTTCCAGCTCGTAGTATCACTGAAAAGTTTTATCTTCATCAAAATGCTGCTGTGGGGCGCTGGTATTAGAACATAAATTCTCATACTCATTAATAATGCATAAAGCAAAAACAAAAGAAATACCTAATTAATCAGTATTTAGAAATCGGAGGAAGATTACAGCTGAATTTTTCCAACCTTCGGCTGGACTTTCGCCTAAAATACTGGTTCGTTTGAGAAGCAATTTCAAACACTCGTTTAGTGTTCTTCCTCCAATTTCTAGATATCTCGAAATTCGTTAAAAAAACTCTGCTTCGCCTTGTTTTTCAACTCGTTTCTCGGTATCTAGCAGTCGGAAGAAGAACTCTAACTTGGGCTTGAAACATTACGCCATGTACAGAACCTAAAGTTCATTTTGGGACATCTAGCAAAGAAATAGAAAATGGTTTAGTCCGGCGGCAACAGATTGAGACTTGAACTGAACGGAGAATAAGATCCCTTTTTTCCAGGATTATACGACGATTCGAAAATACATCATTTCGAATTCCAGGAAGAAAAGGCGAAAAATCTAAAAACACGCGTCACTCAGTCGATGTGTTCATCAGCCGATATGATGAGTTTGAACATACAAGTTCTAAAGCTGATTAGAAAAAGGAAATTGTCAAACACATAAAAACTTTAATCCGATGTCTAACGCATCAACCAAATGAGCAAAAAAAAGTAATTGACTTGTCGAGAAAATGTTTTGTTAGATGACGGCTTAAAACGTGTTAAATGTAGGAAATGAGTTGCGGACATCATTGTACGTCGTTGGATCGGTCTCCACGATTCGAGAAGGAAAAAGATTCATAAGAATTTCGTTCGCCTTGTCTTGGTGCTGTAAGTTATGTTGGTTGTTTTGCTTGTATGGAAGCGAACTGCACTAAGAATAAAATTAATTAAAAGTTCTAAATGAAATTCGAAATGGTCAGTTTTCTCATTCGGGAATTGAAACATATTTTTATGACAGAAATGTAGCACTATTTTATCTCGCGCAATAGTTAATAAAAAGGTTTATGCTGCCGTGCCCAAGTGGTGCTGCATGTAGAAATGAACATGAAGAGATTTACGTCACACCTTTGTCGAACGCCTCATTCGCTCAGGGGTTAGAACACTGGTCTCGTAAACCAGGGGTTCCGAGCTCAAATCTCTGATGAGGCTTTTTTCTCCTGTTCTTGTCTGTAACTACGCAGTTTTAACAAGTATATTCGAGGTCATGTTTTCAAGGAAAAAAAACACAAATTTTTAGCGGGGACGATATACTGAAGTGAAAAAAAAGCTATTTGAAGTCATCAGTGTATACCTACAACCTTTTAGGTGAAAATTGATAGTTTATTTAAAGCAGTCATTATTCAGTGATGTATTTAGATATGTGAAAGACCGAAAAGTTTGTGGGAGAGTTTCTTCACTGAAACGAAAATAAAATCTGCAATGGAGAGGAAACACAATTCTCGACTATAGGGCTACGAGACGAGTATTTAATTTAACCACTGAGCTAATGAGGCAGACCCGGTGAGGTCGAAGTGGTGAGAAGAATGCAATGTAGAATTTTGGTCTCTAATAAAAGTTAAGAACGTCATTCTTTTGTTCAATATATAAGTTCTCGTGGTTTGCAGCAGAGAAGGCTAGTACCTCATTGGCTCAGGGGTTAGAGCACTAGTCTTGTAAGTCAGAGGTCCAGGGTGAAGCTTGGTTCTGTTGCGCGAACCTACTTTCTCGCGCTAAGAATCTACCGTAATTATTTAATTTTAAATCTGCTTTTTGTCCCTAAACTTTGACTTTCTGTTAAAAATTGATTAGAAAATATAATCACAACTCAATGTACCATTTTCTTCTCAAAATATTAGTGAAAAGTGTTCTAGAAATAAACGATTTAAAAGTGCAGTCACGTAAAATGTTACAAGGGGGTGCTGGTATTAAAATAGTTGGCATGTGCAAACCCTGCAGTGAAACATAAAGAGTGCATTTTTGGACATCGATTAAAGTACCGGAAATTGGCGACAACAAGAATCGCTTCCGTCTTTGTCAGGGTTCGTTTGCTGGCAAAAAAAGAGACATTAAATGAACGAAGAACCAGGTCGACTTTCATAGGATTTTACGAATATTTGGAAATACTTCGTTTGGAATTATAACAACGAGGACACGGCTGAAAATCTAGAAAAACCCTCCATTGGTCGAGGTGTGCTGATCAGTCGTGATGATTAGGTGAAACATACAAGTTCTAAAGTTGATTAGAAAAAGGAAAATGTCAGACACAAAAACTTTAATCCGATGTCTACAGCAGTAAGTGATTGAACAAAACAAAGTAATTGAATTGTTGAGAAAAGATTTTTGTTCGATCAAGGCTTAAAACGTGATAAAAGTAAAAAATGAGTTGCAGGACATTTTTTGTACATTGTTGGAGCGGGCTCCACGATTCGAGAAGAACTGTTTTGATGGAGTAAGAAATGTAGTTTTACTGCTGCCATGGAAGAGCGCACTAGGCCAAAAAAGAAACAATAATTCTAAGTGAAATTAGAAAGTGGTTATCTTTCCGTTTGGGAATTTAAACACAAGTTTGGTGACACAAGTTTGGGGCAATTTTCTCTCGCGCAGTAGTTTGGAAAGGCATTTCAACTAACTGTGTACAAGTAACCGTGGAAGTGGGAATATGTAAGAAGGGATTGAAGGGACACCATCGCCGAACCCACTCCCTTTAATAAAGTAGGAGTCCAGTTTTCAAATCCCTGATGAAGCTTTCGTTCGGTCCTACTTTAACTATGTAGTTTTAACAAGCGTATTCAAGAACATGTTTTCTGGACAAAAATGAGAATTTCTTAGCAAGGATAATGCGGGAAGACAAGTTAACAGATGAACTATTGGAAATGTTCAGCGTATATTCACAGTTTTTATAGGTGAAAATAGGTAGTTTATTCCAAGCAGTCACACGTCCTGATATATTCAGGTATATGTAAGCCCGAAAATTATAGAGATTCTTTCACTGTTTTAAGAAAATAAAATCTACAAAGCAGAGAATCGAACTCTCCAAATTATTGATACGATGTAGAATTTTCAGTTCTAACAAAGTGTAGAAGTCCTCGTTGGGGGTAATGTGAAAACTCTTACTAGAGCTTTAAAAGTTCAGTGCCTCTGTGTCTGAGTGGTTAGAGCACTGGTCAGAGATTCAGAATTCAAATCTCTGATTGCTCAAATGAACTTTCCAATGTCGAGAGTCTATCTAAACTATTTAATTTTAAGTCTGCATTTTATCGACCTAAACTGTGATGTTCTGTAAAACTGGATTCGAAAGTATAATCGCAATTCGATGCACAATTTCCCTCAACGACAATACTTATCTCGGCATTCGAAACTGTGCTGCCTTACCTAGTTGTATTTAAAACAAGTACATCCATGGGTAAAAAAATTAATAAATGCTTAGCTAATTGCCGAATTTTGGGAGAATTGCAGTACTACGCGGTGATATTCAAAGCTGATTTCCAAAACACAGAAATGGGGAGCTTCTGAATTTCCTGCATGCACGTCGAACGATTTCTTGACGGCGCTTATAAACCGAGAATGCTCTTATGAAACTCTCAGATACTGATCGGCTTTGCTTGAAGGAATGTGAAATGAGACCTTTACTACCATTGCTGAAATTACATACGTCTGTGGAAGACAATCTTTGACGTTTTCCTAAGATGGGTCGTTTCGCAAATGAATGCAAGGAATATCTGTCCATATCTCTCTAGTCACCCACTTAATGGTGATTGGTTCTAGGCAACGGTTATTCACGTTTTCAGCGGGTGAGTTAAATCTAAATTTATTTTTTGACGGTATTTCTCTCAGAAAAGTTAGCAAGGCTGGGTGTCTTACGAAGTGTAAAGGCAGTCTTAAAGATCTTCTTTCTACAATTTATAAGACGACAATTGAACCTTATTTTCATTATTGTTCGGTTGTGTGGGATAGCGTAGGGTTAGAACTTACCAATCAATAGCAAAAACTACAGAATCGGGCTGCTCGGATTACTACGGTCGTCTTTGGAACAAAGATTAGAATACAGTCGAACCTCTACTTACGGACACCTCCCGGAAGCGGACACCTCCCGGAAGCGGACACCTCTTGTAAGCGGACACTGTTTTTGGGTCCCGACCAAAACACTATTAAATTACTACATTTACAACCTCTCCTAGGTGGACACTTCCCGTAAGCGGACGCGGACACCAATTACACCTTCCCAAACAACATTATAACCTCTCGTAAGCAGACAGACTGGATTTATTTTCTGTTAAATTAATAATTATGCTGCTTAGATAACTATACAGTATTAGGATAGAAATATATGTGTTTGATACATTCATTAAGTTATTAACTGAGCTGATGACAGGTCGATGCGGAAACTATATATGTATGAATTAAATCCGTTATTGTAGCGTCGAATCATTAGCAGTCATTGTTAATTTAAATTTTCTTGTCCAACAACACATATCCAGTCTTGTGTATTTTGTTCCTCAACCAAGTCAAAGAAAATTGGTCACCCTGGAACGTATAAACGCACGGAATCTCAAGTCCGTAACCAGCCCCACGATTTATTCGTTTTCCCTTTACAGTAACACTTGCAGAATTGGACGAACGTTTCAAAAATTTGCTCACGTAGGGTGCCATACTTTTGGGTATATGACCCACAACGTCAACTGTTTCATTAACAGTATTGGCATGAGATGTGCCGCTGCTTTCTGTTGATCTCCGTGATGGTTTAACAATTGCCACAGCGTGTGAATCTTTTTTGTTTTCTGGTTCCCTTTTTAACTCGTATTTTTCGTCCACTTTTGGTTCCCAAATATCCATGTATTCATGGTAACCTCGTATGTATGATTCCACATTAATGAAAGCATCCATTGCTTTGCGCTTTTGCGGAAGGGCTTTGCTAAACTATACGCTGCACGCGCAACACTTGTGGATATCATAACATCACACCTGCTCATGTTTCAGTAACAAACAAAAAGCAAAAGCTGAAGGAAAGGACCAACCAAAATCAATACTGCATAAGTCAATTAAAAATAAGAAAAAGGAAAAGAACTAGGTTAAAGATATGAGCCTGTCCAAAGCTCGCACTTGTTTAAGCATTGATGATAAAGTTGAACTTATAAGATATCATGAAAGTCATCCACAGCTAGGTGTCAGAAAAATCGCAGAGAAATTTAGCTGTGGCCGAACTCAAGTTTCAACGATTATCAAGAATAAAGAATCCATTCTAGACGAGGCAAACCATATAGCAAATCGGGCTAGTCGGAAAAGACAAAATCCGCAAAAATTTTCTGAAATAAACGAATATTTGTGGATATGGTACAATCGCTGCAGAGAATCTAATATTCCTGTGAGTGGGCCCATGCTGCAAGAGGAAGCAAAACTCACTGCTCAAAGACTTGGTGATGATGAATTTCAAGGTTCGAACGGATGGCTAGAGAAATGGAAGAAAAGGTACAACATCAAAGAGATGAGGGTTGCTGGTGAGGACGGTGATGTCAACGAAGTAACGCTTGATAGCTGGCAGGAGCGCGTCAAGGAATTAACAAAAGGTTATGCGCCTAAAAACGTTTGGAATATGGACGAGACCGGTCAGTTTTGGAAAGCGCTTCCAGACAAAAGTCTTTGTGAAGCAGGAAAAAGATGCAGAGGCGGAAAAAAAGCGAAACAAAGGTGTACATGGACATTCTTCGTTAATGCCGCTGGTGGTAAGGAAGAGCCTGTCGTAATTGGTAAGAGTAAAAAGCCACGTTGCTTTAAGCACTTAAAGGACAATACCAAACCGTACAAGCGCCGCTATTTCTCAAACTCCAAAGCGTGGATGAAAACTGAGATTATGATGAATGTGTTAACCAATTTGAACGGACGATTAAAACGTGAAGGCCGTACAATAATCCTGTTCCTTGACAACGCACCCTGTCATCCGCATGAACTTAAGGGTCAGTTTTCAAACATTACTTTGGCCTTTTTGCCGAAAAATACAACATCGAAGACTCAGCCTCTTGATGCCGGAATTATTCAATTGTGGAAAGT
Source organism: Heliopora coerulea (assembly GCA_030142905.1). Classification (NCBI taxonomy): domain Eukaryota; kingdom Metazoa; phylum Cnidaria; class Anthozoa; order Scleralcyonacea; family Helioporidae; genus Heliopora; species Heliopora coerulea. The sequence goes on from JASJOG010000025.1 coordinate 2,286,480, forward strand.
GAAGACTAGAAGGAAGCTGCTTCGCTTTGTATGTAGCAAAGTGGGTCAAGAAAACGCAAGTGAGATTGTGAAATCTGTTCATCTTCTTCAGACTATTCAATGGGGCAAACAAGCATGGGATGAAATTGAGTCAGAGACCATCCGAAAATGTTTTGTTAAGGTGGGAATGTATCCAGAAGAGTTAAGTGATGATAACGATGATGACCCTTTTGAAGGGGAAGAGATGATGAATTTGAATGAACTGTGCTCGAAACTTTGTAATGACTGCTCTGCCGAGCAGTACCTTGGTGCAGACGACTATGTCCCATTCTGCGATGACTTGATCAACATCGAAGATACAAACTGGCGTGAAGGATTAAGAAGAGAGCTGTTGAACGAAACAAGCGAAATTGACAAACGCCTAAAGTTAGATGATGGCCTTGACATTGACGAAGACAATGATGGCGAACAAGAAGACGATGATTTCGACGTGCCTTTGAAGGAACCCGAAATTAAGACAGCTGCCAAAGCTGCAAATGTTGCGGAGAAGCTTTTAGATTTCGCATATTTCACGGGCAACGAAGAACTTTGTCGAGCTGTATTAAATGTTAATGAGATTCTTACAGACATACGTTTAGCAGGGCAAAAGCAAGCGCACATAACAGATTATTTCAAACCATCTTAGCAGAACTATAGACACTATAACATCATATTTACAACGGCAATGTAGATGTTATGTTGGTAATGTAGAGACACAAAGGTTTTATAGTGGAGTTTTTAGAGAAATTTGTAATGATAGCTGTAGACAATAACATATTAAGACCACTATTGAAAGAATCATGTTTCAACAATCACTTATCATTTAAATATTAACCAACCTCTCATAAGCGGACACCTCCCGTAAGCGGACACCAGGTCGTGGTCCCGAGGATGTCCGCTTACGGGAGGTTTGACTGTATTTGGGATATTTAGACCCTCCTGAGAAAATTTGTCATATATCTTCTCAGGCGAAAATTTCATCTTCATGGACTTTTTCACTGTTAAAGTTGGCTATTTTGGCCTCTGACCGCGTGATAAATTAAAAACCTAGAAGTAGTTGCCGGAAGTGACGTCATATCAGGGAGACGCTAAAACTGTTTCAAGACATTTACATAAGGAATACAAGCCAAATTGCAGAATCTGTCGTTTTTTTCCACGGTATTATTGTTCGGATTCTGTTGAGAGTAGGCTGTCGTATAATTCACAATGTCCTGTAACTCCTCCAACGCAGATGACGGCCACAATTACTCAGATATGAACTTTATTCGTCGATACGTCATGGAGGTCGAAGACGACGCAAACATGTCTTCCACAGACGCTTTCATAAATGAGCATGAATGATTTTTCAAGCCTTATCAAGACAAGTCAATGGCCGATGTAGATTAGATTGCGAAATATAATGAGCAAAGATGACCTGAAGAAGATAAATTGCAAATTCAACAAATTCGTTTGGAAGGACGCGATAAGGTCGAAAGTAGGGTAAGTTTAACAGCATGTGTAATTGTTTATTACTGTTTACCGACTGCTGGAGTATTTTCAAAATTTGTATCGTGTGTATGTATTTATGGGTTTAATTTGGTCTTTCGCTAACGGGTTTAAGTGCGGTAATTGCAGCACACAACGGCTCCGGAATGCAAAGAAGGTCAGTGTTGCGTGGAGGTCGATGCTTGTGTTGAGACAATTGACAGCGATCAAGTTCTCTTCGAGGTCGAATCTGTATCAACAAGCTGCGTCAAGTTGACAAACCAGATGTTACTCCGTGTTTGTTGCTATTAAAGGTGTAAACCTGGTCATTGTAGCTCCGCTTATCTCTTTTACGACAAGATACGTCTCTTAAAATCCTGACTACATCCCAGGCGAGAAAACAAATTTATTTTCTCAATAGTAAACTGCTTACCTATATCCTGCATTATTCTTTTTATTCTTTTTTTTTTTTGTCAGTCTTACGGTATTTTCATCCAGCAAGACGCAGAGACCATACTCCCAAGTTCTCTTCCAAGATCAAGTTCTCTTCGAGGTCGAATCTGTATCAACAAGCTGCGTCACATTGACAAACCAGCTGCTACTCCGTGTTTGTTGCCATTAAAGATATAATGGTTTTATAAACCTGGTTTATGTCGTGTTTAAGTGCATCAATTGCAGCACACAACTACTTCGGAATGCAAAGAAATTAAGGGTGGAGATTGATTAGTTTTGCGTAAGTTAATGCGTTTCAAGTCACGCTGGTTGCTGGTTCACGATCCAAGAAACTTCAACTTGGGACTGTAGTTTTTTGAGTATATATTTATTAACAAAGTACAAAATATTTACACAAGTTTGCGCACGTCGTTACAATATTCGAGTTTCTTTTTTTTTCGGTCTCTTTTACACTTACTTCAGCCTATATTTACAGGGAGTGAGTAAAAAAAAGTGGCCATCCTAAATAATAATGGTTAACGTAACATAATCATCACAAGATGAACAGACGTGGTTAAGAATGATCGTTTTAGGATGCATGTGTCTAAATAATTTCAAATGTCATCTCAAATCTTAATTTTAATAACCGATTTTTGAAATTCACAAACGTTACGCAGTTTTTAATTATATTATAGTTTACAAATTCCTGGTACATCTCTGATGTCCTTCATTTTGAATCTAACGAATTTGTTCGCACAATCGCCAATAAATTTTTTTACAAATTACTACAGGCAACATCAGTAGCTCAAGTACACACCTACTGTATGTACCATTCAATACCTAGCTGGCACTCCCTTCAATTTGATCACAGCTTTGCATAAACGAGGCATACTTTCAATAAGCTGATGCAAAGTATTCTTTGGTAAGTGATTGTAATCCATTTTTGATTACTGCAAAAAGTTCGTTTTCATTTTCCAACTTTTGGTCTTTTGTTAATCATTCCAACTCAACCCATAAATTCTCAATGGGATGTAGGAGAACCCATCCCCATTCATCAATATTCCTACTAATGTGCTCACGAGCAGATGATAATCGCGGTAAACGATTCTTTTCACTCCAAAATGGTTTCTCAGATTTTTTCTCCATTTGAATTCTCTCTCTTTCAAGAGGTGATTTATGATTTTGGCGGAAAATTTGACCCCTGTCTGAGCTTCTAATTTATCAGCTGGCTGATGTTTGGTTGGGGTGCCTGATTTAGAAGTTTTAATAATTAAACGGTCACTTCGATTGGTAGTTTCCATCCAGAACCAGGATCACGACTTCAATCTCCACTCAATTTATTTTAATCCAAAGTTCTTTTTTTGGTTTTTTTCCCAGAATAGGTCAATGTGAATTTTTTTGAAACTGTACATGTGGTAACTCCAGCTTGAAGCACTCCAAGAATTTCATGATTTCTTCTAATTTTCATCTCAAATTTCTTGGTGCCGACTTTTTTAAGTCCCTTACTGGCCACATCACTTTCACATAAATCCTCAACGAAAACGTTCAAAATTGCACATGTAACTGGCTTTTTGGCTAATAATCTTTTGTGCTTAAGTCTGATCAACTAAATATTGTTGGATGTACAATGTTTTGATAATTTTATGGACAAGTTCATATCATTCGATTTGTAAGAAATAGGAGAAAATGCACTATGTTTAGCAGAAGACATTATCACAAAAAGTATTAAGAATTGACGTGTGTTCCATGCCAGCACTTAAAATTAGTATGTCAAAAGCTTTTTAATCAGATCTTCAAGAAAGCATTCTAAAAATATACGGTTTTCTTTCATTTCTGTTCTTCCAGTGACAGTTATACCAAATTGACTATATTTTTGACGATGGTCACTTTTTTTTGAACACCCCCTGTAGTTGTATATGTGAACCATGCACTTCTCTTATACATGGATGCATAGTTGGGACCATTTGGTGATGCATATTGTCATATGAATGATCTTGGTGGTGACGCTGGTATGGTGGTTGGAAACCATTGTATAGTGCCCCACGTTTAGTCTCGTAAAAAATCGTTTCAATTTGAAATCTGACTGTTGATTTCAAAACGCCCATCAAAGGCCTTTAGTTTGGATACCGGACTTAGGCAATACAAAGTCTCCTTAACACCAAGGGAGGGATCCTCACCTGCCACAATCTGAAACAGATAAAAATATTCTATCCTACTAACTTTCCAGACGAAGGGCCTTTGCTCGAAACGTCGAGGATAGAATATTTTTATCTGTTTCAGATTGTGGCAAGCGAGAATCCCTCCCTTGGTGTTGTGTTGTTGCACCGCTGCCTACACTGGACCAACCTTGTTGATGATTTTTACAAAGTCTCCTTATCTTTCTCGTCATTTTTTTTGGTCTGGTTCATTGAGAGCCTTGTTGATTTCGTCAATGCTTTTTGATATTTTGTCTTCAATTGTATTGGTTTTGTTTACCTTGGCCTAAGGGCGCTTAGCACCACCAGGTGTTGAGGTTTTCTGTTTCTTTCTGGGAGGCTGATGTTTTGGTGTTCTAATGTTAGGAATACTATCATTTGGTTGATCAAAATTATCATCGTCATCATCATCATCAATTTTTACCACATCACCTTCATCTATTACCGGTAAGGTGTGTTCAGAACCATTTGGGACTTCACCCTCTCCTTCGCTGTCATATGGTCCACTGCTGGCTGGGCTTGATGTTTAACTCATTTCTTCTCTCTCCTTTCTCATTTCACCTCTACCTTTATGTTGGTTGTTGTTTCCCGATGTTTGATAAAGGTGATCAGCCAGCGCAAAATACTCAAATTCCGGTTTGATGCTTTCATAGTCATCTCTACCTTGGCCAGACTTCCCTTTGAGAGATTTAATATACCTAAATAAACATAAGAAACAGATCGGATGATGTCTGACAGTGACACTGACTGCCTGAAAATTGTGCCAGTACAACTCAAGGTTGTATAAAATATAAATTAATCGCTTGAAAATATGTGTAAAGAGAAATTCTAGTGAAATAGATAACAATATTCTCAAAACCTTACCACCTACCTACTAAACTGTGTTTGAATGCCATTCTATCTAGCCATTGCTTTTGACACGTCCATGTCAGTGGCGCTCGTAACTCAACTTCACGAATTCGCTTTCTTATTTTTATCGCGAAAGTCCACTGACGATCTTTGATAAATGGCTGGGTACTCCCGCACAACATCCATAAACTTTTCGTCGCTTGAACTCTCCATTTCAATCCGTATGTAATAATCCGACTGAATTACAACAATCACAACCATATGGAAACCAGGCTTAATTAACCAAGGAAAAATATCAACTAGAAAATTGTAAATTTATCACTTACTCTGAAGTTGCAGGATTAGCAACGAAACGTCAGCTAAATAAAAAATTTTCTTTCCCAATAACTCATGTCTCTATTAACATGGGTTTATTCAAAATTATATGCGGGGCGTTGACATTCCTAACAAGATTACCAGACTTCTAAATCGATTATTTCTGGTGAAAATCTCATCAATAACACAAGCTGGGAATTGTGCATTAAGTTGTGATCATATTTTCTAATTCGTTTTTTATAGAACAACATAGTTTAGGTCGACAGGATGCGAATATAAAATTAAATTATCAAACTCGAATCTCGACGCAATGGACTTCATTAGATCAATAGAACCAAGCCTCATCAGAGATTTAACCTGGATTCCAGGTTTACAAAACGAGTGCTCTAACCCCTGAAGTAATGGAACACCGGTTGTAGACCCTCAAAACCACGAGAATTTACATAATGCGATCAAGGATCACATTTTTACCTTTAGTCACAGTCAGAAATGCTGCATTGCATTAATTATACTCGAGTTCAACGGCTTCACATTTCCGCCTCATTATCTGAACGGTTAGAGTATTGATCTCCTTAAACCTGTGGTCGAGAATTCGACTATTTCATGGGGTTCTCCATCGCAGATTTTGTCTTTTTTTAAAAGTAAAAAATTTCTTCCATAATTTTCGGTCTTACACATACCCAAATACATCTGGACTAAAAAGGACTGTAAAGATACGCTGAAGACTTCAAATCTCTCTCTCTATTCACTTCAGTTTTTTGTTGTTGCCAGAAAAAAAATTCCAATTATATCCAGGAAAACATGTTCTCGGATATGCTTGTTAAAACTGCATAGTTACAGATAGGACCGAAAAAAGCCTTATCATTGATTTGGACTCTGGACCTAAGGTTTACTAGACCAGTGCTCTAATTCCTGAGCAAATGAGGCGTTCGACGGTACGGAGTAGCCTCATGAAAACTTTTTTACATATATTCCCTTTTCACGCGTCACTTGTGCACAGCCACATAAACACATTTTAAACCGACTATTTCGCAAGACAAAACTGTGCTATATTTGTGTCAGAAATGTGTTTCAACACCCAAACAGCCAAAAATAGGCCATCTCGAATTTCACTAAGAATTTTTAAGTGGTTACTTAAGGACCGATTCCGTACCACCATTAAAACTCTTCATTTCTTACTCCACCAAAACAAGGCAAACGACATCTTTGTCCTTTTTCGTCTCGAATCTCGGTGCCCGATCCAATAATGTACAATATGGTCTTCAAAACACATTTTTCACTCTTTACAAGTTTCATTTCATGATCGAACAGAAAGATTTTCTCAACAGATCAATTTCGTTCTTTTTTCCTTTCTTCAAGCACTTGATGCTTTTTTTCGCATCCTCCAAAACGTTTGTGTGTTTGACATTTTTCTTGTTCTAATCAACTTTAGAACTTGTTTTACCTCATCACATTGACTAACGAACGAATAGACCAACGGATAGTATTTCTAGATTTTCAGCCGTTTCCTCGTGAACTTTACATTTTCGAAAGGATGTACTTATGAGTCATCGTGTAATCTGGTGTATCAAACGGCCTGATTTTCCATTGTTTTTGTCTCCTTTTGTTTCTGACGAACGAACCATAACAAACAGCCGAGGTATTCAATCCTCCTTGTTGCCAGTTTCCGTTTCTTTCTGCTTGGGACGACAAAATGCAGACATAAAATTTTATAATTAAGGTTAGCTCTTGGTATGAGAGTTCATTCCAGCCACAAAACCAAGCCTCATCAAAGGTTTGAACGGTGGAACCCTGCTTTACAATGCCAGCACTCTAACCCCTTAGCTTGTGAGGAACTGTTCGTCGATGCTTGAAATCGCGAGTATTTAAATATTCCTCACAAGGATAACGTTTTTAAGTTTTGTTAGAGCCGAAAATTCCACATCGCTTCAATCAAATGCTCGGGTTCGAAAACCTCTCCAGCCCTACCTCATTAGCTCAGCGGTTGAAGTAGTAGTCTCGTAAACCAGTGGTTGAGAATTCGATTCTCTCTTAGGGGTCTCCGTCATAAATTTCTATGAATTGAGACAGCATAAATGATCATATTCCAACACTCAGAAATTCTCTGTGTTAGGTGACTAGCCGATTCCACACCTTTTGCCCACCTACCATGGAGGCAAAATCCCCAGGAAACGAGATTGACAGGACCTGTCGTGAATAACAAATTTCGGAAAAAATCAAACCTGCAACTCTAACTTCAATATCTATTCCAGTGCTCGACTGAGTTACTACGTCCATTGTCGGTGTCATTGGAATGAGTAACGTGAATGACCCGGCCCTGGTCAACTAAAACACAGTCACCCGTGACTCGTGGATATCAATCCCAATTTTTTTGATAACTCCTGTCCGGATTAAAGACCTCATGTATTCAAATAACAAATGTCATAAACGTAATATGACAGGGTTTCGACTTGCATATGATTAGCGACTACAAAATAAGGGGTGAGAAGTGAGAATCAAAATACAGTAGACTTCCGATAACTCAAACCTTCCTGGGGGATCGAAAAAGGTTTGATTCCCGATAACTTGAACCCTTGATAGCTCGAAACTCGCGGTAACTCGAGGCGAAACTGTTTTCCCTTCTGGTCATTTTCTTTATAACTTTAACCTCGCATTTTCCCGAAGGTTCGAGTCATCGGAAATCTACTGCAGTGTTGAAGGGAACGACCATATATGATTATTTCGCTTCCTCTTGTATCATTACCTCCGAATTTGTAATAGCTAAGTACATTAAACTCGAAATCACCTAGTATTTCTTTACCCTGATGATGCTCCTTGAATACTGACGTAGAAACCAACTAATCATTGGCGGGCACAATCCACCCCTGGGGTACCAGGTGCATGTTTCCTGGGAAGTTTTTAATTTTTTGAGGTCTGAAATGCTATTTGCTGCATTTTGAGAGCAGTTTCAACAAAGAAAAAATGTAAATGGAGAACAGCTCAACGGTATCCGCATGAATCATAGATTAAAATCCGTAATCTTGATCAGTGAGTTCCACTGGCTAACTTTATCTCGAATACTTGCAAACATTTATTTTATCGATGATTTATTTGTTCTAACCTGATCAAGTACATTATGAAAAATAGCAAATGTCGTAAATATCGGGGGCATGGCCTCCGCTTCTAGTATTGGGGTGCCTCTGCCGTTTCTGTTCTTCACCCCCTGTCCCATGAAGGTAACAGCGAGTTCACGGGAGCAGAGTCACCGCAGAGTCCCACCCACACCAGTCCACCTCCAGTGAGCTCCAAGATTTGGGGGGGGGGGCGTTAATTTTTTGTATAAACTTACAGAATAGCCCCACTGCATTTCCAGTGGGATATTTTTTCTGGGAATTCTATGCAGATGACACGTATAATTGCAGCTGAGTGGGGTGACCTAAAAGATCTGAAAAATAATCGGTCGTTTAAGGGTAAAATTATGATTCGACACTGAAAATCTGTTCCAATACTCTAAGGCTTCATGTACATGATAAAAGTGGCACTTACGATTCTTTACCTGGCGTATGCAGTAAACTCTTAAGAACTGAATTCCTCCTCATTATTGGTTCACAAATGTTGTAATTCATCTTTTAGACACCTTTGGCTGAATTGCGTATATCAGAACGAGTAATCGAATGCAACAATCGTACTGTGGATCATGCCAAGCAATTGAACTACGAAGTCAGTTGTTGGAATCCTTAAGGTGCGTTTGTTATAACGATGATGGATGGAAAAGTAATAAAATGTACACATGTATGGTCGATGGGAATGCCGGTGAAAAAAATTGAGTATATTTGGGTAGTATTGGCATTTTCCATACCACGATCAGGATAGCGTTTCAAAAATGCAACATTGATATAATCGGCCAGCCAGTATAACACTGACCTAGATTTCCGGGGTCGCTTTTTCGATTCCCATAGAAAACCATAAGTTTCGTTAAACCAGTAAGGTTTCATCGTGCCTTATAGGGGATTTTTGTTCTACTTTTCGTACTTAAAATTCAACTTCTTCACCTTGGCATCTAACATCTGATATTGAGAGGTCATCACATATTCTGAATTTACGAGCCAGGATTCGGCCAAAAGCCACGCCGCCTTACTAGCCAAGATTTCCAGTGTCATGGCTAGGATTCTAGGTATAGTCGCTTCTTGACCTTTTCACTACAAGTCTTGGTTGAGTTTTAATCAGGGCTCTCGCATAATTTTTCTTCACTGAAAATTTTAGTCTAATCTTGTCGTCAAAAAAGCTCGGCTGATCAGGTTGACCGGCAGAAGAACTAATATCAGTTATTAATACTTAATAGATTTGTCGTTAGCCTAATGTTTTGACAACATGTAATACTCGAGTGTTTTTCTAATTTCCAATTTTTTCGTCAGGAGTCTCGATAGAGGCTCTGAGAACTGCAAGGAGCTTGCGGATAATCTATATTCTCAAATTTTTGAGAACCAAGGCTTAACCCGCGTAAATACAACTACTACTTGGTCTTTCTGAAAAACTGACACAATTTCCGGAATAAATGTTACTTATTTTCAATCAGATTGGACTTTGAGAAATATCAAAATATGGATTGTTGCATACCTAGGCAATTTTGAATCAATGTAGAAAAAGTTTGAGCATCTGCCAAAAAATTGAGAGAATAAGGCACTGACGTTTCGAGTGAAAGCCCTTCATCACAGCAACATCACACTCTATTGCAGAGCTTTCGCTCAAAACATAGATAATTTGTCCTCTCGTTTTCTCCCACAGATTTTAAGAAATCGTTTCAATAGAAAGGCTTTCACCTCCAGTGTGGAATGTCTCCTGGTAGAAATTGGGGGAAAGGAATTACTGATGTAACTGTGGTAGCTTGGTAGTTGTAATGTTCTTAAGGAACATTAGCCCCATAATTGAAGTACAGATATATTTAGGCAAAAACCTCTGGATCGCTTCCCTGTTTAGCTAGTAAGATAACTTGTTGAGCAATAATCTGTATAATTAGGAATTGGTCGATTGTATTTTCCATAAAGTCCAAACTTCTGTGATTCCGCAGGAGCACGAATCAATTCAAATATTGAACAAGCAACCAAATAATTACAACTTAATAATGTACATGAATAAGTTAAGTTTGAAGCGACGTCCGCGAATAACGAAAATCGCTCATCAAAGAAAATCTCTTCAGAAATTGTTTCATGAATATGGTCAGAATTTAACGAAAGTTTGAAATATATATTTTAGAAGTGTAAGAGCTTGGAGAAATCTTGAGACGACAGATGAATGATCGTCAAGCTCTATCCTCAGAAAAACGATTTCTGAGCCGCAGACGGGGATCGAACCCGCAACCTTCTGATGACCGGTGAGACGCTCTAACCATTGATCTACCAAGACACAGATGGTAAGCTAAGGTGCAAGTTCGTTTTTGTGAGGATAGAGCTTGACGATCGTTCATCTATCATCTCAAGATTTCTCCAAGCTTTCACACTTCTAAAACATAAATTTCATCAATAGCATTATTAACATATAGTGGCTTCGGCTTACGTCGGACATATGTCGAACTTACACCTTAGCTCACCATCTGATCTTGGTAGCTCAACGGTTAAAGCGTCTCACGGGTTATCAGAAGGTTGCGAGCTCGATCCCCGTCTGGGGCTCAGAAATCGTTTCTCTGAGGATAGAGCTTGACGATCATTCATCTATCATAGTAACAAAAGTTTGTTACCATGATCCGGAATAAGAATAATTAAAAAAGGCGTAAAAGGAATGCACTACTGACGAGCAAAGACATGTCAATCATTCCCCACCTCCTCAAACCAGTGGCTGCGTGGCTTTCAAATAGGGGCCGGGAACGATGTAGATCTACTTTTAGTAGGGGGAGTAAGAGGGGGGAGGAGACTGCGCATGCTGCCAACAGAATACCATGTGAATTGTAGATGCGAAAACCTTAAATTCATAACATTTGGCATTAGTATTCATTCTTCGCCTAAGATTCCCGCCTGGTTCTTCCGTTGCCGCGGTTGTCATGACATCATGAAATGCGTCTATAATTACATGTGTCGACAATAAAATATGAGTAATGATTAAAAGTGACTCTTGCTGTCCCTAAAGGAATTTTAAATTTCACACCTCTGCATAAAACGTCACGTTTATTCTAATTTTGCATCTAACCTAACGCTCTACATAAGGGCCTTCTGCCAACAACAGGTCCACACACTACAAATTCTTGGGGCTTACCGGGAAATATCCTGGTGTCACAGTGGGCCACGCCGCTGCTGTCTCCAACTAGCTAAAGTCATGCAGTAATAATAACCACGGTACTACACAAATCAATTGGGAGTTTAAGCAAGCTGCTACGGCAATGGGATTTCAAAAAAGTAGTTTAATTGAAAGCATTTGAATAGTGTAGCATTCCACTGATGTTGCATTGAAATAAATTGTAAATGTTGCGTTTACGCCTCTGAATCTCTTCTCAGTAAATCTGGTATCTTCGTTAACATTTAAACGTCTGAAAACAATCCATGTATTGTATGCCAACCTAGCCGTTCAAACAGTACAAATGCTCTTGACGACGTACTGCAGAGAAGTAGGACGGTGTTGAAAATACTCTTGGAACGACAAATTATTCATTCCTTTTGTTTTGGATGAAAATTTCTATCGTAAGATCACATTGTCGTAGTGTTTGCTGGAACTCCCTAATGAGTGGTGTGACATTGAGTCTGCATACTTCAATTTCATTGTTACGTGCCCAAAGAAATGGGAAACAACGTGTTCAAAGAACGCTGTAATATGTTACCTCAACGGAACTTCTTGGGTAATTGTTTGAAACTGAAAAAATGTTTAAAGGTCGTGCTCTAGCAAAAAACAAGAGAACGAGATAATATAGCAGTAGCAGGGGTGGAAGAAACATTTTAATGGTGCGATGAATGGCAGAAGAAGTCTTGGGAAATCTGGGGCATGCTCTCTTGAAAGTTTTTGGAAAGTTCTGTGCATGTAATTTTGCCAATTTCCAGCATTTCAACAAAAACATATTTTTAGTAAATTCTTAAGGTTGTAAATCAGGAATTGAAATTCCTGATTTACATTACATTCCTGAAATGTATGATAATCTTTGCAATGGCTTAATGAAATGATAGAATTATAGACCACTTGCACTCATATGCTAAACAAACGATCTGAAGGACAACTTCAAAGTACCGATGTTTAACAGATCGAATAATTTATGTTATCCCCAGTTAAATAATTTATGTTATCCCCAGTTAAATTATCCCCAGTTAAGAACTGCTGAATTCTTCGAACTTGGGTTAAGCTTGCGAATCGATTGTCTCATGAAAAGGTCATCCGCTGTACTTTACCATGTTTTTTCTCTTTAACCTCTTGGGGCTGCTTTTAATAAACAAAACTACTCCCACAGGGTTGAGGGTTTAATAGAGATCGGAGACTTTTTTCTGTGTTTCACAATTGGTGATTTACTAGAAGGGCTGGGGGCCAATTAGAGGTTGAGATTAAATAGGGAAATCGTGCGTAATACTCAAATCGCATGAAGTGTATCATTAAGACCACATTTACACTATACCGGATAGCTTTCCGTAGTGAAGTGAAAACCATACCGGACTGGCCTTACCGTTTTACACTTGGAACGCTATATTCAGAGCGATTTTTAGAACAGAGCGACTTTGTCCCACTCCACTCTTGAAAGGGGTACGTTCCGTATGGATGGGTTTTCGGGGCGCTTTGGGCCTTCGATTGCAGTCAATATGGAGTCACGCGAATGTTTGTGTGTTATTGTTGGATTATTGCAAACAATTTTGGGTTCCATAGTACAATCACAGCAATACACAATTCAACGGCTGTAGTTAGGGAGCGCGGGCTCGCATAAACACCCTAGCAACCACGGTAGCAACTAAAAATTTCGAGTAAAACTGACTTGTCACCTAAAGGCAAACATTAGAAAAAGGCAATCTTTGTGGATTTGTTCAACGGTTTACTTCCGTGTTGTTAAGTTAAAGTCTGAGAGGTCTAAAGTATAAACATACAGGCGGTTATGATAAAATTTGCGCATTAAGAAAAATAATTTGCTATTTTGGCCGTTATTTAATGGTGACGTGAGGTTGACATGGCGTATTATTGTGCTTGCCTTCGTTGTGCCAGTGGAAGTTACCGCCTCAAGAAATCGAAAAAAGGTTGTTGTGATTTTCACAAAACACGAAGATGCTCAAATGAACGTGACTGCTGGCCAGAATGCGATGAAGAAATTGAAGCAATGGATTTTGAGCTATTTTGTAAGTCACGATAAACACCATGTGACTGTTTTCGTTCACAAAAATGTGTCTTCCGGAAATGATTTCAGCTAGATCTCGTCTTTTGATTATGTATTTTTAGTTAAATTGGAATAAATACGGTAACAATCGCCTGAAAGCAGCCTCCAAGTTTGTCAAACGTGCCATTAACAGACTTCTTCCTCGCCGACAAGAACGACTTAAGAGCGTTCATATTACAAAGTCTAAATGAGTCCAGAGTCATTACCTCTGAAGAACGCATGATTAATCACTCTAAGCTTTAAACGAGAACTTCTTAATGATCTTTGAATAAAAATGACATACGACAAGTCAATTTGCCTAAAGAATACTCATTGAAATGGGCCATTGTTAGTTTGGTTTACTGGAAATTTGTCGTTGCTACGACCCGTTGCCAAGGATCCCACGTGGGCGATTTAGAGAAATCCGTGGAATCGTGTATTGATCGTATTTTTCAACATGTTGACGAGCTGGAGAAGGAGTGCGCTGTTACAAGTGCAAATCACTTTGAGGCGGATTATACTTTGCCTTTCCTGGTCCGCTGTTTATATCATACCGAGTACTTTTTTACAACAGTACAGAACTGTCCTGTTCATACTATACCGGAGAACTTTTTGTAGCGGCACAAAAACCTTTCCAATATAGCCTTAACGTAGCCTAAGACCCCGTTCACACGATACCGGTACGAAATGAAACCGTAACGAAATTATTACGGTTAGGCCTTGCGTTCACACGGTACCGGTATGAAAAAGCATGAAACCGTGATGCTAACCGTAACGATTTGAAACCGTAATGTGAAACCGTAATGTGAAACCGTAATCGTGTGAACAGGTTCCTACCGTGGTATTTTAATACCGGTGCAGTTTCCTACCGGTATCGTGTGAACAGGGTCTAATTCAGCTTAGGTGTTGAGCTTGGTTCACACGAGCGACATTGGCATAGGGACAAGATCAATACGAAAACGAAGCATGATATCTATGGGACTTGCGACGATAAAACAACAAGAATTTTTCTTTGTTTTGTCTTATGTCACATACTTGACTTGATTCCTTTGTTTTGCCTCTTGTTTTGTCCTTATGCTTATGCTTATGCTCACTTGTAAACGAGGCTTAAGTTGCTAACGTCATTCACAAAGTTGAAAAACGTCATTATTCAGATCTCATATTACCCTTGACTCTCAATGAGGTGGGACGAATTTTAATACGCTTTTTGTTCCAGGAACGGTAATTCACTATCATCGTTGGCAGCCACAAGCGTCACACATTTTTACAACTTGATAAGCAAGGAAAATGGAACGACGCACGTTTCATCCCGTCGATTATGTTGTGTTCGGCTTGATGCTTTTGGTCTCAGCTGCCATTGGAATTTACCACGGTTGCACTGGTGGCAAGCAAAGAACAACAAGCGAATACCTACTTGGAAATAGAAGCATGAAAACCATCCCTGTAGCCATTTCCCTCTTGGCTTCATACTTGTCCGCCATTACGCTTCTTGGCGTGCCAAGTGAGATCTTCACATACGGAGCACAATACACTGTACTTCTTCTGTCCTACTTCGGCTTGACAGCAACGGCTGCAATAATCTTCGCACCACTTTTCCATCGACTGCATTTGACAAGTGCACACGAAGTAAGTATGCTTGTATAGTGTCACTTACCTTCCTGTTTGCATGTCATTCGCCATAATCACCACAGATATCAAACTTGAACTTGTTTATGCTAAGTTTTATCAACGGAGTAATTCCATCGGCTAGCTAACGTTCCTGCGGCCTTGCGCTTCTTCAAGAGGTCGAACGGTCGAACTCTGTGGTAAAAAAAAAAAACATGAAGCTACCAGCTTACTGTTAAATCACCACTTGGTCCGTTGGCTAATCAATGATTTGTCCAAACGTTATCATCCGAGAAAGTCTTTCCTATCATCACTATCAATGTTTGTTTGTGACATTCGAGCATAACTAGTCAACCATAGCTTCCACTCTTAGCACGCAAAACCCAAGGGATAAATAGCTGTATGAGTCTCGCTCCTAGTTGATCAAAACAATTCTCCAGAGTTGATCTGGATGGTGGTTCAAGTATATACCTCGCAATAAATGCACAGTTACTGTCCAGAGAGTTAAATGTTTTGTGCAAGTCATGCAGGTTCTGTTTTGGGTTGCTCGTGAGGACTGTTCTTTGTCAAAATTTGACTGAAGTGAAAAGCGAGTCTTGATCATGTCAAACCACTCAGTGAAAAAATGTGGCAATGTGTACTCTGATTGATCACTCAGCAATAATGTTTGTCGTCTATGGAAACTGTTCTGTTGGTCTTAGATGAATGTTTGGGTTTACTATTCGTGGCAACTTTGGGAAAACTTTTGACTTAAACCATTTTAAGCACAATCACAGAGTGTTTTATTTGTGTAAACAGGATATTGAGGCCAAAGCAAACATAGTAATTTCACTTCCTTTGCAACTTCCGTTCGTCGTCTTCTATTGTTGCAACAAAAGAATGAGTTTAGTGTGCTGGAACTCGTGTAATTATTTCTCATGATGGTTTATATACCCGAGCGAATTATTTAGTGGAAGCATCTCCCTCTGTAAACTCAGAACATATCTCGTTAGCGATCTGTAACGTTGATAAAACCCATATTCTAATTGACAGTTACGATTGGAAGATTATCCGAAGGGACGCCTTGGGGTGTGTTGAAAGATCTAGACAGATCAGGATTAACGCTTCACAACTTTGCTAAACGCAAACTAAAACAACGCAAGTTAAATTTTAAACCTAATCTTAACCAAATTACTTAAATGTACAGCTCAAATATAAAGAGTTCTCGATTTAAATAGGTAAGCCCAATATTACTTGAAACTTCCATCAGTATTTTAGCGAAAGACACTTTCCTCTTCCAATTATTCTAAAATCATCGACCAAAAGCAAAACATCAAAAATACCTCTTTTTCGATTCATTACCCGCCATATTTGAAACAAAAAGTAAAATTACTCTACAAGAATACTTCGCGGTCATAGGGCATATACCACCTGGATATGTAGTCTGCAGTCGCAAACTATTCTCCAACGAAGTTGCTGACAATTCACTCCAGTCTCACACCTTGAAAAGACGAATAGCATGAATTGACAAAACGTGGCAAAAACAAATGCGATAAGTTGTTGCTGAAGTAATATACTTCAGGAACTTGTAGGGATGGATAGTCGGGGGCGGACCGTGGGAGATTTTTAAAAAAAATTTACGTACG
The DNA here is from genome assembly GCA_030142905.1 of Heliopora coerulea. Lineage (NCBI taxonomy): Eukaryota > Metazoa > Cnidaria > Anthozoa > Scleralcyonacea > Helioporidae > Heliopora > Heliopora coerulea. The sequence goes on from JASJOG010000025.1 coordinate 2,303,270, forward strand.
TAAACCGATATACATATAAGTACATATACCGATATCAACGTACGAGGTTTCTGAAGAGTATACTACGAATGGGCACAGAATGGTCCCCTCTCAGAATGAACAATGGCCTCTTGTAACCTTCGGAATTCTGTAAATTCCGACCCCAAAATGCAGGAAATAACATTTCAAAGACCCCCGTTTCAACTTTTTCTGGGGAAGCATGCCCCCCTCAATATCAGACATCTTCCTCCGCCAATGAGGAATTGTACCTTAGAGACAACATTACATACTTCAAGGTGGACAATCTTATCCGAAAATCGTAACGTGTAAATGGGCCCAAACCGTGGTATTACATGGAACGCATTTTAACGACGGTATTGAATACAGCAAATGTCGGACACGCAATTTGTCTTTTGACGAATTTTTGGTTGTGGCAGCTTGTTGCGTTAAAACTCCCCCGATAAGACATCACTTTAAACCGTTCCTGACGTCTGTATTTTGCACGTGTCAACACGTGGAAGGTATAAAGGTATCGGTTGTTTTAATAATGTCAAATGTTCAAATGTTCTACAGATGCTCAAAGCGCTTAAAAAGAGAAGGCATTATGTTCACATTTACGTGCGCTGACAGTTGCGGCATGGTTTCGTTCAGCGTTAAAACATGAACAATTTTTGGTATTACCTTCGTGATCCAACTAAAACCCACTAATTCTTGTCAACTACGTTGCCTAGACAGCCTGAACAATCGACAACCAAGTAGTGGACCGTTGTTTAAGACTAACAGGATTAGTATTTACTGGAGTAACATCATTATTACGATTCAAAAGAGTTAAACAACTTTATCAACACTTCTAAGGTCACTGTGATTGATTCGAACATCCAAGACTTTGCATGTTTATGACTCGGTTTCATGCCTTCGTTTTCGGTTTATCTTTGCGCAAACAGAATATTTTCTTACAATGGAATAGTGCAAATAATGGAAGTATTTGAAATTCCAGTACTAACCGAATAGTTTGAGTAGATTCAAAGCACGAATGATATGACGAACACCTCATAGATCGTGAATAGCTGGAACAAACGATCTGCATGTGAGAGCAAAAACACCGAGGCAGATTAGAATGGTATAACACTAAAGTGGACTATGAAATTATAAACTTTGAAGAACATCATTCAGCTAATCAAGTCAAGGAATAAGTACGGACCTTTATAACCCTAAAGTCCGAACTGCATCAAGAATCACTCGAAAGCAAATATATACTTAAAATCTGTTCAGTTTAAGTCTAGTTCAACCAAAGTACAGCATGAAGGAGTGGGAAATATTCTGACACGAATGTTCTCTACTCTGTATTTTTTGAATAAACTTTTGTTTTTCCCACGTGACCAGCTAATTGTTTATTTGGCCAGGGTGCGCTCAGATTGGCTGATGCACTTGTCATGGCTCGATCATATTCATGAGAAAGAGGTTCATGATTATCCCTATTTTGACAATGTAAGAGAGAATACGAATAGGAAGACATCCAAGGCGATAAAGTGGTTTTATCACACTATCCAAATGAGTGAGTTACGGATCGATTTGTTATTGGAAATACATTAATTATTTATTCGAGAACGGAAATTACCGTACGAACATCCTCAAGTTTGAAGGAACACCTGAATATTAGGGATAATGGTGCATGCCCTGTTTCATTCTACATTATAATATACGCTGCATATTGATTTTTTTTGTATAAATGACATAATAGTAAAATTAACTTCGATCAAGTTAAATTCACACTCGGTCCTTTTAAAATGAAGTCTGGGTAATTTTGGAATTTATTTCATGAAATATTACCTTAGCCAACTTTACTGTAACCTCGACAACCAAATTCACCGAAGATTAGAATATTCGGAAAATTATCCAACTAAATGCTCAAAAATGTAAAATATGAGAGTCTAAAAGCTCTAATTATAATTTTCTTCAAAAATCTTCCTGTAAACATTCTTCATACAAAGAGCCTTTGTTGAGAAGGCCACTTTGCATTGGAATGCGTCATAATATCGTAAAAGCCCTCAAAATACTAAAAAATTTAGGAAGTTTAACATTTTAAGGTTGTTTTCACACAATCAACACCCATATGGTAATTAGGTAGGGGCATATTGGATCAGGTCAATTTCATGAATCCGCCAGATTTCAACTGAATAATTTTGAGCCTACCTGAATAGTAGCGGCCGTGAAGACACGGTTAGGTATCTTGCGTAGAAGATGTCTTGCGTAGGACGTCATATAAAGTTACAATATTTTAATCATAAAACGTATTGAAAGACAACGAAAGGATCAAGTACCATTTTCACTATGAGCGGAGGTTTTATATCGGATATACAAGTGCAAGCTGAAGAGGAGTGGTTGTTTGAACGAATGTCGGATATAACAAAGACCCAAACATAGTGTAGTATTTATGACACGAGTGCATAAAAATTTTCACATTCTTTCAAAATAGCGGAGATTCAAACGATTTCCACCGAGAATATCGCACGAAGAGTTCACTGGAATCAGGACTTGTATCACAGATACAGCACGTGTATTGTATCACGTTTACCATAACTCATTAAACTTTTGTTCCTTTGTTTTTTTTCATAAATAATTGATGAGTATTATGATTCAAGTTTCATTAAAGGCAATCTGAAGGAATAGTGCTAAATTGAAATATTAAAGTATATCGGTACATGAAGCATGAAAAATAGATAGATATATTAATCGAGATCTATTTTATGACTCTTTTCCCTTGATCGTCCTTTTCTTCCTCTTCTTTTTCCCTTTTTCTGCGTCCACCCAGAATACACACGTGAATAAATTGACTAATAAGTCACCAAACAGTTGGATGGACCGTCCACGCATTCCCTACCCTTATGAATCCCCCGGATCCCTTACTCATATGCCACCGTTGCTCACATGATGTTCTACACCTGTTAGCAGGGGCGGATCCAGGCTAAATTCTGCCTGGGGCACTAGAGTACACAAACTTAGGAGGATCCGGGGTCATGCTCCCCATGGAAAATTTTGAGTTGCTAGAACCTCTAAAACACAATTTCGTGCATTTTTGACAGCAATTTATCTGTGCATGAATGAATCAAGATCAGAATACTTTTCAATGGAAAACTAGTCATTTTCCTGTACACATAATTTCCAAAGTATATATTTGATGTAGGTACAATTTAGGGTAGGGCATAACTCTCTACAAACCAGTGCAGACAGCATCCAACTCTTGTTGCCATTTATTGTATAAATTATTTTAGTACACTTTATTAGAAGCTCTAGGTGACTATATTCATGCACATTTCAGTTTTTTCAAGAAGAGTTGTAACCACAGTAAATACAGCAATTAATGCAAAAAACAAAAAGCGTAGTAAAATCCCAAATAATTGATTTCTACCATATTCTAAATGAGCTGTAAATACAGTGTATTACAACTCTCAGTCTGTTCATAAAAATTTTTAATGAGCATTGAGTTACCTAAATAAGATGTAACAGTTCACTGCAGCAGTGAAAAAGTACAATAAGTTGGATCACAAAACCATAAATACATTGCTTATATCTATATCTCTATTTATCCTCTACAAGCTCTACTGTATACATGTACCTATTGTGCTTGTTTGCAAAGGTGGACATTTAACAAATTAATTCAACTCTTTGCTGAAAAATTAACTTTACACCCTCCTGATCAAGCATTGAGATTACACCTTTGATTCCCAAAGAAGACGTCCATGAAAAACGTACAATACAGGTCATGGTCATCAGTCTGGTTTACCAGCAGCATAACAAAATTGTAGGTTAGGAAAATCAATTCAAGATTATCTTAATCCACCGACACCACTATAACAAAGTAGCTGTTAAGATCCCGTTCACACGATGTCGGTACGAAATGAAACCATAACAAAATCATTACGGTTAGGCCTTGCGTTCACACGATACCGGTATGAAAAAACATGAAACCGTAATGCTAACCGTAACGATTTGAAACCGTAATGTTAACAGTAATAATTTGAAACCGTAATGACTGTACCTCTACCTCTACCGGCATCGTGTAAAACTGTACCTCTACCGGCATCTCGTGAACGCCTTACCGTAATAATTTCATCACGGTTTCACAAAACTTTTTTCGCCGCCAAAACGCACCGGTTAAATGAAGCGAGAAAGCGCGAATTTACAAACAAAAAAATAAAAATGAAGTTAGCAAAGCTAATAGGTGGTTCTAATTGTGATTCTTTTGTGTTTGTGCAGTGCGTTACATTTTAATTTATCTTTATTACAAAAGAATCTGACGGACTACACAAAGAAACGGCGATTTTTAATATTTTTATTAAAACTTGGTACAAACGAAAACAAAGGAAAAAAGAAAAAGAGACGACGACGGTGATGTTGGACACGACCAAGACACTTCCTCATCGGTCCAAGCAAAGTTTCGGACCGATTCGTCTGATGTTTTTTGTTTTTTCGTCGGAGGCGTGTTGGCATACTGATTAACATGCAAGTGACTGCGAACAACACGGTCAGCAATAATTTAAAATTTTGTAATCGTAACGGCATCATGTGAACGGAACAGCAAAATGGCATGAAATTATATCGGTATCGTGTGAACAGATTCGTACCGTGATATTTTGATACCGGTGCAGTTTCGTACCGGTATCGTGTGAAAGGGGTCTAAGACAAGTCAGTGTTAGGGTATCTTGATACACCAGCAGCAGTATAATCCCCTCGCCCACCGCGCGAAGCGTGGTGCGAGGGTACTAATCTTGACGTGAGTTGGAGTCCTGTTACACGAGTGGTGACTAGGGAGAAAAATTTTCGCTTTGGGTATGTATCTTTCTATACGAGTGTGGCAGGCCCAGCTTGCCATACGAAACAAATTTGTAGTAAATCTTTATGAATTAACCCAAGTTTACCTTGTCTTGTTATTGTAATTCGCTCTACTCTGGTATTGAGCACTCTCTTCGTACGATTTTTAATAAAATCTCACTTATCTATCTATCTATCTATCTATCTATCTATCTATCTATCTATCTATCTATCTATCTATCTATCTATCTATCTATCTAAATATATCCATGGATTCCGGTCACTCAAAAATGCCGTGTGCAAGCTTGGGGACTGGTTAGTGGAGCGGATTTGTGGCAAATTTTGATCGGATTGTGCGCTTTAGGGTTAAAAGCGCCATATTTCGTAAAAATAATGGTTTCGTCAAAGCGATGAAAGTCTGATATGGAGCCATCGCGTATTTTGCTGATGAACCGAGTTAAAGGACGCTATTAAGACGGCCTTCATCTATACAGGAAGTGAAATGCGCCCTCGTCACAACTAGTTTAAAATGCTTGTAATTAATTCAAAATGTGTTTAGAAAACGTTATTTTTATAACATCAGGTTTGATTTATTAAAATAATAGTGTAAATACTTTTTATAACTGACGTTTTTGAATGTTTTGTGCTATCTCCATGTCGACCGGAAGTAAATAGCTCTTGTACCGGAAGTGGGAAATAACTCAATAAAAATTTCAATAGGTAAATAAAAAAGTCAACGGCAGTGAAAACTTATGCAAATCATCTTAAAAAGCGCCCACAGAATCCTATAGGTCTTTTGACGACTAAAAAAGGGATCGCGTAACAATTCAATTTGAAGTACATCGCATGACTTTAAGTAACTTATTATTTATTTGTTGGAAAGAGTTAAATGCATTTTGTTATAGCATTGTTGATTTTGACTGTTAGCTTTAAAATGAGCTAAAGTTATGCAGCCTGGTGACCAATAATCCACATGCTTGCTCCGCCATCTTTTTGAAACGTTCGCCAGACGTAAAGCCTGATTTACAACTCGGAAAGTGATCAAAATTTGGAGGAGATTCAGAAGCGTAAATATGAAGTTGTGAACTAGAAAATCTACGAAACGTAGTTATAGAAAGGTTTAATATCACCTATAATGAAAAGACAGCTTTAAATTCTCACTACAAATACTGTAAGTCTCAACATTTTCGTCTTAGTTTCATCCATTTCATCTTTTCGGTACAAAACGTTTTTCAATGACGAAAAATTTTATCAGTATGTTTATTGTACTTCGTTGTGACATCACAAACAGCGAAAGAAGATGTGTGGAACATGGACGAAACTGAGAATTTTTGGCGTGGTCTTCCTGAGAAGACTCTCAGGGAAAGAGGAAAAAGATGCAGTGGCGGCAAAAACGCAAAGCAGCGCAACACGTGGGCATTTTTTGTTAATGCCGCAGGGGATAAGGAAGATCCCATTGTTATCGGAAAGTCTGTAAAACCGCGATGCTTCAAGCATTTAAAGGACAAAACGCATCCGTCCAAATGCAACTATTTTTCAAATGCTAAAGCCTGAATGAACACGGGTATTATGACTAAAGTTTTGTCAAAACTTAATCGTCGATTGAAACGAAAGAACAGACGTATTTTGCTGTTTATGGATAATGCCCCTTGCCATCCAGAAAGCTTGAAGGACAGCTTTTCGAACATAAACATTGTGTTTTTGCCAAAGAATACCACATCCAAGACTCAGCCACTGGACGCTGGTATCATTGCCAACTGGAAAGTTAAGTACAAAAAGCGATTGCTTCGCTATGTATGTGGTCAAGTCGACGGGTCCAAGAGTGCGAACGACATTGTGAAATCTGTGAATCTTCTTATGTCCATCGAATGGGGAAGACAGGCTTGGGACGAAGTGTCTTCTGATACAATCCAAAGATGCTTCAAGAAGACAGGATTGTATCCGGAAGAAATCGCTATCGAAGACAATCCCTTTGAAGGAGAAGAACTGCAAGATCTTCAGGAACTTCTGAACAGAATCGAAGTGCGTTGTACTGCAGAAGAGTACATATCGACCGAAGACGATCTTGAAGTTTGTTCTGGCTACATAGACAGTTCTGATCCGAACTGGAGGGAAGTTGTTCGCGAGGAATTGCTGGGAGACAATCTGAATGATTTATCCGTTTCGTCAGATACAGTGAACTCAGTAAGCGATGACGAATATGACAGAGATTTACAAGAACCTGAAATTAAGTCGTTGACGGAGGCAATTGGGCACGCTGAGGATCTGCGAAATTTTGCAATTTATAGCGGATATGAAGAGCTAACTCAATCAATATCTAAGACAAATGATTTGCTCTGCGCTTTGAAACTCAATGCACCGCGGCGACAAATGCAGATTGAGGACTATTTTAAGGCAACATAGACTGCTAATAGTAAATGTATATGGTCGAACATATTGCACTTTGCACTTTTCCAAATTTGAGTTGTTAGTCTTTTGTTACCGCTTTGTTTAGTTCTTGCACCAAGTTTGAAAACTCTTTTGTTAACAACTACTTGATCTTTCTAAAGTCTACTTATTACTGTAATCAGTGATTTATGATTGAATAAATAGACATTAGACTACGCTCATGGTCTACTTTTTACGCACCTCTATTTAGCGGCCACCTCAACTAAGCAGCCACAAAGCCGATCCCCGAGGGTGACCGCTTAATAGAGGTTCGACTGTATTTTCAAACCAGTTTGAAGGCCACTACCAGAGGTAACAGAGGAACTGGTGTCCGAAGGCAAGTCGCATCCAACAATCAGCTTCCACGTAATTGGAAAGAGTTCCTCCGTACGGACGAAAACAAGCGTGAACTTTTCAAGTTTCTGGCTAACTGTATCGTATCTGTCGAAGTGGAGAAACAAATAATTTCAATCTACGGCAAAGAGGTCAAGTCTATTTTACCACGTGATGATACATCAAGCTTGGCGCCTTGTACACATGAAGAAGCCGACACGAGAATACAAGTTCTGCGAACGGGAAATTGTTTTGAGCAGCTTTCAAAAGTAGCTTCCCGACTTCATTCTTCCCTAAGGGAGACTTCTTGAACGAAATATTACCGCCTGGATTTTGCTGGTGTTTATTGGTAAAGTAGAATGAAGATTCTGGTTCATTCATCTCTGTAGGATGATAATTTTTGAACATTTTGCAGTATTTAACCGGACAGCGTTTATGGTCAATTGTTTGAGAAGTGGGATAGAACACTCGTCATCCAGAAGAGTTGTCCAAGCCATGACAGTCTTTGGATGCTTTCTCCGCTTTCCACACAAAGATTTCATTGCCTCAATCAGGATTTTTTTCTCAATGATATTTCACCCCATTGAAGACGTTAGGATGTATTTTTGGCTCGAAACAAAAATACAAGGTAAACAGCTACCAGGTAACTCGCTGCAAAGCTACTTGTTTTTGGTCACCAAATTATCCTTCGGCAAAACAGTTGTCCGCTTCAGTCTCTCTTACTTAAAGAGTGATTTGTGCATGATGACCTTTACCGTATTCGACTGGTACTTGGTACCAAGACGTACTTGGAAAAAGTACATCTTTTACTTCCCTCTTCTCGTTTTTCTTTCGACAAAACTTGCACAAGGTTTGCTTGTCGTATTTTGTTTTATGTTTTGTATTTTCCGAGTTTTGGACAGCGATAATACTGCAGAGCTCGTTTATGTTTTCTTTGTTTACTTCGTCGGTTTCGTAATTCGTTTCATCTTCGTCACCAAAGTCTTGTACCTCTGGATGAATACTTAGCATAAATTCTTATCATAGCACATCTTAAAGACATTTGTAACCAACTTTGAGGTAACGTATAATTTATCAGTTTTTTAAGTCAAAAAAATGTCAGAAAAATATTCAATCACGAGCTGTCCGTAATGCTGGTAGCCGTTTGATATTCTATGAGAATGCTCCACTTTTAAGACGGAAAGTCTAGTCATCTAATAAAACAATCTTTCTTTAAGGCAAAATGAGTGAGGAAAACGACACGAATTAGCATAAACCCGCAATTAATTCAAGGTATTGATCTTATCATTCGTTGTTTAATAATTTAATTCTAAGGATGGACATCTTACCATTTGTTAAGCCGTTGAACGTTATTTTCACCAAACTTTTTGTTTTAATAAAGCAGAATTGAAATTTTAAACGTAAATATGACTATAAGCAGTTTAAATATAAAATAATTTCCAGTTTGGATTGTTGTTTATTTGCGGCCAAATTCTGTGTGGATTTTTTTTATTGCATGTCCTCTTCCAGTTATAGTCAGGAGGATTTGTCTTTTTGAGAATTTTGAAAAAAATTATCATTGTCTCTTGGATTCTCAAGAGACATATTGGAAGGGTGGGCGAGGGGTTGTTGCCTGCACGTATTTCTAGTAATATAGTTGGCTTCGAAAATCAGTTCATTTTGGCCAATCGCAAGTTATAATATAATTTTTGGTAAGGAAACTCAGTTCAAGGTTATCTAAGTCCACCACCACTTTCCAGCAACAAAATAATGTACTAAACCAATTAGACATGTCAAATTTACCGCAATATGCTTTTTATAAGAAAATAACGAAAGCCGGCAGCAATTTGATATAAAAGGCTTGCCTGTCTATGATAAGGATGTTAATCGAGAGCCAGTAACACGTACGTAATTTTGAGAAACCATGTAATTGAAGAACCGGGCGGAAATCGTATTCGAAGGATGAAAATCAAGGTCCAGCAAAAAATTCGTAAGACAGGAATATTTGTGTCAAAAGGTTTATTAAGATCTAACGTTTCGTTGCTTGAGACGCAACATCATCAGAGAAGGAAACATAATACGGTAAAGCAACCACTAAAATATTATTACACAGTTCATTAGCATAAATTTGGCGTAAGAGGGTAAAGGAAATCAGAATAAGGAAAAAGGTATTGAGTTTGATTGAGACATGAGAGTAGGATTGAGTTTGTGAATGAGTAAGCTTTCTCTGATGAGGAGTTTCATGAGTGATAGATGAGGAGGAGTGAGAGAGGATGGTCAACGTAAAGAACGCCGTTAAATAAAAAATGACAATTTTTAACAGATGATTGTAAAAGTTTGGTAAAATCATTGCTATTAAATTCATGAAAATGTTTACATGGTTTTACATGGTTTTACATGGTTTTACATGGTTTTACATGGTTTTACATGGTTTACATGGTTTTACAATGTTTTTATGTTTACATGGCTGTCTACACATTTTCATGAATTTAATAGCAATGATTTTACCAAAATTTTACAATCATCTGTTAAAAATTGTCATTTTTTATTTAACGGCGTTCTTTACGAACAAATAGATGTGTAGCCATGGGCTCTCCGTTGGGACCGCTCTCATGGCATGAACGACATTGGCTTGAAGCCTTGAACTTTGTCCGGCTGACTTTAAACCTGTTCTGTATCGCAAATATGTTGACGACTGCTTCTTACTGTTTCGATCGAATAGCCACATAAATGCTTTTCTTAACGTTTTAAATCGTCAACACCCTAATATTGTTGTTACTGTTGAAAATGAAGTCAACAAGTCATTATCATTTCTTGATGTTAAAATCACACGAGACAATGACTCTTCTACAACCTCCGTCTTTCACAAACCCACCTTTACCGGCCTATATACAAATGTTGACAGCTTTATTCCGTTTACCAACAAAACAGATCCAGTTATGTCTCTTTTAAATCGTTATTTTAACATTTGTTCTACCTATAGTACCTTTCACTCGAAACTTGATAATTTTAAGAAACTACTTTCTCTCAACGGCTATCCCCGTAATTTTTAGACAAATGTATTCGGCGTTTTTTAGACAACAACTTTTCGCCTATACCAAAAGTTTCCCTTGCATCTAAAAAGATCATGTACTTCTACCTTCCCTTCACTGGACAACACAGCCTCCAGATTCGCACACAAGTTCGTAAGTTTTGCTCTAATGCCTTCCCTCATATTTCCATTCGTTTTGTTTTCCGTCCGTCCCTCCGCCTAGCACATTTCTTTTCTTTTAAGGACAGGATTCCCAACGGTCTAAAATCTCGAGTTGTCTATCTTTTTAAGTGTTGATGGTGTAATGGGTCGTATGTAGGCCAAACTAGCCGACTTCTCCACACACGGATTGCTGATCACTTGGGTATCTCAGTCCTTACTGGCAAAGAACGTGTTAACCCTTCTGCTACAGACATTCTATCACATCACCACGACACTGGCCATCCCATTACATCAAATAATTTCACCATCCTCTCTCACTCCTCCTCATCTATTACTCATGAACTCCTCATCAGAGAAAGCTTACTCATTCACAAACTCAATCCTACTCTCATGTCTCAATCAAACTCAATACCTTTTTCCTTATTCTGATTTCCTTTACCCTCTTACGCCAAATTTATGCTAATGAACTGTGTAATAATATTTTAGTGGTTGCTTTACCGTATTATGTTTCCTTCTCTGATGATGTTGCGTCTCAAGCAACGAAACGTTAGATCTTAATAAACCTTTTGACACAAATATTCCTGTCTTACGAATTTTTTGCTGGGCCTTGATTTTCATAATTCTAAGAACATGTGAATTATGTCAAGGGCATAATTGCAGATCATAAATTTATAAAACTAATTCATAGTGCTTACCTAGCTGGGAAGTGGTTTGGGCAGAGTAATTCTTGGCTCTTCGGAAACTGAAGCATTGCAGATTGACATAGAACTACTGGAAATGACCACTTTGCATGTTTCCTGAGTGAAGACGATTCTTATACTTTTTGTTCTGAAGTAAAGCTCCCAAAGAGTGTATTTACCAGTTGCCGTTAAACGCTGGAAATCAGTATGAAGCGATGGAATTTCAGACTTACAGATCGGACGAACCTCACAAGAATACAGTCGAAAAATCGACAGAAAAAGCGGCACGCTTTTGGACATCGTGGTGTTTATGCCACGCGTGATGCGCGTATCGCTTTACTGTTTACATCATCATTCTTAAACTAAATAGACGAGTTCAAGGTTACGGGTGCCATGTTGCAAAGGGGGAAAAGAGGTTGGTGCGAGTGCGACCATAACAGTGTCTTGCTACTAAGTGAAAGCGCAAATTGAGTGTGATCTCGTTAATTTTCAAGGTTTTTTGTCCAGTCATTGCATTTTTTTTTGGCCAATTTTTCCAACAGTTTTCTAACAATTTCCCACGGTGGGAAAAAGTTAATGCTGCTTCCGATTAATCGATAGTTTTTTGGCAATCGATTATTCTTAAAAATAATCGGATCATCGACAACAACCACGCACATCATGATATTCATCTGAACTTTCTTTCTGGAATTAAAAAAAATGCGAAGAGATAGCATTCTCGCGCTCTCATTGCAGTCAACTGTGGTCAAAGAAGAAGCTTGCAGCACTTAAGGCAGTTGTTGTTGATGCACTGTTATTTTTAAACAAAAACAGTATGCAGACAGTCAAAGCGCATATTTCCTTATTCAGCCTATTTCTCTGTGTTTATATAATTATATTATATACGTTTTTTTCTTGAGTTTTTCTACTGGAAAATTTCGAAACTTTAAAAACATTAGAACACACCCCTTTCTATGAAGGGGCGAACCACTGTGGACGTGTCATGATTTAATTTATTCAATACGATTAATCGATATTAATCGATTGTTGACAGCGATTAAACGATTACGGATATGAACCGATGGTAGCAGCACTAGAAAAAGTATCACTTTTATGTTGCTGACTGCAATAACGAACAAAGATAGTCAAAATTGGTCGTTAAGCGAACACATGTTTCGCAGATGATTTGGTATCTATGGCCAAAAACGTTGTCAGAGCTTTGAAGTAAAGCCTGTAAAGGTATCTCAAAAAGACGGAAAGATCTTAAGGCAGGAAAGATCATGATAATATTTTCCTACCACTTATTCGATGGCCGTCGAGCAAAAGAATATCCAGTGCTAAAATTATTCATGACTTATTCAGAGTAACAGGATGGGTCAAGAGCAGTTAATAATAGCAATAATAATAACAATAATAATAATAATAATAACAATAAATTCTTTATTTATACTGTTAAAAAATCCTATCAGCATAAAAACTGGTATTAGCGGGAGAACAGTGCTAATAAAACATAAATTAACTTTGTAACAAAATTGAAAAAAATTGAAAAAAATAATCTAAATTATTCTATAAACTACAAATATGGGAATCTTTATCACTGTCTAAAAGATACATATAAATAGAACGTTTAAAACTAGTAATAGAAGTCATCTCTCTGATATGTCTAGGCAGAGAATTCCAGTCCTTTGCACCGGCGTACGAAAACATTGTTTGTCCCATCCTAGTTTTAACTTTTGGTAAGTCCAATAACGTTTCATCTCGGAGTTCTCTGTTTCTTACAATACTACGGAATTTAAAAACGTCTAATAATTGTTCAGGACAATTTAAATTATTTGAAATTTTAAAAATTAGTACATATCTAAAAAATCTTCTCCTACTAAACAAAATTAAGAGATTTAAATCATTGCGCATTTCCTGGGTACACTTTTTCTTTCCTTCTTTCAAAATAATTCTCATCGCTCGATTTTGAACCAGTTCAACTTGTCTTGTTAACGTCGAGTCACAGTCATGCCACACGATTGAACAATAATCTAAGATTGGTAAAATGGTTTGTTTGTAGATCCTACATAAAACAGGCTTGGGAAGAAATGCAGAGATTCTATTTAATAGACTAAGTCTTGAATGTGTCCTTCGACATATTATTGTAATATGTGATTCCCACGACAAACAGTTACTAACACGAAGACCCAGATAATCGAGTGAATCAACTTGTTCTACAGTCTCATCACCAAGTCGAACTTTATGGCCGATTTTGACCCAATTAGAAGCGAATTGGTTTTCGTAACATTGGCTATCATTCTGTTTTGTAGTAACCATTGATCGACGTTCATCAAATCTATATTAATCTTCACCTGTGCTAATGCCAAGTCTTTATTCGAATGATGCACTTCAGTATCATCCGCATATAAAAAAGGGTTACACTCCGTGAAGCTGTGAACAATCGTGTTATAATATAGACAGAATAGCGTCGGGCCGAATACCGATCCTTGAGGAACACCATTAGTTACGTATTCAAAGTCAGATTGAGCGTTCTGATAAACGACATATTGCTCTCTATCTGTGGAGGTAGGAAACAAACCATTTGATTGCATTTTCATCGAAATCGTAATCACGTAATTTCTTTAAAAGCATCGAGTGGTCGATGATATCGAAGGTTTTTCGGAGATCGAGAAATACAGGAACAGTATATTTCCTATCATCAATAGCTAATTTCCAGGAATCAATCACTTTTATTAATGCCGTCACGGTCGAGCAATGCTTGGTGTAAGCAAATTGTAGAGGTTCTTTTAAAGTTTGATGGTTTTCACCGTAATCTTTTACCTGGTTATCAGCTACTCTTTCACAAACCTTTGCAAGAGCAGGCAATACCGATATTGGTCTGTAGTTATCGCGGTCATTGGCAGAGGCTCCTTTAAATATTGGTGAGATTTTTGCTATTTTCCATATCTTAGGAGATACACCCTGTTCAAAAGAACTGTCTACTATTGTAGCCAAACATTGTGATATATTGTTCGCCGACAACTTTAAAACCTTAACGGAAAGTTCGTCGTAGCCTGTTGCTTTATTCTGCTTCATAGACATCAGCTGTTGTCGAATTTCGGCCTCAGAAATCAGATGAAAATTGAAACGCGATTCTTTATCACATGTTATTGGTGGTGAAGGGCTGAGCGTATCTAAATCCTGGCACGTGTCTTGTGTTGCAAGTAGACGTTTTGGAATATTGGAAAAATATGAATTTAACGTGCTAACTATGCCTTTTGAGTCAGTGATATATTCGCCATCAACCGTTATTTTATTAATTACAGTTTGCTTTGTCTTCGACGGTAAGACTATTTTCATCAGTTTCCAGAAGGCTTTTGGATCGTTGGAGTTTTCATCAAGTTTACGTTTAAAATAATTGACTCTCGCTTTACGGATGTAACTTCTTACCCGATTTCTTGCGCACTTATAAAGTTTGTTATCATCTTGGAGTCGGCTCTTTAATGCTATTTTCTTTAAACGGTCTCTATTACGCATCAAGATTAAGATATCCGTATTAATCCACGGAAATCTTAACCGGTCGTCTGTGTCGTTAAAAGGAGGAAACTTCTTTCGTTTGGTGGTTTTGCTTGCATCAACTTACAACTTGGTAGAGTTTGAACATTTATTTTCGTCAAGAAGGGAAAGATTTAAAACAGTTAGCTCTGTTCAGCTGCAAAAGGAGACTTTTTTGTTTGAGGACTTCTTCGGGATGGCTGTTTTCAAGAAACTAAATTGTTATCAATATCTCTTCTGAATTACAGAAGACGTACAATCATAAGCCATAGGCTTTCATTTTTTAAAGGACTTCTTTGGAGCTTATCTGACTTGCTACTTTTATTTTGGAAGGAAATCATAAAATTTCGAAATACAATAAGTGATTTGTATCTATATGATAATATATACCATATAAACTCATGGGTTAACGTTTAGGGAATTAATTATATCAATGGTGAGTTTTTCGTTTAACCTTAAAGGGTTTATACTCTGAAGAGCTTAATATACTGTAATATACTTTGGGGCTTATTACTGGAAGTTCATGGCAAATGAAAAAAAAAAGCATGACCATTGTGTACCATTACTAATAGAAAATGTGGTAAGCATTTATTCATAAAATGCCCTTCATATCTAATACTGTTGCTTTCATCTTTGCCAATGAAATACGAACTGTATGGAACATTGTACTGACATGTCATGATCTTGAAGCGGAAGATTGTAAATTATAACTTAGTATTGCAAGCCTTAATCACATGAGAAAAAGTAAAAATTCTTGCTCTAAAGACAGTGTTATTGCTGGAGCAGACTTGTTTGGCAAATATTTGGAAGTACTTGGGGTTGTATCATTTTGGGAGAATCCTCTGAGGTTTGTTTTCCTCCGGCATGTGCTTTGTTTTGATAGAAAACCACTAAAATGAAAACTTGGAAGCGTCGGTGCTTCGAAGACCAGTTAAAATGTGAAATCAGATTCTCCAGTTATCTGCACAAATTTAAACGATGGACGTTTTGTATCAAACACAGAAACTTCCTGATCACCTTTGGAGTGACTAGCAGACGGTCGGCTGTTTTCGATATTAGCGGGCGATTAAGTTTCCGCCTATTCTTGAGAGACGGATTCAGTCACGAATAATTTTGGCACTGGATATTCTTTTGTTCGCTGGCCGTTCATGAAGTGGTAGGAACATACTGTCATGGTCTTTCTAGGCCTAAAATCTTTCCGTCCTATTGAGATACCTTTACATGCTTTACTTCAAAGCTCTAACAAAGCTTTCGGCCATAGATGCCAAATCATCTGCAATGGATGGGATTACTTAATGACCAATTCTGAGTATCTTTGATCCTTATTGCATTCAGCAAAAAAAACAGCAGTCCACTTTTTCCATCGTAGAAAAACAATCAACCAAAAAAAAAATACAATAACGGGACGAAAGACCTAGTTTGCGCTTCCACTTAATAAGAAGACATTGTTTTGGCCGCGGTCGCTCCAACCTCTTTGCCCCCTTTGCAACATGGTGCCCGTAACCTTGAACTCGTCTGTTAGGAGAGGTTCAACTTATTTTCCATAGTGATGGGGAGGGAATCTTATTTTTGCGCACTGTGCACTTTCTCGTGTTTTGATTTGTCTGCATCCTCGGTGCAAAATGTGCTAAAAATAGCAACAACACTGGGGTATTTTTAGTCTGACTGGTGCGGATTTACATAGTAAGCAATGTCTGTTAAATTCTTTTCTAACATAATACAGACTTACAACTGCTGCTGTAACTCCTATAATGTTTAGAATTAGACTATAATTTATATTAATTGTATTTTCCTTTATCTCCTCTTGTTGTTCTCTATGAAGTTTTCTTTCTTTATTTAACGCTGCCAGACGTTTTCCTGCTTCAACACGCTTTGGATCTTTCTCTTTTAAAATAGTGGTGATTTTAGGCGTTTCTTCAGACATCTTATATTTTATCTAACAGCTTTGCTGTCAGTTGTCTATAAGATGGACTGACAGTTATCTAACAGCTTTGCTGTCAGTAATCTTACAGTTATCTATTAATAGATCTGTCAGTAATCTGTCAACAGTCTATCAATTAACAGCTAAGCTGTCTGTAAATAATCTATCATATTTCTTTGACATTCCATTAATAGTTGGACAGATATCTGTCACTATATCATCTACTATTTTTGTATCTGTTAAGAAAACTTTCTCATCATATGGAATACCTCTAAAGTACGTTCTCAATTGTATGAGTATTTTATTATAACTTGTATAAGCAAATCTACAACTCTCGATCTTTTTAGCTATATCGGACTTAGTAACATAACCTTGGATAATTACACCAACTCCAGTTATGAACAAACTTGCGAAATGTGTGAATGGAGCCAATACACTTCCTACAACTGTTAGAGACATTGATGACATATTTAATGCTAATTCTATTGCCTTTAACTTCTTATATTTCCATTTATAACAAGTTTCTAATTTATGCTAATATGAATACCAGTTTATTAGTTTATGTTATTTCTTCTTCCAGCGGAGCTGCTGAGCTGCTCATTTATATATGATATGTTATATTTTGCATCTGTGAGATGTTTGTCATTTATATTTGAGTACTGCATAAATTATAGTCCCGCCGATTATAATATGTATATTATCACCAATAACAATCAAACCCTTACCCGTTGATTCTTCTATATCTGTCCATGGTATGACTGTTCTTTTTTCAGCTGGAGTTAGTTTTTCAGCTTTCATTTTCTTCCGTTTAGCTGAACTTTCTATTTCAGATCCTGCGCGTTGTAGCCCTAAAGACAACCCAGTCACCAAAGCTATAATTGACAGACTTATAGCAGTTGCAATTCCAGATCTTTTTAGAATTTTATTAAGTTCTGCCTTTCTCCACTCATCATAATAGCTTCTGATATCAAATCTACAGTTATTAAAATCATCATCCGATAGTTGGCCATTATCAGTATTATAAGTCTTAGTTACGAACCATTTAATATTACCATCTTTCGTCTTCACTTTTATATGAGACCTAATAATTTGTTATAAAACCAGATACTCTTATTGTTTTCTTTATTTTAAAATCCCTATTTTCCATTAGATATTTAATGAATTTCGGATCAGCACATGGTTCCTCCAATTGTAAAACATCAAATCTAAAGTAACCTGCGTTTCTTGCTTCATGTACGCGATCTCCTAATATTTTTTTTAATGGGTATAAATGATTAATATCAATAACTTCTCTACCTCTATCCAATATGTTCCCTTCACCTCCGAAATCTGTTTCCTCTTCTTCTTTATTATCCTCTTCTTTATTTTGTGTTTCATCAAAGTCATTTAACTCTATGTCCTCTTCAGACATATTATATATTACCATATATCTCATCATATTTTTTAGAGTCTGTTGTATCTATAAACCATTTTTATTAATAAAAAATGCACTAAAGGACCAACGAATCGTTATTAGTGTATTTTTTTGACTATTTAATATATTATAATTATTCTGAATTCATACTCTAATGGTATATTTATTATAAAAACCTTAGAGACTAATTACTAACCATAGACTTTTAAATGAATAATTATACTTAAGAGTATGAATTAATATATATGTTATAATATAATGGAATCTTTCAGAGACGATAAGTTGGGTTTTTATGCTATTGTATTAAAATATAAAGATACTGTTTGGGTTAGAGCAAAAGACCTTTGTATTTCATTAGGATATAAGGATTATAAAACAGCTGTTCAAAGAAATGTATCTAAAGAAAATAAAAAGAAATCTAATTGTCAGGATAAGAGGTATCTTTGTTACTTTCTAAATAAAAATGGTGTTAATTGAGGAACCAGGCGGAATGCGCAATCTTGTTAGGAATATCAAAGCCCAGTATATAATTTTGAATAAACCCATAATAATCCAGGCATGAGTTATTGAAAAATATTTTTAATTTAACTAACGTTTCGTTGCCAGTCCTGCAACATCTTCAGAGTAAGTGATAAATTTACAAGGTGTTCTCGACTATATAATATTCTATTTACAATGACAGGAAGTAATTAACAGAAAGACTGGTGGTGAAAACCGGTGAATAATAAAGTGTACGATAAAGTGTATGCGTGAGTGAATCCAGGTGTGTATGTGTCGGAGAAAACATATAACAAGGAAAAAAAATTAACAGTTAGAACGAAGTTAAAGGAAGGGAACTGATCTTGGCGTTGAGCGAAGGATTTATCTTATTAATAAGTAGACTCTCTCTGAGAAGGAGTTCAAAATTAGAAGAGCAGGAGCTTAGAATAGAAAAATCAGTCAAAGAAACAGGGTGGCCAGTCTGTTTGTGGTGTGTTAAAACAGCAGATAAAGTGGTGACGGAGATAGGCTTTCCCGTGTAAACAGAAACTCCCATGTGTTCAGAAACACGCGCGTGTAAATGGCGAATAGTTTCACCTGCATACAATGGCTCACAGCATTGACACTTGAATTTGTAAACTACGCGAGATCTTAGTGCAAGAGGAATTTGATCTTTAAAACGGAAAAAACTTGAAAGACGTCGAATAGGTTTAAATATGACTCGACGTTGAATTTGAGAAAAAGCAAAAGCAAAAAGTTTAGCGACTTGTTTGCGAATCTGAAGAGAATGTTGACCGGTAAATGGTAAAGTAAAGAAAATAATGCGTTTAGGTACCGAGGTCGTTGTAGAAGCTGGGCAGAAAATTTTATTGAAAAAATTGTGAAAACAATTATCTAAGAACTTGATAGGATAACCATTCCGAATCATAATACTTTTAAATTTCTCTAGTTCTTCATGAAAGATGGTATAGGAAGAACAGAGATTAAAATAACGAAAAAGCAAAGTTAAAATTAAGCCTTTCTTATATATGAGTGGAATAAAACTCTCAAAATTTGTAAACAATCCAGTAAGAGTCGGTTTACGATAAACAGAAGAAGAAAATTTATCATCGCAACGTTTGATTTGAATGTCGATAACTCTCTTTCCTTCTTCGACATTCAAGTCAAACGCTCTGATGATAAATTTTCTTCTTCTGTTTATCGTAAACCGACTCTTACTGGATTGTTTACAAATTTTGAGAGTTTTATTCCACTCATATATAAGAAAGGCTTAATTTTAACTTTGCTTTTTCGTTATTTTAATCTCTGTTCTTCCTATACCATCTTTCATGAAGAACTAGAGAAATTTAAAAGTATTATGATTCGGAATGGTTATCCTATCAAGTTCTTAGATAATTGTTTTCACAATTTTTTCAATAAAATTTTCTGCCCAGCTTCTACAACGACCTCGGTACCTAAACGCATTATTTTCTTTACTTTACCATTTACCGGTCAACATTCTCTTCAGATTCGCAAACAAGTCGCTAAACTTTTTGCTTTTGCTTTTTCTCAAATTCAACGTCGAGTCATATTTAAACCTATTCGACGTCTTTCAAGTTTTTTCCGTTTTAAAGATCAAATTCCTCTTGCACTAAGATCTCGCGTAGTTTACAAATTCAAGTGTCAATGCTGTGAGCCATTGTATGCAGGTGAAACTATTCGCCATTTACACGCGCGTGTTTCTGAACACATGGGAGTTTCTGTTTACACGGGAAAGCCTATCTCCGTCACCACTTTATCTGCTGTTTTAACACACCACAAACAGACTGGCCACCCTGTTTCTTTGACTGATTTTTCTATTCTAAGCTCCTGCTCTTCTAATTTTGAACTCCTTCTCAGAGAGAGTCTACTTATTAATAAGATAAATCCTTCGCTCAACGCCAAGATCAGTTCCCTTCCTTTAACTTCGTTCTAACTGTTAATTTTTTTTCCTTGTTATATGTTTTCTCCGACACATACACACCTGGATTCACTCACGCATACACTTTATCGTACACTTTATTATTCACCGGTTTTCACCACCAGTCTTTCTGTTAATTACTTCCTGTCATTGTAAATAGAATATTATATAGTCGAGAACACCTTGTAAATTTATCACTTACTCTGAAGATGTTGCAGGACTGGCAACGAAACGTTAGTTAAATTAAAAATATTTTTCAATAACTCATGTCTGGATTATTATGGGTTTATTCAAAATTATATACTGGGCTTTGATATTCTTAACAAAAATGGTGTTATTGAATTAATAAATAAAAGTAGAAAAACAACCATTAAAAAACAACTATTAGAATGGATAGAAAATGAAATATACAGCAGCTTAGCTGGTGAAAAGAAAAGAAGTATTGACAGCTTAGCTGTTAGAATTTATAAAAAAGATCATGAAGCACCAAATAAATTCAAGTCTAATCCATATAAAAAGTACAAAAAAGCATCTAAGTTGGCAGCAGCGCAGCTGGAAAAACGAGAAAAAATAAAACCTGAAGCAATTAAAGAAGCTTTAGAAGATGCAGAAATCAATTATTATGGTTTGAATGACTATCTAATTAAAGGTAATTCTAATTATAATAAAATCTTTAAAAAGTATTATGATGAATGTTATTATGAAAATGTTGATCCTGATAAAGAACCTAAAGAATTGTCCATATTTACATATATATGAATTCATACTCTTAAGTATAATTATTTATATAAAAGTCTATGGTTAGTAATTAGTCTCTAAGGTTTTTATAATAAATATACCATTAGAGTATGAATTCATTATAATACATATAATATCTGTTATATTAACAATTCGTTTATGAATTAACAGCTTAGCTACTAGTTTACTAAAGAAACTTGAAGCTTTAATTCATTTCTAATCTATGGTGTGTTACCTAATGCTTTTATAACCATATAAAATATCCTATATTCATTGTAAAATGAACCAAGAATATGACTTAATTTTAATGAATAATCGATATTATACATTCTATAAATTCTTCTATATAAAGTGTTTTTATCTTTCAAATTAACTTTTTTTAAAGTTACTGTTTTTGTACTACCATCTTCCTTTGCTGCTCTTAACATTATATCAATTTTCCTATTTTCAATATCACTATCAGTCATAAAAGAACCAAGAAACATATATTCAACTAGTAATTTAATGTTAACAGTAGGATTACAAATTAATGGTGTAAATGGATTTTCTGTAGGACTATAAGTTCCATCAGAAATAATTGAAAACATTAATATTTTAGAATCAAATGGTGTTATATTTGCATTCAGCTGAGCTGCTACATAACCTTTATTAACTAAATGATTGTTATTTGTAGGTACCGCAGATTGTGTTATGATTTTATTATCCGTCATTATTATGTTTTCCTGACCGACGTTCTTTTGTTGGTCTTCATATCCATAAAAAAGACTCATTTTAATATATAGTGTGCCATATATTACACACTCTATAAGACATAATAAGACATATATTCTAAATAAATATGCGCTAAGTAGTGATCCACCAAATATAATTGCTAAATCAGTATTATGAACAGCTGAGCTGTTATCTTCTTTTTTAGCTGGTAGTTTAGTTGTTGCTGGGAGTGTAACTGTAGGTTCTTTTTCCAGCTTACTCTGTATAACTGGCAGCTTAGCTATTCCATTTAACGTCTTTGGTGGGTCTCTATTTATTGGATTATAACCAAATTTCATGAATGCATTTGCTATTTTTAGTTTGTTGTTATATCCAGGAACTGGTTTCTTTAAGATTATCATATTGTTGGATAATAACCATAAACTGGGTGATATTGCTAAATTTAGAATTATATTAGTGTCTGTTATAACTCTGTTCATATCATTTATCCACGTTGATACGTTGTAATTGAGAGCACTGTCTTCCACTATAGAACGGAATTCTTGTTGTGTTTCTAATGCACTTCCACGGACACTATAAATACTTTGTTTTGTCCTTGCTTGGCTTCCTGAAATGGAATAAATAAAGGCTTCTATCGACTCATTTAGATATTGTATTCCAATTTTTGTTAATCCATTGCTTTTAACAGGTATGTATCTTTTCTAATTACTTTGCAATGAATCAGGAAACAATTGATATACAACTCCACCTCTTGTTCTATATATCATATTCCTTCTTATGTGCTCATTATCACTATAAAAATTACCAGCGGAAAATTCTGTTGATATATCTGACATTCTTTCTTGCCCTTGCATTCTTCTTATTAATCTTCTTACAGTGAAATAAAGATGGAAACGCATTAGTGAAGTTATAATTGGATGAACTTCTTCTGATGGTGTTAGATGTTGTATGGACACACCACAACAATATGATGCACAATACACTGAAAAACACACTTGATAATAACTTTCATTATCAGCAGCTTTGCTGTCCCAGTCAGCTTTATTATAATTTGTGGTTATATTTAATATTGGAAGCTTTGATAGGAAAAACTCTTTATTATTAACATAAACTTTAAAGTTCTCAATAGGATAATTTAATGCGTAATGATCTGGATACTTATCAGTCAATCGATATCCTTCAACATATTGAATATTTGATTCTGGAATCTTTTGTATTGTTCCATTTGATTGCCATATTTTTGGATATTTTTCCATATTATAAAGATATTTTGTCATAGATTTGTCATTAAGAATGTGTTACTTGTAATATCTGTGCTTGTTATATCGCTGTTTTTGAAATAAATTGCCGTACTATCTACATCACCATTTCTTTTTAATGTAACGTCAAACTCAAATTTCGATATGTCTGCATTTGGATACTTCTTGAGGAAATCAGCCCTCATTTTACTCTGTTCTTTTCTTATATTTTCCATGGTTTTATCATAATTTTTCCCATAATATTTCTTTTCCATCTATATACAATATACTGTATATTGTATGAAGAGATTATCTGTACTTATAGAAGGTCAATCTAAGGAATTGGAATTAGATGAGTCATTTATAACAGCTAAGCTGTTAACACATGAAAATCCATATTTATTGGTTAAGAAGGCAACTGTTTTTTTGGAATTATAACAATATTACCAGTGATTTAGAAATCACATATAATAACGTTAAGAAGACTATTAAAGAAGGATATTGGACATTCAGTATGCTTAAAAAGGATATTGAATCGTATGGAGCCGGTGTAACTTTAGAAGCAAATATATACGATGGAACATGTTCTATTACCTCTGATAATACAATAAACTTGAAAAATTTAGGTCCTATTTTAGGGTTTGATAAAGATCAGGTATTAAATACTAACAGCTTAGCTGCTACTAAAACAACAAGTGGAAAACAAGTTGATATTAATAATGGTCTTGAATATATAGAAATATCATGTAGTCTGGTTAAAATGTCAGAAAATATCAATTCAAATGGAAAGAAAAGTGATGTTATACTTACATTACCGATAACCAGTACACAAGCATTAAAAGGCAGTGTTCAGCATTATTTTGACATTGAATCTAGAGTGCCGATAGACAAAGGTGTTATAAATAAAATTGATTTTAAAATCACAAAGAATGTTGGTAAAGTTCTGTTGGATTTATACATTATGTAATTTATATGGAGCTGGAACAAGGATTGAGAGATATTTATTACAACCCTAATACTGGTTATCAATCATCAGAGAAGTTATACAAAAAAGCATTGGAAGATGGATTAAATGTAGATAGAAAGCTTGTAAAAGAATGGTTAAAATCACAGGACACATACACTAGGTATAAACCAGTTATTAGAAAACATAATTGTAGAAAGACATATGTTGATTCCCTTGGTGATCAAATTCAAATGGACCTGGTAGATATGGGTAAGTATAAAAATCAAAATGAAGGATATTATTGGATGTTAACATTTGTTGAGATTCTTAGCAGATATGCATTTGCTGTACCAGTTTATAGGAAAGACACAAATAACATGACTAAGGCAGTTACAGAGTTATTAAAACAATTTAAAGACCATTTTGATGGAAGATATCCAAAAGTAGCACAGTTTGATGATGGAAAAGAGTTTTATAATATTGGTGTAAAAACATTATTAGAAAAACATGAAATCAGGTACTTTTCCACGAAGTCGGATAAAAAGGCAGCTATTGTAGAAGGATTTAACAGAACACTTAAAACTGCTATGTGGAAATATTTTTACAGTAAAAGAACTTATAAATGGATTGACATCTTGAACCAGTTGGTGTATAATTATAATAATACTAAGCATAGCACTATATTAATGAAACCAAAGGATGTTAACAAAAATAATGAAGACCAAGTGTGGACAACTCTATATGGTCATCTCTATGCAAATGCATCATTACCTAAATTTAAGGTAGGAGACACTGTCCGAATATCAAAATATAAGTCTGTTTTTACCAAAGGTTATGAGGCTAACTTCACAGAAGAATTGTTTAAAATAATTAAAGTTATACGTGGTTATCCAAATGTGTATGAAATAGAAGACATGAAAGGTGAGCCAATTATTGGAAAGTTTTATTAAGAGGAGTTATCAGGTGTTGATAAAAAGGATGATGTTTATAGAGTAGAGAAAATACTTAAGAGAAGAAAGGTAAAGGGTAAAAAGATGGTTTTAGTGAAATGGCTGGGTTATGACAGTAAGCATAACAGCTGGATTCCACAAAGTAATATTCAAGATATAGAGTAATATATATGGCTGAAGGAGGATTTGAGGCCTTTGAAATGGAAGACTTATCTGAAAATTACCCAGAATATAACAATATGAATGAGCAACAGTTAAATGATGAGTATGATAATCTTACAAGAACACGTCGTGGTTTATTTATTGATCCTGATGCGTCAGAAGATCGCGTTGAAGAGATTAGAGAAAGGATTGAATTCATTGTTAGTATCTTAGAATTAAAAAGTATTAGTATATAATTAAAAAGATTTGGGAATAAATTAGAATTCAATAAAGCAGAAAGTGCAAAGGAAGCTGTTAGACAGTTTAAGAAATTAATAAAGGAAATTCAAAATGATCATAAAGATAGAGTAGAAACTGTTAAAAATATGCCAATGGTTGATACAACTTCAGATTATACACCAAAAAAAGGATTAACAGAAGAAGAAAATAAAGAATTGGAAGGTGTATTAAACCCACCAGAAAGCATTGATAAGTCAACAAGACCACAATCTCTTAAAATTCAATTAGACCATATTAAAAATATATAGCTGAGACAGAAAAATTAATAGAAAATACTGTAGATAAAACGTATGAAGAAAGAGACAACACAAATAATTCTGAGAAATCCATAGAATTAGAGGAAGGAATTATTAGTTTAAAAAAAGCTAGAAATTTAACCATTAATCAAATAGAAAAAGAAGAAGTAAGAGAACAACAGGAGGAAGACATATCAAGATTACAACGTTTTAAAAAATGGGCTAAGGAGAATATGGTAGGGTTATCAGCAATAGCAATATCAATTGCAGGTATTATAACTACTATTATTGTTAGTGCAAGAAAGGCCATTCTACGTGGAGCACAAGCAACCGGAAAATTTGCTAAAGTTTTGTATAATTTAGGTAAAAAGTTAGGAGTATTATTAGCACTATTAATTAATTTAATTGCACGAGTTGTAAGTTTAGATGCTAAAGTATTGGAATGGCTTGCTAGTAATTTGTAGGTATTGGAAGTGGCATTTACACTTTATATAGTTGAAGAACATAGGAAACGAAGAAAAATGAAATAAAATATATGTTATACTATATGAACATGAAAGAAGCAGAATTAATTCCCGGATTTAGAAGTCATATGGCTACGGTAAAAGGTAATAGGACAAGACATGTTGTTACTTTTAATCCAAATAAAGCAAATCCAGGAGACGAACTGTATATTGACATTCCTAAAATGAAAATGGACAGTTGTTTGGTACCTGGAAGTTTTTATCTTTAGTTCGTATTTAAAGTCAGTAATACAAAATCATGGTTTCTTAATAATTTATCTAAAATGTTACAAAAAAGACTTAGAATAAGACTTTCAGGAGAGACAGTTTATGATAATAATGCAGAAAATATGTATGAGGGGTATAAAGACCTCTGGAAAACCAATTCTGATAGACTCGATATGATTGAATATGGAATTGGTAATGAGACCCTTAGAAAACTCATTTCAAAAGATGATAGTGGAGCAAAAAGTGGTAATACACAGAAAGTAAGTGATTCATTAATGTTAGATATTTATGGGCATAAACAGAAAATTTGTTTGGATAAAATAATCCGTGATCATGGTCTGTGTGCACCATTTTTTATGAATAATAATTTCCGTTATGTTCTAACACTACCTGAATCAAATGAAGTAATGACTGTCCAAGCTAGTCAAACTCTTGGAAGTTACACATTGGAAGACGTAAAACTAGAATATGAGACAATAGAAAATATGGACCTGGCTAATGAAATAGTAGAAAAATACTCTATTGGTAGATCACTATCTTATGAACATATTACACTTATGAAGACCGTTGTTTGGGCAGCTGCTAGCACATTAATGAATGAAAATATAAATATACCAAGAAAATCCATGAAAGCAATTGTTTTATTGTTCACAAAATCAGGAAGAAGTGATAGTGACGAATATATATATCCAAATATAACCGAAGTAAAATTAACAATTGAAGGAGTTCCAAATAGTGTGTATTCCCAAGGACTTCCAAAGAACAGATTTTGTGATGAAGCAAGAAGATTATTTTGAGAAAAAGAAGGAAAGGACCAATTTATGACTGTAAATACACAAAATGGTGTTCTATTGGAGATTAAAAAGAAAGCACATACTGGAAATATTAATTGCAATATTTTTGTTGTCTCTGATGGACTAGTTAATTTCATTAATAAAGATCTCCAAAGTATTCAATATTAGATATTATATAAATGTCTGTAAAAGATACACCGTTTGATATGATTATTACAGGAATGACAGGTTGTGGAAAGACTTATTATCTTCTTAATTTCATAGAAAAAAATTATAAGAATCATTTTGATTACATTATAATATGTCCAACTTTCTCCTGGAATAAAACTTGTGAGAATTGGAAATACATAAATGACCCAGATATAATTATAAATGAATGTCAGCAAGATTACATTGATAATATGCTTAGATTTGTTTCAAAAATATATCGAGGAACTAACAGTTTAGTAATTTTAGATGACTGTGCATGTAGTTCAGATGTTAAGAAAAGAGTCAGTGAATTGATAAAATTAGGATTCGGAGCAAGACATAGCCTTTCAACAATAGTAATAACCCAACAATTGACAAGTATAAGTAAATCATATAGAGAAAATATAAGCAAATTGAGTACTTTTTATAATCCCAATAGAAATGATATGAAAATTATAATAGATGATTATATGAATAGCGTTAGTAAGGAAGAGATAAATAAAATAATAAATACACTTAAAAATAATAAGTATTCTGTATTAGAGACCAATTTATATTATCCATATGAATATCATATATGTGATATTGTATAAATCCATGGGAAAACATAAAAAATCAATTGAAGAAAACCTTAAAGAACTGGAAGATGAAATCAAAACCGCAGAAATAGATGTTGACAGCGGAGCTGATCCGCAAGATGAGATTGAAAGGAAAAGGGAAGAATTAATTAAATTAGCAGAAGATGGACAGTTTGAGAAAAAAGTTAATACAATTAAAAAAGCAAGTAATGCTGTCATAGAAAAATATTATAAAGAATATGAAAGGAAAAAGATGCAAAAAGCAAATGAATTTCTAACTGACCAACTAATAAGCAAGTTTTCTGATGCATTAGGTGGTTTGGATGCAATAGAAAAACCAGAAGTATTATCAGATGAATTACGAAAAGATGATTTATTGAAAAGTGATGTTTTAAAAGTTGTGGAAAATATAAGTCATTATATTCCATTCTTAACATTTCTATCTGGTGGTATTACTACTGTGAAACATATTTATGACCATAAAAAAAAAACAAAAATAAAAGCGAAGCTAAATTTGAAGAAATTCCTACAGAAAATAAAGATACTTCTAATCCATAAACAAATGAGTAAAGACATATTTTTAATCAAAAGTATGCAATCAGCTAAGAGTAGTATAGTACAAAGGGGAGGACCATTAAATGGAGATTAGGTGGTCTTGAGATTTTAACAAAAACTATGGCATTTTTAAAAAAATAGAATTAAACACTATAAAAAATAAGTGAAATCCATGAGGGGGGTACATGGATTTTATACCTAATAACTAAGTGTGCAAATACCTCCATGTACTATACTACTTAAAACACGGACTTTCTTTTGTAATTCTACCACCTCTCATCAGAAGGCCTGATGATATTACCTGCCTTGAACAAATGTATGTGCTGATGGTCACGTCACTGAGAGATGAGAATAACAAAGGGTTAATAAAATCTAGATTGTCCCACCTATCAAACTCATATATCAATAGCTATACACCTGCGCAGAATGATCTACAAAAACTCAAAATGTTAAAAAAGCTAAAAAACAACAAACAAATTTTTATTACTGAGAAAACAGTGGAAGCTAACTGTAAATTTTTTTCTCTAATTTTATTTATAGTATCTTGAAATACGATTTAACGTTGGTGTGCGGATTCTTGGTTGTGCCTTGTTTGTTATCCAATACGTAAGTGTACAGTGCCTTAGTTGTCTAGATAGATTTATTCCTGGTAAATGCGGTATATGTAGTTAGATATCGCTCTATGGCCTTTTGGTTCATATTGAGCACTCAACAGGATGAGTCATGTCGCTAGCGAATTTATATATATATATATATATATAATCAATAACAAACTTTATTAAAAAAGGAAAAATATAGGTTTCGGGGACCGGCCCCTTCTTCAGCAGCTCATATATATATATATATATACGTGAACGTTTTGGTTTACGAAATACAAAGAGGGCTCAACATCGCACAGATAGAGCAAATAGAATTATACCACTTACCTCAAAAAGTCACTACAGCCTGTTTCATCTTGAGAAAGAATCTTCAGGTGACTCACCTGAAGAGAAACCTGAAGTCACTTCAGAGTCACCTGAAGATTCTTTCTCAGGATGAAACAGGTTGTAGTGACTTTTTGAGGTAAGCGATATAATTATATATATATATATATATATATATATATATCTATATATATATCTATATATATATCTATATATATCTATATATATATCTATATATATATCTATATATATCTATATATATATCTATATATATCTATCTATATCTATATATCTATATCTATCTATATATATATATATATATATATATATATATATACATATAACCATCAGTATAAGTTCAATCTTTATTTTATTTTTAACGTTTCGGGGCCTGCCCCTTTATCAAGAATAACACGATAGCAGTTAAAACTAACTTATATAACAAAAAATTTTCTAATTAACATATATCTTTACAAAATATTAAAAACGTAAATTTAAAATCCCGAAGGTGAAAATTATTGATAAGACGAATACAAGGAATCCCACGGTGAGAGAGAGCTTTTGGGTATATATAAATTAAACGCATTTTTACCATATGGGTTAAACCTTCGGGATTTTTAATTTACATTTTTAATATTTTGTAAAGATATATGTTAATTAGAAAATTTTTTGTTATATGAGTTGAAAAAAGTTGAAAATAAAATAAAGATTGAACTTATACTGATCGGCCTGCTGGGCCTCACCAGTGTAGTGCTGACGAGCAAGATGGAGAAGTCTACATTATATAGGCAACTCAAATGTTCTACACTTGTGGTACATCTAAGCCATGCCAGAGTGCTCTAACTACAGACTAGTGAGCGTGCGCAAATTCGCTAACGGCATAACTCATCCTGTAGAGTGCTCAATATGAACCAAGAGGCCATTTAAGACACAACCGGGACCTGTTTAGGATGGTCGGGGCATATGTATTATATAAATTTTAGCTTTGATTGCGATTCGGCAGGGGTGATTTACTTATTAACTTGTAAGAGATGTTCAAAACTATACGTGGGGAGTAGAGTTACATCCTTTCGAAAGAGGTTTAACCATAAAACTAGCTTGAAACGGTTTGGAAAAGGTGAAAGAGGGATTGCGGGCGAGAATTTGTGTGCTCATTTTTATGAAGAAGAACATAAGGGAATTGAAGATATTCAGATA
Organism: Heliopora coerulea; assembly: GCA_030142905.1. Classification (NCBI taxonomy): domain Eukaryota; kingdom Metazoa; phylum Cnidaria; class Anthozoa; order Scleralcyonacea; family Helioporidae; genus Heliopora; species Heliopora coerulea. The sequence goes on from JASJOG010000025.1 coordinate 2,334,167, forward strand.
ATAAAAATAATAGATAATAGATCGTACGGATGTAAATGACCCTACGTTTAGAGAAGGCTTTTGGACTTACAAATTAGATACCTTTATTCTAAAAGGTTTGAACCTTAGGGATTTCTCATTTTAATTGTAAATTTTGTTTGTTTTTTCTTTTTTTTTTTGGAGGGGGGGTATAAATAGGGGCTCCTCACTTTATTTCTGTATCCTCGATAAAGGGGCAGTGCCCCGAAACGTTGGAGTTGAATCATTAAAGATTTTAATCTGTGAACGATAATAAAAGTGGCGGGCGGCGGTGAGGTTCGAATCTCTGTATGGATGTGTCTTACAGCGTGGTCCAAGGGTAAAAACCCCAATGACCAGTTGTCATCATTATACGGGTGCCAAAACAATAACCTGAATGTTGTTCAAAGTCGAGTTTGTGATTTGCTAAAGGTTCGTTTACTTAATGCAATTGATCAGGCAAATTTATGGCGCAGATTCACGATAAAAATAGGGCTAACTACTAGTCTATAGGAACAGTCAGTAGAGAGATCTTTGGCCTCACTGCCCTTTCTCCTCAGGAATCAAATTTTGTCAGTCGTAGACACAGTTCAGACTTTTCAGTACATGTACATATGGTTTCTTAAAAGGAATATCAAAGCCCAGCAAAATATCTTTACGAAAGCCATCGAGTCGGACACAGAAGTAAAATCGTAATATTTAATAAAGTTCTAACGTTTCGTTGTATTAATCACAACATCATCAGAGAATAATTTACATAACTGACTAAAGCCTAAGTATATAGTTACAGGGTGTAATAATATTCATGCATTAACCAATCAGAGGACGTACTAAAAATAAAAGTTACAGGTATGAATAACACAAGCAACATGGAAGAGTAAAGAAGAAATTATAAAAGGAAAAGTGGTACTGAGCCAATATTGGCATTTAAAGAGGGTTTAAAATTGCGAATGAGTAGACTTTCTCGTAAGAGAAGTTCGAACTCAAAAGGACAGGAAGAAAGGATTTTAAAATCATCAAAGGAGACTGGGTGATCCGTGTCACGGTGGCGTGAAAGAATACTGGTGAGGGGAGGGTTAGTGCGCTTTTTACCTGTGAGAGGTGAGATTCCCATATGGTCAGATACGCGTGTATGGAGGTGCCGGATGGTTTCTCCGACATACGAAGCTCCACAGCTTCGACACGTAAAATGATAAACTACATGCGATCTTAAGCGTAGAGGAATCTTGTCTTTAAAAGAGAAGAAATGTAAAAGTCTAAGCGACGGGTGAGCAACACAGCTGATGTTGATGTGAGGAAAAGCGGATGAGAAAAGTTTTTTTATCTGAGTTCGGATATGAGAGAAATGTTGCCCAGTAAATGGTAAAGAGAGGTAAACAACACGTTTGGGAGCCGTAAGCCATTTAGTTGATTTGGAGAAGACTTCGTCTAGAAAGGAGGCGATACATCTGTCAAGAAGTTTTACCGGATAACCATTGTTAATAAAAATGCGTATTAGTTTTTCTAGTTCGGCATGAAAAATAACGTAGGTAGAACAAATACTGAAACAGCGGTTAAGTAAAGAGAAAATCAAACCCCTTTTGTGAGAAAACGGAATGAAGGAATCAAAGGAAGTAAGAAGATCTGTAAAAGTGGGTTTGCGGTAAACATTAGTTGAAAAGCAACCATTGGAACGGACGATATTGATGTCTGAGAACGGCGAGGATTTGTTGACTTCTAATTCATGCGTAAATTTTATTTTGGAATGCCTAGAGTTGAGATAATTGAGGAACGGAATAACGTGATCGGGAGAACAAATTAAAATGAAACAATCGTCAACATAACGACGGTAAAACAACGGTTTAAAATTAGACGGGCAATCATTAAGCCAAACAGACTCATAGTGAGAAAGGAAAATATTCGCAAAGAGAGGTCCCAGAGGAGAACCCATGGCAACGCCATCAACTTGTTGATAGACTTCGCCGTTGAACAGAAAATGGCAATTTTTTACCGCTAAGTTTAAAAGCTTTCGAAACTCAAAAATAGAAAAACCGTGAAATTTAGTGGAGTTGGTAAAAACCTTTTGAATTATGATTTCAATAGTTTCATCTAACGGGATGTTGGTGAAAAGAGATGTTATGTCAAAGCTGGCCATAAATAGCTCATTAGTGTTAAAAGGTAATTCGAGTAATTCCTTAACAAAGGAGAAGCTATCAAACACGGAATAAGTATTATTAGAAAATGGACGAAGTAAAGAAACAAGAAATTTAGCAATGTTAAAAGAGTGAGAGCGCATAGAGGAAAGAATGGGTCTAAGTGGAACGTTAAGTTTGTGTATCTTAGGAAGACCGTATAAAATACCTGGTCGAGAACCGGTAGAACTAAGATCTCGTTAGTGACCATCGGAGATAAGACCGTTCTTATTCAGTTCTTTTAAAAAGTTCTTAATAATGATTTCACGTTTTAGTGTTAGCTTCACGGGGTCTTCGTCAAGTTTCTGGAACTTGGTTTCATCAGCCAGATGGAACCAAGGCTGATGAAAGCAAGGCTGATGAAACCAAATATAAAAATGAGAGCCCAGCTCATGATTTTTATGCGGAGAGGCATAATGACAGAAATAGAACACAACGCGAATCTCAGCGCATATGGGGGTTTCGCTTCTGACGGGAAGGAAGCTTGCAACGAATTCCCTTTCAAGCGTTCTTGCCCGCGTACATCAATCTTGTCACCACATCTCTCCTGATGATTTCACTGTCATCTCTTCCTGCCGTTCAAACTCCAACTTTCAGCTCCTCCTACGAGAGAGCTTACTTATATCGAAATTTAGACCCTCTCTCAACGAAAACATCTCATCCATACCCCTTTCTTTATTTTAGTTCTACGCGGTCCTCTTTTCACTTCATTTCATTTCATCTCCATTTCCTGTCACCCTACATCTTGTCACCCGACATCTTGTCACTTTTATCCCATTGTTTAGCTCTCATGTAACTTATCATCACGTGTAAATAGATATATAGGTTTTAGACACATTTGTATTTAGTCACTCTGAAGATGTTGCACGTCCGCAACGAAACGTTAGTAAAGTTGTTTTAAATACTTTGTGTTCTATTTCTGTCATTATGCCTCTCCGCATAAAAATCATGAGCTGGGCTCTCATTTTTATATTTGGTTTCATCAGCCTTGGTTTCATCAGCCTTGGTTCCATCTGGCTGATGAAACCAAGTTCCAGAAACTTGACGAAGATCCCGTGAAGCTAACACTAAAACGTGAAATCATTATTAAGAACTTTTTAAAAGAACTGAATAAGAACGGTCTTATCTCCGATGGTCACTAACGAGATCTTAGTCCTACCGGTTCTCGTCCAGGTATTTTATACGGTCTTCCTAAGATACACAAACTTAACGTTCCACTTAGACCCATTCTTTCTTCTATGCGCTCTCACTCTTTTAACATTGCTAAATTTCTTGTTTCTTTACTTCGTCCATTTTCTAATAATACTTATTCCGTGTTTGATAGCTTCTCCTTTGTTAAGGAATTACTCGAATTACCTTTTAACACTAATGAGCTTTTTTTTATGGCCAGCTTTGACATAACATCTCTTATCACCAACATCCCGTTAGATGAAACTATTGAAATCATAATTCAAAAGGTTTTTACCAACTCCACTAAATTTCACGGTTTTTCTATTTTTGAGTTTCGAAAGCTTTTAAACTTAGCGGTAAAAAATTGCCATTTTCTGTTCAACGGCGAAGTCTATCAACAAGTTGATGGCGTTGCCATGGGTTCTCCTCTGGGACCTCTCTTTGCGAATATTTTCCTTTCTCACTATGAGTCTGTTTGGCTTAATGATTGCCCGTCTAATTTTAAACCGTTGTTTTACCGTCGTTATGTTGACGATTGTTTCATTTTAATTTGTTCTCCCGATCACGTTATTCCGTTCCTCAATTATCTCAACTCTAGGCATTCCAAAATAAAATTTACGCATGAATTAGAAGTCAACAAATCCTTGCCGTTCTCAGACATCAATATCGTCCGTTCCAATGGTTGCTTTTCAACTAATGTTTACCGCAAACCCACTTTTACAGATCTTCTTACTTCCTTTGATTCCTTCATTCCGTTTTCTCACAAAAGGGGTTTGATTTTCTCTTTACTTAACCGCTGTTTCAGTATTTGTTCTACCTACGTTATTTTTCATGCCGAACTAGAAAAACTAATACGCATTTTTATTAACAATGGTTATCCGGTAAAACTTCTTGACAGATGTATCGCCTCCTTTCTAGACAAAGTCTTCTCCAAATCAACTAAATGGCTTACGGCTCCCAAACGTGTTGTTTACTGGCAACATTTCTCTCATATCCGAACTCAGATAAAAAACTTTTCTCATCCGCTTTTCCTCACATCAACATCAGGTGTGTTGCTCACCCGTCGCTTAGACTTTTACATTTCTTCTCTTTTAAAGACAAGATTCCTCTACGCTTAAGATCGCATGTAGTTTATCATTTTACGTGTCGAAGCTGCGGAGCTTCGTATGTCGGAGAAACCATCCGGCACCTCCATACACGCGTATCTGACCATATGGGAATCTCACCTCTCACAGGTAAAAAGCGCACTAACCCTCCCCTCACCAGTATTCTTTCACACCACCGTGACACGGATCACCCAGTCTCCTTTGATGATTTTAAAATCCTTTCTTCCTGTCCTTTTGAGTTCGAACTTCTCTTACGAGAAAGTCTACTCATTCGCAATTTTAAACCCTCTTTAAATGCCAATATTGGCTCAGTACCACTTTTCCTTTTATAATTTCTTCTTTACTCTTCCATGTTGCTTGTGTTATTCATACCTGTAACTTTTATTTTTAGTACGTCCTCTGATTGGTTAATGCATGAATATTATTACACCCTGTAACTATATACTTAGGCTTTAGGCAGTTATGTAAATTATTCTCTGATGATGTTGTGATTAATACAACGAAACGTTAGAACTTTATTAAATATTACGATTTTACTTCTGTGTCCGACTCGATGGCTTTCGTAAAGATATTTTGCTGGGCTTTGAAATTCCTTTTGAGATTACGTTTTCCGCCTGGTCAATCCATAGCTGATATGGTTTCTTAATTTAAATTGGAACACTTGTGTTGCTTTAAAAAGTGGGGGCCACACATACTCTCATCTGACCTCCCCACCAAAAAATGTGGGGTGCCAAGCCCTCCGGTCCCCGGCTTCCGACGCCCTTACTCCTGATGACCAGTAAAACGCTCTAACCATTGAGCTACGAAGACTCAGATGGCGAGCTAAGATGCAAGTTTGACAATTATGCAACTTTAGCGGTAGCTACAAGATGTTAATGATGTTATTAATGCGGCCTATATTGAAGAAGTGGGAGATTGGAAATATCTTCTTGAGCTAAGAGCTTGACAAACGTTCATCTGACATTCATTCAAAATATTCCTCGTGGTAAACCTCTCCACCAGGCAGTTTCGCCGAGAGCTGCTGCGAGCCCCATGAGGAGGGGAAGAGAAGTTGGTTGAATCCCCTCCAGTCGAAAATTACTTTGACTAACCTCCCTAACTATCGGTCAGAATGAAGCTTTGTATTCTTTAAAGTTCGGAATTTTTCATGAGACGTTTAATTTGCCCGAAGCATACGCGGCAACGTACACATGCCTTACCATATAAACTTCAGGCAAGAACAAAACAGTAAAGCAATTCTGAATTTAATTTAATGAATACAAATAGTATCGAGCTCAAAATTTTATAGCAGGTTTTCAAACGTTTCTTCATATATAGTTAAATCCGTATTCCATGAATGATGAGTTTATATACCGTCTATACTATAAGGTGCTACTTCAAGTCAAACCACGCATTGATGGCACATAAGTGTAAAGGTCATGTAATACCGTAAAGTTTCCAAAATAACGAGGATCATTACTTTCGGGATGGCTGCTACTTTCCTGGAGTCGTTACTTTCGGATGGCGAAAATGTGTATCTGAATTAAATCATGACAAATATTATCAGACTGTTGCTTTTTATTGTAAAATGATTTTCACAAAGTTCTCCGTCGGTATTGATCTGACTGCAAGTCCACTTGTCTTAAACTCGATTGCCTGCTGTAAGAGTATGAAAATCTAATTTCCTCTTCAGTTCTTTGCGCAAATCTTTTAGCTCTACTGTTATCTATAATCTTGCAAGTTAGAACATGCTTATATAAGTTTCCCGTAAGAATACGAAAAGCATGGGTGTTTTTGCACATTTTGTACGTTTTGGAATTACTTATGTTATCGATGGCTATATCCATAATAAACTTGAGTTATTTATTGATATATTTTGGTACAGACAATGCGTTAATGCATTTATTTTGCATCATGGAAAACAAAAAGTTGACTTTTGTTTCAAATCGCTACTTTTAGGATTTATTAAAAAGCACTGAAGTTTGTCGTTACTTTTGAGGTGTCGCTACTTTCGGGTGGTCGTTACTTTGGGAACTTTATGGTATAGAATAATTTATCTTTTGGTGTCTGGAACACGAAAGTTGCCATTGCGAAGATGATCACATTATCATATCACCTTATTTTGTTTAGAACAACTGCTGGCACAATTTGTTTCAGTAATACAAAATCTGAATTCAATAAAGTACTTTCCTACCAACCGGGTCACTCGATTTCGTCCAGGCCCATTGATTTCTTCTAGGACCGGGGTCAATTTTGACGAACTGCTAAGCTTTGATAGATTGTGCTCGTAAAACTAGCACATTATGCTACTAGCACTGCTCCCTTTTTACTGAAATTTTGCCGGGAAGTGTGCCAGTTTTTTTAAAATTATGCTGATAATACTAAGAAGTGCGAAGAATATATGCTACTTTATTGTTTCTTTAAATGGTACTCATGGTAACCGCAGTCGTGAAGTTGGTGTTACTTTACGTTAACATGTTAAATGAAATATAACATGTATTTGTTTGAAGCAGTTATAACTGTTAAAATTATAACTGCAAGTAGTTCATGCAGAGCCAATACTGCAGTTTTTCGTACTGTTTAACAAACAACTCTGTCCTTATTGCTTGTTGTACTGTGGCATAACACTAGCTTGCAGGTAATCTACAAGGGCATGATCTTGCAGCTTACTGAAGCATGAGGAGGGCAGAGAGAATGCTCATGGGAATCCCATTTTTCGCATCTGATGTTCCTTTCTTTCCATATGTATTTCCCTTCAATTAATTTCAGAGTTCGTTGTCGGGTTGTTTCAGCTGTTCCTGGACCACTGCCTTTTTATGTCACTTCGTTTTCACGTTCTAAATCACTGCCATCCTCTAAATCACTGTAAGTCGCCATCTTGATTGTTAAACAAACAGCACTACAGCACTACAGCACTACAGCGATATAGCCCGCGGGCAGTGGGTCAGTTCTCAGTAGAGACTGGTTACGAAAGTACAAACGTTCTCATGCTGTTTAAAGCTGATTACTAGTAAATTCTGATAATAAACTCTTTCAGCATAGAAAAATGAGTAATTTAATACTTCAGAAGAAGCGGAAAATGATAATTATGCTTGCAGTGCTTTTTTTCGGAAAAGTCGTGAAAATTGTGCTCATAATAGCAAATTATGCTAAAAATTGTGCTAGCACAATCTATCAAAGCCTACGAACTACTTACTCCTCTCGGCGGTACTTCCACTGCGTCAACTGGTCACTTAGCTGTAGATGTCAACATCATTTGATTTACATAGCCTAAAAAAGTGCTTACAGTGTATCGTCAAAGCGGTTTTAGTTTTCTGGGTTTTTTTATGATTTTTTATTTTTTTTAAAAGGCAATTAAGATGACAAGAATTGCTTTGACACTTTTTCGGTATCTATTTTCATTCTTAAGTAATTCAGTTTTTGTGTTATGCAAATGAGGTATCTTATGACTTCAAATCAGTCGAACAGCATTTTGACAAATTTAAAATTGGAGGGTTTTTCGAAATTATCGACAGAAACGACTTGCAACGTTGTACATAGTTGCTCACAACCAAATTATAGACATGGTTCAAGTGATACGGGACAATAGCAACCTATTGGTTACCGGGTTCTCCTAATCTCGGATAAAAAACAAGTTGTTTTTTTTTCCTCAAGTGCCAAGCACTTTCGGTCAAACAGCTTGCCAGAAACGTATTCAACAGGTTTAACAAAAGGAAAACCAACCATAACAGAAAACAAAAATTTGTGCTTTGGAAGAAGTATGTAAGCTAATGGCGATGATTACTTATTAACCGAGTGTGAGTGTGAGGCCTGTACAGGAAAGTATTTGCCTGAGGTTTTCGTCTAGTCCAAGTGGCGTAGGAGCGAGGTCTATGTGGGAAAAACTGATGGCAAATACTTTCCGGGACAGACCGAACAAACAAGGTTTATAAAGAATTTATCATGTGGCTTTTGATTCCTTTAATCGCTTTTAACGAACTTTAAAGTTTATGAGTGAGCGGTTTAGGTTTACTTGCTTGTTTTTACCTATTCCTGTTTTTTGGTATCAATTCATCTAGTTTTCTGCTTAAAATTATTATTGAAAAGATTTAACTATTTTTTTGATAGTTTGTTTCAGTAAATCGCCAGTAAAACGTACCATGAATCTGGTTTGTTTGTCTCTACATCAGCTCTGAAATTTTTGGTCTGGATGAAAAACTTGTTGCACGACTAGACAGCCAACCAGCGTGCGTCGTTTTGTATACAAACCGGATAGCAAGCTCAACTATGTAATAAAAAAAAAACCCAACTTATTGTACTGCTAGAGAGCCAATCAACGTGCGTCATTTTGCGCATAGACTGGGCAGCGAGCTCAGCCATATAATAATATAACTTTAAATGTAGCTGAGTATGATGGTTTGTATTAAGTACCACGTTTGAAGTGATCTCGTTGGATAATTTTGATCAAATATTTGATTTGAGAATTGTCATAATGCTGCATGACTCATTTGATTTTATCATTTACCTTGTGTGCATAACGAAAAAGCTTGGACAACCCGAGTACGAAAAACGAATATCGTAAAATTTCTAACATGTCAGTTGTTATACGATCGCTTACTACAATTACTTACGTGTCAGTTGTTATACATGCTTCTTAATTGCTGTTAATATGATCATAATTCTTGATATATTATTATCAGTTATATTATACGATTAAATTGTTCACTGATCCTCTTCTTCTCTACTGAGTGGCAATTTTACAATCAGATTAGTGCTAAAAATTTAATTCTGTTGCTCTTGATTTTTTATTGTTTGCATTTCTTTCAGCTCCTTTATCTTTCTGTGGTTTTGTACGCTCCTGCTTTGGCTCTTCAAGCAGGTAAGATCACGAATTTCGACAACTGTAACTGTGTGAGAGTCTCTACTACAGAGGTACAACTAGAAAGGGGTTGGGTGGTCACGACCTGTGCCCTTTTTGTGGAAAATGTTACAAGTGCCTTTTTAGTGATAGCTTTTTGCTGTCATTCCAGAAGCTACGTAGATCTACTTTACTCGTAATGATCAAAATCGCTCCGACGGCACCTTGACGACCCCTGCCCTTCGAAATTCCTAGTTGCGCCTCTACTCTACAGTATTTATTGAGAAACAGAACACGTTTAACAAAGGTTTTGTACCAAAATTATTTTTTCTAGAATAAGAAAAAAATATAGACACAGTAATATATCGCAATAATGAGACTAGTGCCAATTTGGCATTGTTTAAGCATAAAATTCATTATCCTATATAAATCGGAACTTTTTTTCAATGCGAAAATATCTCTCTTCAGCAATTAGTTTGAAAAATTATATTAACCCTTTCTTGTCCGAGACGTCTCCCCTTGCCGAGTAAAATCATTTGGAGTTAGCCAGAGTAAAAGTAAAAAGTTGGGTACGGACCAGAAAAGGGTTAAAAGTATACATGATTAGTTAGAAACTGTCGTAAAGGTTTTCCATTTTCTTATCAAAACTTGAGGCGGGCTAGAGGATTCCCAGTGGTCACCTACCGACACAACTTAACCCACCATACTTTTCCCATATAATATGACGACATCTTTAAATATTATTCAAAAAAATTTCTTCCTAATGACTATTATAGAAACACTAATCATTAGATGTACACGAGTCAGTACAATAGATTATCTATCGTTGTGTGGTGAATGGAATTCAACAGGAAGCGGTATGTTGGTTCGAAACCTTTAGAAAAGAGAAAAATAAAACCCGAAAACTGAACTAGAACATAGAAGGGCTTTTCGAGAGAAAGCCCATCATCATTGTGAAGCAGGAAACGTGTTAGCCTATTCAAGAAGGACAAAAACAAAACAGCGTTAGGAGTATTTCACAATACTAAAATAAACTTATAAAATTTGGCCCAGAAAGTGATGGGCTTCAATGACTTCAAAAAACGTATTTGAGAAGAGTCCCTTGAAACATTTCAAACTATTCAAAAATATCTGCCTTTACCTAAGCGAAAAGTAATGTTATCACTCTGACTCATCACTTTCGACTATCTTACTCATTAATTTAAAAATCAAAATTCAGTTCTCTTAACTCGATATTCTATTTCAGAATCATCCTCAGAGATATAAATGAACAGAGATATAAAATGTTGACCCGAACGGGATTTTAATTCACACCTTCGGGCTACCGGTCCGCCGCTCTACCTGTTGAGCTATCGACTCCACAGGGATTGGAAGCGAGTTTTTCCCAGTTTAAGTGCAAGAAATATTCTCGTGACAACTTAACGCTTATCCACGAGAGGAGAAGCAGTGTTTCAATTTTTGTAGTGTCAAGCATTTCAGGCTATAGGTATTTTGTTTCCTCTCCCTAATTTCTTTATTGCTCAGTATGCATATACAATACTTGGTTCAGGTGCCAATTCGCCTTCCCTGAGGATAACGAATTTGGTCTCCACTGGCACAATAGAGTTAAGGCTGTTACCAACACATTACCCGACCGGAGCTTCTTCAAGCTGGTCGGCATCACTACCCTCGCTTTGCAAGAGCTTCGACCGCGCAAGAAGCCTCGCTGCAAACGCAAGACAGATATCATGCTCGCATGACCTTTGTGTAGCTGCAGATTATGTGGAAAACCCTCACCTCTTGACTTGTCCATGAAAAGAATAAACCAATGTAATGATGACATTTGAGAAGCGTTCTCTAAGCAAGTCATTTTAATGCGAGCATTCGGCTACCAGAGCGATAGTGTTCAACAAGCAACAAATAATGAAAAACCTTAAGTGGTGAGATATATAAGTATGAGTGGGTGACGTACATGTAATGGACATAAAATGCTGAAATATAGCTGCAATAACAGAAATCATGCATGCGTTACGACGTTGTTAGCCATGACGTAATTTGCGTTAAAGAGAAGCCAATATCGTTGATGAAGCGGTTTCGAGTTAGTTGTCACCTCTGAGCAGCCTGCCAAGATTCCGGTGTTTTTCTTGTGCGGCTGCGTTCTGTATCGATTATGTGTCCATTTTTAAAGTCAATGGCATGTGCGTGAATCCAAGCGTGATTAGCGAGTTTTGAATTTTTGGCAAAGTGTTTAACGTTCCGCGTGTTTCTTCATATATAAGCATTTTGTGTCTATTACGTCCATCATGCTTATTTACATATCTCACCACTTTAGGTTTTTCATTGTTTGTTGCCCGTTGAAGGCTACAGTTCTGGTAGCCGAAAGCTCGCATTAAAATAATTTGGTCAGAACGTTTCACAACATCGTTATTATGTCTTTACCGTGCTTCCTCTATATTTAAATAAACCAATATTTTCGCTTGCTCATGGACTGATTTATTTTTATTTATTTTTCAACAAAATTGGTCATTATTAAGATTATCTTTCGACTTATTCTTTTCCTCGTTTTTGATTTGCCCAAAGGCCTTTACCTCACTAACAACCGCCAGCTAACGAAAAAGAGTTTAGTCATGCATATTGCTACCAACTATGTATTGATGCAAATAAATTTCCTACTGTTAAATGCTCACTGGCCCTGTAAACATAGCACATTTTATTACGTGTTGTAAAGATGACTTAATTCATTTGCTGGTAAATACAAAGTGCTAAAAATAAATTGAATGATAAAACCATAGTTGGGCTCTGTCATCACAATGTCATCAACTGTCTGCGTCTTGCAGATCAATTTTTTGCCTTTGACTTTGGAATTGGCAAATAATTCTCGCTATAACAATTCTGGTTATTTTGCTCATCTGCTCCAACGATTCTTTATTATTTGGAGTTGGCTGAACAGTTCATAAACCTGAAAACATTTTTATCCTGTTCTAGTTGCTGGGGTTCCCCTCGCTGCTTCGATCATTTCAACTGGTGTCGTCTGTACATTCTACACGACTTTGGTAAGTACTGAAGAAGTGGAAATAGACGGTTTGCACGTGACATCATGGCAGCCATGTACGTAGGTTGAACTTGGCAAAAGAATATGCGGCAGCAACATGGTAGCTGTGGCTTTGCCGGTGCAACTGCCGTTTAGCGGACGCCAGCGTGACACTGAACGTACCACAGGTTCTCTCACCGCAATACAAGCCCTAACCCTAACCGGTCAGCGCTGCACACTAGTGCAGGTTAAACTGCAGTCTACCACTTCGGCTTTTGAGTCTCAAAGTATTGGCTGCAACCAATCAACAACAAAAATTTTGTTCAAAGCCTGGATTGTGCTGTTCACTCGTTAATACCTAACTGCTGGATAAGCTATTCAATCTTTGTTAGGACCCTATGGATTGCACTGAAACAATAACTGATACTTGTTAACCGAGAACGTATTGCGTACGCAAAAGTATTTGCTTAAGATTTTCGTACAGACCGAGCAGCGAAGGAGCGAGGTCTGTTTGGAAAACCTGAAGGCAAATACATTCCAGTGCGAACCAAGCAAACGAGCTTGGTAAGGAATCGTTATATGTCATTTAGTAAGTTTTCATTCTCATTTTTAACAGGGTTTTTGTCGTTCATTGTTGCCGTTTACCTTACCTCTTAGCTGGTTCGTTTTTCTTCTTGCTTCTACCAGTTAAACATTCGTTTATCTTAGTTTATACTATTAGTTTTAAACATAAGCACCAGCTGTGTTCCAGCACTTTTATTATTCGAAAATTCTTGCTGAAGATACTTAATTCTCCTTAAATTTCATAAAAATAAATTTGTTAATTTGTCCGATGTATAAAGCGTATCAGATCGGTCCATTATCGCAGAATATCGGACCGTTAAGCAACCGACGAGCATGTGTAATTTGCTGAATACAAATTGTGCCAATTAACTTATTAGAGAACGAGCAAAACGCACAACTACCGCAAATCCTCGAATTAGTTCCCGCGTCACTTATTTAATTACTTTATGCTTAAGGAGCACATTTTCAAAGTGGGTACTTAGTAGGTTCAAAAAACAAACCCAGCCATGTGATAAACCGTCGTAAAAGAGTTTTGCTTAAAAGAGTTGACAATGATACTGGCGAGTGGTGAAAAATTCTGAACGTGATGGATGAACAAATGGCTTTGAACTAAAATTCTTCGCAAACTCCAGGGATGTTTATTAGTTGTGCCAGCCACAAATTTGTTTGTGCAGATGATGAAAATACCAATTTTCATACTTAGCTTGCAAAGAACGTTACTTCACTTTGAGTGGGCTATAGACCTGTCCACGTTCGACAATAAATTATTGGTAATCAGGGCAAATAACAGTGACAAATGTGATCTGTTACTGCCATAGGTCAAGTATTGTCTTTAAATTTTTTTCCTAATTACCTTGACTAATCATTTAACCTGATTAGTTCATCGCTTGAATGAAATCACGCTTGTCTAAAGAGAAACATCTATTCAACATAATGACTCATTTCATCATTCTAATCTCAAATCAGTGGCTGACAGAAAAATTTCTCTGAATAAGAATCTTCTATTCAAAAATTTCTTCAGTCATTAAATGCGTCAGTAAAAGGTGTTCAGACGTGTTCCACTGTTGTGCTACAGTTGCTAAAGCCTAATGACAGTTCATCCCAAGCGCTAACTTATTTCAGGTCAGGAATACAGATTTAAGGAATGACCAATATATTGTATGTGCTGAATTAACTGCCAGACGTTTTTTGTTTGTTGACGTAATTTGGTGAAGTCACACCAATCTTAGATTTGTTCTAAGTCTGCCTCCGTCCAAGTTTCGGCGAGAGAAAAAGAGCGTACGAAACGCGAAAAATGATATTGTTAATGAGCACGCGGTCTTGCAAAGAAGGCGAGGAGAGGCAAACTTGTTTCACTTGCAGGAATTGTAATCTTAATTAGACAGAGCTGCCACTCAGAGGATGACCTTTAGACGAAGATCTCTCTCTTAAAGCAGTCTCTAGGTGGGAGGTTTTGTGCTAAAGCATATGATCTACTCCTAATTTCGCCATAATATCATGGCATTGTCAATTAATGTATAGTTCCGTTATCAAAAATTAATCATAGTTATGTACAACGTTAAATTCAACGTTATATTCATAGTTATATTCAATTGTTTTTTTAATTTTTTATGGAAGCCATGCTACCTCCGTATCGATATCAACGCCGCGTAGGCCGCAGTGCATAATGGTAAATAAACAGATGCCCCATTACTAATAAAAAAATGACAATAAAATTTTTTCGACGATATGGCTTGAAAGCAAGGGGGAGATTTCACATGCTGAGTGGGCGATCGGGAGATTCTGTCCAAAACGCGACGAAATCGGGAAGATCCCGTCTAAGCTGGAGGAGTGTCAGCTCTGATTAGACATTTGGAGGGAAGATTGACTGACAAACATATGAGTAACATGAAGCCTTGTGGAGTTCATGGACTATCAAAATATTCTTTGGTGTTTGATGTGATACTACGGAGCAGAAATCAGGTTTTTCGACTAAAGTTCACTCTTGGCCAAATGTCGAAGCTTCGCCTTCTGCATACAGCCCAAGTTAGAGAAGATACTTGACTCTTTGTCAAACCAATGAATCGAGCAACCCCCAAAAGATACTGATCGGACCTCTTCGGCTTCATTTGACATAAAATCAAAAGCATATTGCGCAATCTCAAAAGTAGTCGTCGGCAGTGGCGCACCCAAGGTAGGAGGAAGCTTAGTGGGCTTAACCCCCCGCCCTTTACAGTGACAGAAATGACTTCAAATTGCGTTCCACGAAAAAGCAAATAATAAGAAATGTAATGTAAAATTGGGCAGTGGGCACGAGACCTCTAAAAGACAACCGTAAAATGGTATAATGTCTCCGTCATCTTACAAGTGTGTTGTGTCCAAGGACTGTCAATTTATAATACTGGATGGGCCTTGCAGAGACTTTATAATACAAAATACTCCTGGGTGGCATGCCTCCAGAGCCCCTTAACGGAAATTGATTTAACATTCTAGTCCTCCTTTACAAAAACCTTGGGTGCGCCGTTAATCGCCGGATCCACCACGGGCTGACATCAATACATCTGCCTCACTCCATAGATAATTGCATTCTTTATTGATTGCATGTTCTCGATTTTATTGGTCTTCGATTGTTAATTCACTACGTGTGACTTTGATGACTTACTAATAAACACTGGGAAAGAAAACATACTTTTCATTACATGATTGGATCGTTATCGGCTGTTCTGTGGCCGCGTCTCCAGTTGAAAAATCAACCAATAAATTTAGTCCGTTGCAAGTGAAACAAGTTTGCTTCACTTCTACTTTGCCCGCCCACGTGCTCGCCCTCTGCGCATTCACGATATCATTTTTCACGCTTCGTAAGTTCTCTTGCTTTCCCCGAAACTTGGACAGAGGCAGACTTGAAGTAAGTCTACACCAACTTCATCTCAAAACTTAAAATCTCTGTAAATTTTGTGATTATGAATATTGCGATATGTTTTTGAAAACTGTTTCAGCTAGGGCTACTTTTGAAAAAGTATGCATACATAAGTTTTTCGCATAGAAAAGGTCGAAATGTAGGTCGCTTTTAACCCTTTGTTGGGCGGGCTTTCGGGGGATGTCCCCTTCACGAGTAAAGCCGTCTGGCCTGAGCCAGAATAGAATTATCTAGCGTTAGTCAGAGTAAAATTAATGAGCTGCCAATCGGCAGCCGTGGCCAATAAAGGACCAAACATTCTAGTTTAAAAGGAAGACGACCGTATTCTAATCACACTTAAAAAGTAATTTAACTTTGAAATACGCAAAAATTGTAGACATTTTTGTTTTCGATGGCATCATGATGACGTTAAAATAGCGAATGATTAAAATTTAGAACTTTAGCCATATTTAACACTTACAGGTTGCGGTGGTTGGTTCTGAAATCTGTGAAGCCTATGAGTATTTTCGTTGATTCTAACTTTCCTTTCACGGCGTGAAAGTCCGTGAGAACTAAATACGTCCAAACATCCTTAAATCCATCCCTTCAGGACTAAGGTCATTTGTGTTTGTAGCTGACACAGCGCCTCCGATCTTTGTGTTCAACTTGTAAGTCCCCTTTCTTTAATGAAGTGCTCTTGTGTTCCGTTTTAGGGTGGTTTAAAAGCTGTCATTTGGACGGACGTTTTTCAAGCAGGGGTGATGGTTGCTGGTTTGATTACTGTGTTCATTGTAGGAACGTTAAATGTAGGAGGCTTTGACAGGGTCTGGGAGATTAATCGAGAGAGAGGAAGACTTAATTTTTTCAAGTAAGAATACAACTACAAAAACTGTGACACTCTCCGACACAGAAATTCATTAGGCACGTCTGCACCGTGGAGATATCTGTCGACAAAGAATACGTGAAAGTTATTGACCAAATGTTCAACTAAATGGATTTGATTGAACGTCCACCACTGAAATTGGTCTCAATGCAGATAACGTTCAAACAAACAAACAGTCACTAAAATAATGAAAAATATGAATTATTTAAGCGTTTTCATTGTGATGAGAGGTATTACTGTAAGATTTGTTGTAAACACAATGCACAGGGTTTGTATGGATCCTCAAAAACCATGAAAGTCCTTCAATTTTCTTTATTTTTAGGAATTAAGTAATCAAAAGTTCTTAAATTTTCTGAAAATTTGCCAAAGTTCATGAAAAGTCCTTAAATTTTAGTTGCCCTGCTAATGCATCCCTATTGGTGATCAAACATTTTTCTAAGATTAATAATTTGAGAGTGTGTGTTTCTGTAAACTGCCAAGAAGCCTTTACATTTACTTCGCTAAGAATAATTCAACGTGGTTATAATTTTTGATGCTCGAATGATTTATCATGTGAATTGAAAAAAGTTTGATCGAAGCGAGACTGTGAATGCCAATTATTTTTGCATGATCAATGATCATGTTCTCTTTGTTTTAGTTTTGATCCAGACCCAACAATTCGCAATACATTTTGGACGTTAAGCATTGGAGGTGCTTTCACTGCAATGCCGCCGTGGACAGTAAGCCAAGCTGCCGTTCAAAGGTTTTTAGCATCAAAATCTGCAAAATCTGCTCAAAGGTATGGAAAATTTGTGATGTAGCAACAAGACTTTTTCGCCACTCCAAAATTGTGCACTTCTTGCGAAAGTTGAATTCCTATGAAGATTTTAGACACATTTTGGGAGCTTGATTTTGAAAGGTTTTGAAATAAGCCAGAATGTTCTCACAGAAAATTTCTCATGTTTTTGATCCCTCGAAAACGTCAGGCCTAGATTCGCCGATTAATGTTAGAAATGTTTTATTATTAGACCTAGAGTTGTTAGTACAATAAATATCTTCTTGAAGAGATTAAGGTTGCCCGTGCAATCTCTGTTCTTGACTTACGACCTGATAGAATACGTAACTTTTAATCCCTGGTGTAAGGGAATCCAGATGGAGAGACGGTTACAAATTAGTATTGATTCGTCCATGTAACTCTTCCTGCTAGAAGCAGTAATAACAGGTAATGATGACAACAACAGTAATAGAAACAATAACGCTACTGATTGGAGACGTTCTCTGACCAAAATTATATTTTATTTCGACGAGCTTTGGGCCACTAGACTGTGGTCTTCGACAGTTACACGATTATAGAAAATTGCAAACATATATATATTCAAATAGGATGACATCGCCGATGAAGAACTTAAGTTATTTACATGAAACAGATTAGATAGTAATTAGCGGTGGCAGAGTTTCTTTTTTAGCTGAGTGTATTGTTTAGGTAATGGCATTGCATTGTTGTCAGCGTCTTTAGTTGTTTCTGTGTGCCATGATTCCAATGTTTTCCTTATTCTGAAATTTTCTCTGTCAATAATTTCTCCCTTTTTTGAGGGAGAAAGGGAGGAAATTTGACAGAGGAAATTTCAGAATAAGGAAAACATTGGAATCATGGCACACGGAAACAACTAAAGACGCTGACAACAATGCAATGCCATTACCTAAACAATACACTCGGCTAAAAAAGAAACACTGCCACCGCTAATTACTATCTAATCTGTTTCATGTAAATAACTTAAGTTCTTCATCGGCGATGTCATCCTATTTGAATATATATAAGTTTGCAATTTTCTATAATCATGTACCTGTCGAAGACCACAGTCTAGTGGCCGAAAGCTCGTCGAAATAAAATATAATTTTGGTCAGAGAACGTCTCCAATCATTTTGCCACTACCTGACCGCGCATCATCCATATTTGCAAATAACGCTACTATTCATATTAATAATGATAATGATAGTGATAATAATATTGATGATGATGATAATGATAATAATGATTATGATAATAATAATGATAATGATTATGGTAATGGCAATTGAAATGATAATTATAGTGATAATGATAATGTTAATGACAATGATGTTTATAATCATAATACCAATTACTACGATTACTTTAGTATTACTATATTTATTACTCACTAGGCTAGCTATTATCACTCTAAGAATACTCGTTATGATTGTTATTGTAACTATTATTGTAAACTAACGACTGAAGATTAAAATAATTGTGTTGGTATTTCGGTCTACGTTCTGTTTACCATTGTATTTACCAAATCGGATCACGCAAATATCTCTTCTTTAAAACTCATATTTCAAAAGTTCCTTTCTATGTCTTAAATAATTTAGGAGGGAGTCTTCAAAGACTAATCGTTATTAACACACTTATTTTACAATAGGGCACTTTGGTTAAACATTCCTGGTCTTATTTTTATCGTCACGTTTTGCTGTCTTGATGGCCTTGTCATTTTTGCCGTATATGCAGATTGCGACCTGAAAAAATCTGGACGAGTGACTAGTAACGACCAGGTAAGAATTTATTTTGAAATTATGATTAAATTATTGAATCCATGAGACTGATAAGTAGATATTCCAACTCTTGAAATTTTTCCATTGATATTTAATTGTAAAGCTTTTGTGTTTACTAAACCTTTTTGTGCAATGCAATTTTACTTGATTTTCTTTCAACAGTATGGTTTATGGCGCTAAATTACCATACATGCATACATACTCGTGTGTGCACGAAATCTGATAAGTTAGACTCATGCTCTCTTAACTTAATCCTATCTGGGCTGGGGTCTTTCTGCGACTAGGAAGGCTGAGGGGGTCGATTCCCCCCCATCATTTTATTAGTAGTGTGCCTATTTTAATGAAACTTGGAAGAAATATTGAATATGCAATGCTCTACAAAATTAAATATTATTTGGTTCCACGCGCGTGGTGACGTCATTATTACTTCACTTAACCGTTGCTTTTACCTGCGTCTTTTAATGCTGTTGTTTTTTACTCGTATTTCTCCAAAGATTTGCAGTAAAGAAAACTGTTCAATATGAAAGACTGAGGGAAGAATTTATAACATGTGATGTAGTTTATTCTAGTTTTGTTTTACAGGTCCTTCCTTATTTTGTTATCGATAAACTGGGTCATTTAACTGGAGTGCCGGGAATTTTCATGGCTTGTTTGTTCAGTGGAGCTTTAAGGTAATTTTGGATTTTTTATCAGATGTCAGAAATCTTTCAAAGAAATCGTCATTGTTATGAGAATGAAATTATGTTAGAAATAGTACGACATGCGTGACTAATACACATTGTGTGAGTTATTAATAATCTTGGGCGTAAATTCATGGGGAAAGAAGTATATCCCATTGTGACCTAAGACGGTATGTATATAACTATCGCCTTAACTTATGTATAGAAGTCATTTTGTCAAATGAACGGTCATAATATAGGTTGAGTAATTCATTGGTAACTTTTCAGATTTTATGCCACTCAGGCGACAGCATTTCATCACATGGACAGCAATTTAAATAAAATACAAGTTCATAGATATTTTGTTCCTTTTTTAAACTCAGAATACTACCGAGGGTCATTAGTATTATGTGTCGCATGTAAAATAAAAATTTAGCGACATTCATTTTAAACTAAGCCATAGAACACTGAATAAAGAAGCTTCTAATCCTTACTTAGTTTCAAATCCTTATTTAAAGTTTTCGAGCTGCTGTGAATCCACGCAAAAACTTTTAACTCCAGCAGTCTTCTTCTCCGCCTTAAAATCTGCTACATTCTTAGATTTAACTTCCCTATCCCAGAATTGTCGATTATGTAAGAAAACATAAAAATATATAACTAAACATCACTTTTAAATAATCGACTGAAAGGCAGCAAATACCGTTATTCAATATAGTCAGAAACATACTCCGACGAACAACCTCTTGTAAATTCAGTATCTGAGTTATATAAGACAGGACGAAACTGACTACGGTAAATATTTCGATATTATTTGAAAATCATTGTCAAACTACCACCGTGATCAATTTCGCCGTGTCTTTTACCTCAAACATTTAGTTCAAAATATGTTTTTCGTCGTAGTATGTTTCTTGTTCTATCGGCTGGTAATGAAGGTATTCTAAAGATGCAGGACATGGTTTCAAGATGAATTCACCTGAAGCAAAGGTCAAACGGTCTAACAATGGCGTATCCCAAGTGGACAATTGCACATGGGCATTAAAATATGGCGACGCCAAATTTTGATGCCGTAAAATTTCTTTGACGTAAATATTTACAAAAAATATAAATATTGTTAAGTCCGTTCCTTGTTATTTTCCACCTTGGCAACAGTGAAGGGGTGCCATCTAACCCTATCCCAAAGCCTAACCTAACCCTAAACCAACCTTAACCCCAATTCGTTGCTATCAAGCAATATTAAAGTCCCTTACCGTCTACGCATGTGTGACGGGCCATATTTAGTTACTTGTTCCTTCATGGAAATTACTTTGGAGTGCTATCTTAAGTTTGTCTTATGTGAATTAACTCATAAGGCAGTGTCACATGATCCAATGTTAATTGACTGATCCGATTTCCTACCGTTTCGAAATTGGAATTTCGTGAGCATCTTCAGATGCTTACACAATCCAGTGGAAGTACAGTTGGAAGTGTCCTTTGGATAGTTGGATACCACAAATCAGGTCTCATTAAACTGACGTTGTGCTTTATGAATCCAAAAATTGCATAATTTGCGCCGCCCTAAAAAGTGATGGAAAATGTCGTTTGGTAGGCGTTGAGGTATTCAGATTTAACATTTGTATAAGGCAGCTTAAGAGAATGAAACTTTACCTTCGGCCAGCTTGTCCGTCTTTGATGTTGGGTAGAAACATGATTATTGATCCCACAATAATTGGGCAATACACCTTATTCAAAAATGGCCGCCGCGCGGAAAGGCCTGGTAGGGTTTGCACCGAAACGAGGTCATAAGGGTCACTTCAATCGACTTCGAAGAAGAAAACATAAACATAGCTGCATGTGGGTTTAGAAATGGTTCAAAATTGTTGTGTTCCGCTGTGTACCAAGAAAACGTATCGAGAGGATGGAATGAAGATATCTTTCCACAAGATTCCGAGCGATAAAAGTTCAAGGGACGAGTGGATTCGAGCTATTCGAAGAGATGTTGGTAGATACTTCAGCATCACGAAGAACACCCGAGTATGCTCGCGACACTTCAAGGAAAGTGACTTTTAACGAAGCCTTGCCAGAAAACAAATATTGAAAGCGACGGCTGTCCCTTCAATATTTCCCTGGAAAGAAAGTTCCCCTAAGAAACGAAAGCCACCAACTGCAAGAGTTCGCAAGAATGTAGATGCTAGTGGCAGAAACGAAGTGTGTAAACGGCCTCACGACGATATGGCGGATATATCTGAAGACGCATCTTCGACTTCTGCCCAATGTGATGCCGTGGACTAGAAATGATCTCTTCAGGCAGCACATCTTCTTCGAATGCAATATCCACGGTATCACATTGGGCAGAAGTCGAAGGTGGGTCTTCAGAAGATATATGTTCTTGAGGCCGTTTACACACTTCGTTTCTGCCAAAGTAGTATAGTGATGGGGGGTACGAGTGCAGTTTGCCATTAGGTGCACTTTTTGGTATTTTAGTGTATGTATGCGTTTTCCATGAAATGGGCCCTATATGTCTTTTCATGAAATCTGCTTTTTCAAAATGGAAAAAATCATCCACCTAATGGAATAAAACATACCCCCCATCACTATACTACTCTAGTTGCACAAAGTGTGCACCTAGATGCACTTTTAAAATGCATCTGTTTGTGGATTAACAGCTAAGCTGTCAACATAGTTGTCAGCTTCGTTAACAGCTTCTGAAGGAATCTCAGTGTGTAACTTTGTTGCACACTCTACAAGTTTGGAAGCTTTGTTCTTTTTATGATCATAAATATGTTTTCCAGTGGTAATACCACCAGATAAAAATCCTAAGTATGGAATATAAGGACTTATATTTTCCACAACTTTGGTAACATCACTTTTTAATAAGTCATCTTTTCGTAATTCATCGGATAACACTTCTGGTTTTTCTATTGCATCCAAACCACCTAATGCATCAGCAAACTTGCTTATTAGTTGGTCAGTTAGAAATTCATTCGCTTTTTGCATTCTTTTCCTTTCATATTCTTTGTAATGTTTTTCTATGACAGCATTACTTGCTTTTTTAATAGTATTAATTTTTTTCTCAAACTGTCCATCTTCTGCTAATTTAATTAATTCTTCCCTTTTCCTTTCAATTTCTTTTTGCGGATCAACATCTGTTTCAGTGTGCAACTTTGCACACTCTGCGGTTGAGTGTGCACTAGTTCACACTTTAATTTCTTCTGCCAGATCTTCTACTACTTCTTCAAGGTTCTTTTTTGCGCTTTACCATGGATTTATACAATACCACATATTCTGTATTCATATGGATAATTTAAATTGATCTCTAATACAGAATACTTCTTCTCCTTTAATGTTTTTATTATTTTGTTTATCTCTTATCTTACTAACTCCATTCATATAATCATCTATTATAATTTTCATGTCATTTCTATTGGGATTATAAAAAGTACTCAATTTACTTATATTTTTTCTGTATGATTTACTTATGCTTGTCAATTGTTGAGTTATTACTATCGTTGAAAGACCATAATGTCGAGCTCCAAAGCTTAGTTTTACCAATTCACTGACTCTTTTCTTAACATCTGAACTACATGCACAGTCATCTAAAATTATTAAACTGTTAGTTTCTCGATATATTTTTGAAGCAGATCTAAACATGTTATCAATGTAATCTTGCCCACATTCAATTACAATTATATCTGGGTCATTTATGTATTTCCAATTCTCATAAGTTTTCATATAATTATGTAATCAAAGTGGTTCTTATAGTACTTTTCTATAAAATTAAGAAGATAAAATGTCTTTCCACAGCCTGTCATTCCTGTAATAATCATGTTAAAAGGTGTATCTTTTACAGACATTTATATAATATTTAATATTGAATACTTTGGAGATCGTTATTAATGAAATTTACTAGTCCATCTGATACAACAAATATATTAGAATTAATATTTCCAGTATGTGCTTTCTTTTTAATCTCCAATAGAACACCATTTTGTGTATTTACAATTTTCTTTCCGTGAGCAGTTTTATTCACTTCCTCATGACTTCTAAGATCAATAACAAGGGTAAATTTATCCTTATAGAATTTCTCTACAGTCATAAATTGGTCTTTTACTTCTTTCTGTCCGAATAATCTCTTTCCTTCTTCATAGAATCTACTATTTGGAACTCCTTGGGAATACACACTATTAGGTACTCCTTCAATTGTCAATTTCACTTCAGTAATATTCGGATACAAGTACTCTTCACTGTCACTTCTTGACTGTTTAGTGAACAATAACACAATACTTCTCATTGACTTTCTTGGGATATTTATATTTTCATTCAATAATGTACTAGCTGCTGCCCATACAACAGTCTTCATACGTGTAATATGGTCATAAGATAGTGATCTACCAATAGAGTATTTTTCTGATATTTCATTAGCCAGGTCCATATGTTCTATTGTCTTGTACTCCAATTGCAAGTCTTCTAATGTGTAAGTTCCAATAGTTTAAGTTGAACAGTCATTAGCTCATTTGCTGGAGGTAACATTATTATATAACGGAAATTATTATTTATATAAAATGGAGTATACAGTCCATGATCCCTGATAATCTTATCCAAACATACTTTTTGTTTTTGTTCATAAATACTCAATAACAGTGCATCACTTTCTTTCTGTGCATTTCCACTTTTAGCACCACTATCATCTTTTGAAATTAGCTTTCTAAGGTTTTCACCAGCAATTCCATATTCAACCATATCCAGTCTTTGAGAATGGTCTTCCATAAGTCTTTATAAACTTCATAAATGTTCTCACCACTATTATCATACATTGTCTCACCTGCTAATCTTACCACCAATCTTTTCTGTAGCATTTTTGATAAATTATTAAGAAACCATGACTTTGTATTGCTTACTTTAAAGTTGAATAAAAGATGGAAACTACCAGGAACCGAACAATTATCCATTTTCAATTTAGGAATGTCTATATAAAGTTCCTCTCCTGCAGATGCTTTATTAGGATTAAAAGTGACAACATGTCTTGTTCTATTACCTTATACCGTAGCCATATGACTTGTTCTAAATCCTGGAACTAATTCTTTTTCTGTTGTGTTCATGCTTATATTATAACATATACTTAATTTCTTAAGTGTGAATGTGCAAGTTCTTGCATAGAGTGTGCACCCTGTGCACACTTTGTATCAAGATTCACACTCTCTTTCTCTGTTTATATTGCTCATAAATGTATAATGTAAGTGCAATTACTAACATCTACAAATTACTTGCAAGCCATGTCAAACCTTTAGCACCTAAAGAGACAAGTTGTGCTGCTAAATTAAGTAATGGAGCTAATAATGCTCCTAACTTTTTGCCTAAATTATATAAAGCTTTAGCAAATTCTCCAGTTGCTTTAGCACCACTTATAATAGCTTTTCTAGCACCAACAATAATAGTAGTTATAATACCTACAAATGATATTGCTAATACTGATAATCCAACCATGTTTTCTTTTGCCCACTTTTTGAATTTTTGTAATTTTGATATGTCTTCCTCCTGTTGTTCTCTTACTTCTTTTTGTATTTGTTCAGAGGTTTTATCTCTAGCTTCTCGTAAACCAATAATTCTTTCCTCTAATTCTATGTATTCCTCAGGATTATTCGTATTGTCTCTTTCTTCTATTGTCTTGTCTAAAGTGTCTTGTATATGGTCTACTTGAACTTTAAGAAATTTTTGTCTTGTTGTCATATCAATGCTTTCTGATGGGTTTAACACACCTTCCAATTCTCTATTCTCTTATTCTGTTAATCCCTTAATTCTTGTGTACTCTACAGTTGTGTCAACCATTGGCATATTTTCAACAATTTCATCTCTATCTTTCTGTTCTTTTTGAATTTCATTTATCAATTGTTTAAACTGTTCAACAGCTTTCTTTGCTATTTC
Organism: Heliopora coerulea; assembly: GCA_030142905.1. Classification (NCBI taxonomy): domain Eukaryota; kingdom Metazoa; phylum Cnidaria; class Anthozoa; order Scleralcyonacea; family Helioporidae; genus Heliopora; species Heliopora coerulea. The sequence continues at coordinate 2,359,863 of JASJOG010000025.1, forward strand.
TACATCATGTACTGTAATACACCGTTAGAATCTTTTTTAAGTACTATTTGTTCTTTTCCACGGACATTTCTACTAGTTAATGGTTTAAAAGTAATGTTGTTATTATTTGTTTTATCAACATTCTGTATTAATTCAATCGCTTTATAATTATGTAATGGATCAATCTTAAAATTTCCATCATAGTTTCTTCTTATAAAGTCTTCAACAGCAAATATTTTTTCATTTTTAGGTTCATTTAACAGCTTAGCTGTTATGTCCAATTCAGGAGCTAAAACACTTGTTGATGGATTTCCATTTCTTTTTATAGTGACAGTCTTACCATTAGTATCAGTGAAGGTGGTCTCACTCTGTCTATTTTCTAGGATGCGATCAATGTAGTTCATCCTTTCTTTAACATCAACAAATTCATTATGTTCAGACTCAATATCATCTCTTAATAAGTCTAAACGCTTCTGTGTAAGACTACCATACTCATTATTTAACTCTTGTTCATCCAAATTGTCATATTCTGGATACTTTCTACTCATATCTTCCATTTCAAAGATATTTTTTAGACACAAAGATATTTGATTTTTCAATTGGCGCTGATGATTATTATTATCCATTATGTAATCCATTTACACCAATATATTATTATAATCCTAATAATACAACCAGAATAAATATTGATAGGATGTTTCTTGGTTCTTCAATGTCTGATGCTAATCTTAAAAACCATGGTTTTGATATCTAAGAGCTTATAAACAAGATGGAACAGTTAAAGTTGCTACACTTGTAAGAGTTTCTTTGAGTGGATCAAACATAAAATATGGTTATATAGCTCCACAAACAAGTCATAATAGGTTATATACTATTGATGATTCTGATACATTAGAGACATTACTTGGTAAAGATTTTTCTCAATATAAATTATTTGTAATATGTGTTCAATCTTTCGGTAACACACCACAGATTAATTATGAATTCAAACTTCAAGTAACTTTAGTAAACTTCTAATATGACAGGGAGTGTGAATGTGCAAGTTCCTTGCACAGAGTGTGCACCCTGTGCACACTTTGTATCAAGATATACACTTTATTATATATATGAGAACAAATTCAATAAAAGATATAGTTATGAATAAAGATCTAAGTGAAGAGGATGCTAAGAAACTAATGAATTGGTATCTATACTACCATAAATTGGCAACCTGTTACAAATGGAAATATAAGAAGTTAAAGAAAATAAAATTAGCATTAAATATGTCATCGATGACTCTAACAGTCATAGGACGTGCTCTTGTTCCATTCACACATTTCATAAGTTTGTCCATAACTGGAGTTAATGTACTTATACAAGGTTATCTTACTAAAAGTGATATAGACAAGAAAGTGGAAAGTTGTAAGTTTGCTTATATAAATTATAATAAGATTCTAATACAACTTAAAACATACTTCAGAGGTATTGTTTATGATGAAACAGTATTCTTAACAGATACTAAAGTACTGGATGATATTATGGTTGATTTATGTCCAACAATTAATGGAATGTCAGATAGATATGACAACATCAACAAGAAGAATTAAATGAATTTGAAATCTACGTCTAAAGTATATATTAATGGTTAAAACCTTATATAGTAGTTTGTTCTCTCCAACTTTATAGTAAAAATATACAATTAGACGTAGAATACAAATACATCATTTTACTGTACTAGTATACAGGGATTTTTACTGTTTTTATTAATTTTGCTAATTGAAATCTACCTCTAATATATAGATAAATGGAATCGATTAGAAATGATGAATTAGGTTATTATGTTATTGTTTTTAATTTTAAAGTGTGTACTAGTGCACACTCAAATGAAATTTGGATACATGGTAAAGGCATTTGTTTATCACTTGGATATAAAGATTATAGAAATACTATTAGATTAAATGTAGATTCATTTGATAAAAAGAAACCCGCTTGTCAAGATAAAAGATACCGTTGTTATTTTCTTAATAAATCAGGTGTTTACTCACTTATTAATAAGTCCAGAAAAACAAAGGTAAAATATCAATTTCTTGAATGGTTAGAAAATGAGGTTTATAACAAGAAATCCAGTTGTGTTAACAGAGTTTATAAAAAGGTTTGTGAAGCACCAAAGAAGTTCAAATCTAATTGTTATAAAAAAAGAAAATCAACATCTAATATATCTGTCAATAACAAAGATATAGAAATCATTAAAGAAGCAACTAAGGAAGCACTGGAAGATGCTGAGATTAATTATTACGGTTTGTCTGATTATCTTAAAGAGGACGATAAACGTTATAACAAGGTCTTTACTAAACATTACGAGAAGATCTATTATGAACAAGTTGACATCTCACAGTCCATCTGATAGATCCATCTACAGATTTATTGATAGATAACTGACAGATAACTGATAGATAACTGGCAGCAAAACTGTTAGATAACTGGCAGTAAACTGATAGATAAAATATAAGATATATTATAAGATGAGTGAAGGAAGCCTTAAAGAAACACCTAAAATAACCACTATTTTAAAAGAAAAAGATCCAAAGCGTGTTGAAGCAGGCAAACGTTTAGCACAACTTAATAAAGAAAGAAAACTTCATAAGGAACAACAAGATGAGATAAAAAGTAACAGCTCAGCTGTAAGTTGTATTAATTATAGTCTAATTCTAAACGTTATAGGAGTTGCTGCAGCAGTTGTAAGTCTGTATTATGTCAGGAAAGAATTTGAAAAGAAGAAAGAACCGCAAGTGGAACCAGTAAATATTCCTTCCAATGACAATAGACCGCAGAAAGTAACGGCTCCGCAGTTAGATAGTTTAGAATAATTATTATAAAACAAGCCCTCGTAAAACGCGAGGTCATGTCCATTGATTTACTTTTTTCCAATTAGAGCGTGAATCTTGATTCACACTGAGTGTGCAACTAAAATGTGTATCTTGATACATAATGTGCAACAAAGTTGCACATTCATTCTGCACACTGAAAGAGGCTTAAAGAATTATTATGTATAGATATTATATGGAGTTGAAAGAATACACTAATACAGAATTGAATTTCACCATAACTGCTTATATTAATAAGTCTAGAAATCCATGGTTTAAAGGTAAAGAATTGCTATTTTATTAGGTTATAAAGACACTGATCAAGCTCTTAGAAAAAACGTTGATAAGGAGGACAAGAAAACCTCACCCGTTTTAAAAACTGGTCTGGTCCATTGGTGTATTTTTTTGAATGAAAGTGGTCTTTATTCATTAATATTTAGATCAAAATTAAAAGAATCTAAAAAGTTTAAACGATGGGTAACAAAAGATGTATTATCTTCCATTAGAAAACATGGATTTTATTGTGTTGGAAATCAATTTAAAATAGAAAATGAATTTGATTTACACATAAAAGTTACTCAATATATAAGAAGGTTCTATTGTGATGCAGGTTTAGGAGAATTACAAGATACTAGTAGTAAGAGAATTAATTCATATAAGAAAGGGTGTCAAAAAGGACAACCAGATATTACTATTATTACTAATTTACATAAGTTTTATAATGGATTTTGTATTGAATTCAGAACACCTAAAATGAATGGAAAACTAACAGAATCACAAGAAAACCTTTTACAGAAATATAAGATGAACAATTGTAAATGTCTAGTTTCCAGTGATTATGATGAAATTATACATGAGATTTCCATTTATATGCAAGATATAAGAATAAAATGTCCATATTGTAGGAATAGCAGGGGAGCTGTAAAGTTCAAAAATGAAACAACATTAAAAAACCATAAAATAAAATTCCATAGAGTGTGCAACTAGTTGCACACTGAATTAATAAAGATAAAATGTGCAAGTTCCTTGCATATTAAATATAAACTATTATTTATAATTAAATGCAAGAGAAAGAAATTATGAATGAATTATATTATGCTCCAATGGTAACTACTGGTATTGTAGGATTATCTATGATTAGCAAAAAATTATTGAAAGAAAAACTGATTGATGCAACAAATTTTAAAGAAGCAGTTTGATGATTGAGAAACGCGAGAGCTTAGATATATTAAGGTAGAAGAACGATCTTCAAGCTCGATACTCAGAAAATGATTTCTGAGCCCCAGATGGGGATCGAACCCGCAACATTCTGATGACCGGTTAGACGCTCTAACCAATGAGCTACCGAGACTCAGATGGTGAGCTAAGGTGCAAATTCAATATATATATGTGCGACCTAAGCGGAAGCTACTATATATTAATAATGATTGAAGCAGTTTGATGTTCGAGAAACGTAAGAGCTTGGATATATCAAGGTAGATGAACGATCTTCAAGCTCGATACCCAGAAAATGATTTCTGAGCCCCAGCCCCAGAAAATGATTTCTGAGCCACTAGCTGCTGGTGTTGCAGGAAGTACATTGTTAGTAAAATGATTACAGAATAAGAAGTATATTCCAACTAAACCATTTAGTGTGCACTAGTGCACACTCAAATCTAATTAATTATATAAATGGCATCATTAGTTGGAGAATTTTTACAGACAACATTTGCAGCTGTTTCTTTTGCTGGTGTTGGATATTTGTTCAAAATGTTTGACAAAAATGGTTATGAACAAGAAATGAAACGTCATATTTTAGCAGTGGAAGAACTACAGAAAGCAAAAGAAGAATTCAATAAAAAGGAAGTATAACGACATGATAGAATCCAAGAATTGAGACCAGAATTGTCATGCAAACGCAGATATAAATGAAACTAATAAGGCCTTAGATGAACTGAGACAGATTCAATCAACGAAATATAAAGAACCACAATTAAATGATTTTTATAAACCAAGTGATGAAATGAAGGAATATCAATATATAACCTCAAGTGTGATCGGTATTTCTACTGGTTATTTACTTTTTAAAGTGGTTTAGAGTGTGAGTCATGATTCACAATGTGCAACAAAGTTGCACTTTCACTCTGTGCATCTAGATGCACACTTAAATAAATAATTATAGTGTATAATATATAGTAAGAATACTGTATTGTATTGTTACAATTGTAATGTGAAAAGAATTGTTTATAATGGATATTATACATGTCTAAAATGTGGTGTTATAAATGATAATTATGTAACCAATGGTGGAGAATGGATTAAAAATATATGGATGAAATATAAGAAGAAGTCTGTTCATAATAGAAGCAAATGGATGTATAAAAGACTGCGGGAATGTATTGATAGTCAATATATTAACATTATTAATGATGATTTTATGAAAGTTGTGGACATTATGAGAAAGGATAAATTAATAAGTAGTAGGAATATAGCAAGATATAATTATTATATTATAAGACTTTGTAGTAGAAGAGGAATTCCATTATATTGTCATTTAAAAGACTTGATTAAATCCGAGACGAAGAATAAATTTGATGACCGATTATTTGGAATTATATATAAGAAATTAGAATGGGATAAAGATTGCAATTGTCCATACTATTTAAAGTGGTTTGAATGTGTATAAAATGCACAAAGTGAATGTGCAACTTTGTTGCACATTGTGAATCTTGATTCACACTCTAAAGGGGCTTAAAGAAATAGTGTATAGTATATATATAGATGGATTCATATGAAATAGATATTGTAAGAGATAGAGATCTCAGTAAGCAATTTCGATTTACCAACAAAGTAGCTATTGAGCTTTTTAAGAACAATGTAGGTAGGAGCTTCTTTGTATCAGTAAGAGTAGTTTCTTATGTAAATAAAGAACTCTGCAAAAGAAAAACTTTTAGGAGTAGTATAAGAATCATAAGAAACAAATCATCCGGGAGAAAAGTACTAACAGAAGCAAATAAAGAGATCCTTAATGATTCCGATTTTTATGGAAGTTATAAAACCCTTAATTATAAGATTGATTTCACTTTAGATGAGACTGAGGAAATTTCCATTATTACTAAGCAAGAACAGGCATTGAAAGAGTATGTGGAAAGTTACAATATTGCGATATTAAACAATAAAGGTCCGAGGATTCAATTCAAAGGAGTTCGCGATTCATTAGCGGAATTATTATATGATAAAACGCATCATAAATACATACAAACGCTGGTTGCAACATTTAAGAAAGAGAGTCAATCCGCAGGTATTATATATACAACCGCTTATTTTAACAGCAAACCAAAAACCATATTATCTGGTTTTGATATCGGATTAGATGAGACTAATTCAGATATCCTTAATTTCATTGATGTTTGGATATCAGAAGGATCTGGATTGACAATAGAAAGGATAGAAAAACATTTTATTAATTTTGTTAAATATCAACCATTAAAAGGCAGTTCTTATGTGAAATTACAGAAAGAATTACAACATTTTAGAAAAGGTCTTATTAATATCCAAAATAAAGACAATGAGTGCTTTAGATGGTGTCATTTTAGATATTTAAATCCACAATATAAGGATCCGCAAAGAATAAAAAGGAGTAATAAGGAATTTATCAACAAATTACATTACACTTATGTGGAATTCCCTGTAATGTTAAAAGACATTCCAAAGATAGAACAACAAAGTAATATAAATGTGAATATATTTGGCTGGGAGAATAAAACACCTTTTCCGATTTATATATCAAAAGAAAAACATAAGAATGTCATGAATTTATTGTTTATCAGCTCAGCTGAAAATAACCATTATGTTCTAATAAATAACTTTAACAGATTCATGTATAACTATACAAAACACAGAGATAAAAAACACTTTTGCATGTATTGTCTGCAATGTTTTCGCGGTGAACATACTCTTGAAAAACATAAGAAGAACTGCTTAACTGTAAACGGTAAGCAAGCAATAAATATGCCAAATGAAGGCGAAGAAGTGCGATTCAATAACTATCATAAGCAATTAGAAGTGCCTTTTGTTATTTATGCAAACTTTGAAGCCATTGTAGAGAAAATCCATTGTGTTAAAAATAATCCAGATAACTCGTACACAGATGCATATCAAAAGCATAAGGATTGCAGTGATGCATATAAAGTGGTATGTTGTTATGATGACTAGTACAGTAAACAGCTGCAGTTATATAGAGGTGAAAATGCGGTTTATGAATTCATAGAAAAGATGTTAGAAGAAGAAAAATGATGTAAAGATACCATGAAAAAGCATTTCAATAAAACATTAGAAAAAGTGTGCACTAGTGCACACTCAACAGCAGCTGAGCTGGAATTTAAACAAGCAGATAAATGCCACATTTGCGGTGATAAATATAAGCCGTGTGATATTAAAGTTAGAGACCATTGTCATATCACTTGTAAGTCCAGAGGTTCTGCACATCAGAAATGCAATATAAATTATAAATTAATCGAGAAAATACCAGTAATATTCCATAATTTACGTGGTTATGATTGTCATGTTATAATGCAAGAAATTGGCAAATTTAATAGGAAAATAAATGTTATACCAAATAACATGGAAAGGTACATGTCATTTATGTTAGGTAACCATCTTGTATTCCTGGATAGTTTCCAATTTATGTCCAGAAGTTTGGATTACCTTGCAAGTTGTTTACCAGAAGATGCATTTAAATACGCTAGTAAAGAATTTCAAAATCCAAATGAATTTAAATTTATGAAGCAAAAAGGTGTGTACCCATATGATTACATGGATAGTTTCCGTAGATTTGAGGAAACAAAACTACAATCTAAAAAACAATTCTACAGTATATTAAACGACGAACATATTTCCGATAGTGAATATGAACACGCAAAAAAGTATGGGAATTATTCCATACGAAGAACTTAGGAGAATACCATGATTTATATCTTAGGACAGATGTATTGCTACTTACAGATGTATTTGAGAACTTTAGAAAACCCTGTATGCAATACTATAAATTGGATCCATGTCATTACTTTACTTCTCCCGGATTAGCATGGGACGCTATGTTGAAAATGACTGGTGTGAAACTGGAACTAATGAGTGATGTGGATATGTTCCAATTTATAGAAAAAGGAATGAGAGGTGGTATTTCCTATATTGCGAATAGATATGGATCCGCAAATAACAAGTATATGAAGAACCATAAAAAGAACGAAGATAGCAAATACATAATGTATCTAGATGCTAATAATTTATATGGATGGGCAATGAGTCAATCCTTACCTACTGGCGGATTTAAATAGTTACACAGAAGACTCAGAAAAAGGACTGTTATTAGAAGTAGATCTGGAATATTCAAAGGAATTACATGACCTACAAAATGACTAACCATTAGCACCAGAAAAGAACACTATAAAGAAAGACAAATTATCTAAATATTGTAAGATGATAGGAAATAAATACAAAATATCTGTGGGACTTGTAAGTAAATTAATAACCACATTAAATGACAAGAAAAAGTACGTTATACATTACAGAAATTTGCAATTGTATTTATCCTTAGGAATGAAATTGAAAAAGATCCACAGGATATTAGAATTTGACCAATCAAAATGGTTGATAGAATACATTGATTTTAACACACAAGAGAGAACAAATGCCAAAAATGCATTTGAAAAGGACTTCTTTAAATTAATGAATAATGCCGTTTATGGAAAAACTATGGAAAATTTAAGAAAACGTGTAGATGTCCGATTAATTACAGATAAAAAGAAATTATTAAAGATAGTATCAAAACCAACTATGTAAGTAGTAAAATCTTTAATGAAAACCTTGTTGCTGTCGATAAGATAAAAGAAATATTAACATTAAATAGACCTGCTTATGCTGGAATGTGCATATTAGAACTCTCAAAGACTCTTATGTATGATTTCCATTATAACACAGTAATGAAAATTTACGGACATGGAAATGGAAAATTATTATTCACAGATACAGACAGTTTAATGTATGAAATAAAAGCAGAAGATGTATATAAAGATCTCTATAAGAAGAAAGACTTATTTGACAACAGTGACTACTCTATTGACTCTCCTTTTTACTTTAAAGAGAATAAAAAAGTAATAGGAAAAATGAAAGATGAAGCAGCAGGTATTCCAATAGTAGAATTTATAGGACTACGAAGTAAAATGTATAGTTATATGAAAGACAATGAAAAAGGTGGTAAAACAGCCAAAGGTGTTAAGAAAAATGTAATAAAAAAAGACATTACACATAAACACTATAAAGATACATTGTTTGAGAAAAAGCAAATGCATCATAAGATGAAAACAATAAGAAATAATTTACATGAATTAGGTAGTTATGAGATCAATAAAGTTTCTCCATCCTGTTTTGACGATAAATGTTATTTGCTAGATGATGGCGTTAGTAGCTATGCGTATGGTCATTATAAGATAATTGAGGAAATTTAAAAAGAACCAATCATAGGAAAAAAGTATGCAATCTACTCAAGAAAGTGTAGTATAGTGATGGGGGTATGTTTTATTCCATTAGGTGGATAATTCCTTCCATTTTAAAAAAAGCAGATTTTATGAAAAGACACATAGGGCCCATTTCATGGAGAACGCATATTTACACTAAAATACCAAAAAAGTGCGCCTAATGGCAAACTGGGCTCGTACCCCCATCACTATACTACTTGCCACTACCATCTACATTCTTGCGAACTCTTGCAGTTGGTGGCTTTCGTTTCTTAGGGGAACTTTCTTTCCAGGGAAATATTGAAGGGACAGCCGTCGCTTTCAATATTCGTTTTCTGGCAAGGCTTCGTTCAAAATCACTTTCCTTGAAGTGTCGCGAGCATACTCGGGTGTTCTTCGTGATGCTGAAGTATCTACCAACATCTCTTCGAATAGCTCGAATCCACTCGTCCCTTGAACTTTTATCGCTCGGAATCTTGTGGAAAGATATCTTCATTCCATCCTCTCGATACGTTTTCTTGGTACACAGCGGAACACAACAATTTTGAACCATTTCTAAACCCACATGCAGCTATGTTTATGTTTTCTTCTTCGAAGTCGATTGAAGTGACCCTTATGACCTCGTTTCGGTGCAAACCCTACCAGGCCTTTCCGCGCGGCGGCCATTTTTGAATAAGGTGTATAAATGACAGTAATGCTAGCAGGTGATATCCTGACCAAACATGACTTTCGAAGAGCATTCGTCTTCTATTTCAAAGAGCATGTAAACAAGACGAAGGTAACATAAATTTCCTTAGTCTTTTATACCGACGTATACTCATAGGAGACATTCTAATCCACGTTTTTCATTTACCGCCACTCAGGTGACTGACTCGGCTAAGTTGACGTGATTGACCGAACACACTAGCTGGTCCGACAGGGTGGACTGGACCAATACCAACTGGACCGGCTGGATAGACTTGATCGACTAGACGAAAAGGACCGACTTGACCGACCGGTTGGACTCTTCTTGTTGGATTCGACTTAATGGACTTACGTGACTCACCTTGCTGACTCGTCCGACTCACCTAACTGATTCAACCTGACACACTTATCTGACTGATCTGACGAACCTTACTCACTAACCTGACTATAATGACAACTTACCGACCAGATTGCTAGACCTGACTGACTGACTGACTGATTGATTGAATGAATGAATGAATAAGGAAACAAATCGAAGACTGATTGAATGATCAATTGATGCATTGGTTGATTGATCGGTTGACTACCCGATTGATTGATTGATTGAATGGTTGACAGATTGATTGACTGAATGACTGGTTGATTGATAAAGCTGTCTTGAGTAAGCTCGTTTGTTTGATTTACCTTTGTAGTACGGCATCTTCCGGCCTTAATTCCTTAATAACGGTTACACTGGAGGATTTGGTCAAAAAGAGGATGAAGGATTTAACCGACTATGAAGCAACCAAGTTATCAAAGATATTAGGTGAGTTCAAGTATGAAGCTATTGAATTAATAAGAGTGACTGAGTATTCTTGCTGTATGATCAGTAGAATCCATTACTTTTACACGATAAACAGCGTGGCAGCATTTGGTGATATTTCCACTAAATAGTGATGTTTTGTGATACAGTTGTCGTTGACATTCTTAAACCTTGAAAGACTGCAGAATTTACACTTCCAGAGAGAGAGGCTTCAGATTGTCTACTTTGACTGGACAGCCAGATTCGTTCGCAGAACTTGCTGGATCAAGCGCGCTTGTAAACAGTCTCCATTTGGATATACTGGTCGTTATTCTTATTCTCCATCCTATTATAATCGTCTCGTTTCGGCAGCTTGGTCTCTCCTTGTTTCAAACCACTAGCTGTGATGTGTTGATTTCCATGTCCAATTCCTTCAAGGCGTATTTACAATTAAACTTAATTTGGAGATGAAATTGACCAACGGATCTCTTGCCAGAGGCCAACTCTACATGGAAGATATCTTTTGGAATCTCGCCGTCTGCCATATGGTGGGCGTGTGCAGAAAAGCGAGATCCTAGCCCAGTAACGTGTCGGGAGTCTTGGCACGTGAGAGGAATCCAGTACTGAGAAATGGGAAAAACTCCCAGGATCCGCCTACAGCTACCCTTATGATCGAGTTGAGTCTTTTTCCTTGACCAGAGTAATGAACCACAATTCTCAGCCATATGTTACGTGCAGAGAACACAGGATTGGTACACCGCCCCTTTGATGTTGATTATTTAGCTTTACATCTGTTGATTTTCTCGTCGGCTAGGATACTGTAACTGAAGCCATTGTGATGATTTCACTTAATAGCTAATGAGTTTTATAAAATTAGAAGACCAACCAACTTTTACCATGGTAGTATATCATTTTTGAGATCTCTCTTGCCTCTAAGCATATTGTTTGTTTCCTACTACCCTATGCCAACTTGTACTGTTCATAATTATATCTGACTATGACTGGCATATGAGATCCGATGAAAATATTCCCATTAAATTATCAAAACAGAAAAATGACGAAGCTGTGACGGAACAAAATAGTAATACACTGTTTGCATAAAGGGAAAGTATTGTGATTGCTATGTAATGCTCTATCCATCGCAATCACGTTAATTGATGTTGTGTAAGTACCAAATAACTATAAATTCACTCCTGTTCTGGAGGGTGATTGGTATTGCAATCAAGAATTGTTTTGTAAACACTTTTGGGATTACAACCGTGATAAATTAACATGATTACATTCGTATGAATCGAGATTTTCTGCCTCGTTTCTATGCATCTTTGAGAGTCTCTGTTGACTTCCAGGAAAAGGAAGAGGCACCAGTGAGTTGAAGTCTATTATTAAGGTTCAGAAACGCATGATTTAACATTGTACAGAATATTACGTACAATGTTGAATGTCACTCATGGGGAGGATATCGGTAAGACGGTACATCAGAGTTCTATATCGCCTTAATTAACCCATACTCGATCTCTTGTAACGGTTATACTATCTGGGGTAATGCAAGCAATGAGCTATGAGATGATCTATTAAAATTAGAAAGATCAGCTGCAAGATCTGTGCCAAAGTATTGAAGCTTCTTCAGTGTTTGTGTTCCGCGGCCTGAAATGGATTCCAGTTCACGATCTCTTTAAAATGAGAAAAATTCTCATTGCTTTTCTAAACACCGATCAAAGTTCGTAACGTATGTACTTCCTCACGTAATTGATGTAAAGTGATGATTCGGTCACATTCAGCTAATTTCATTTTTCCTTAAATCAAGTCTGATCTATCTAAATCGAAGTTGTCATACAGCGATTTAATGCTATTTTACTCGCTTTCTGGAGAATTAAAACTAATTAATAACTTCACAGATTAATCTTTTAAAGCCAATCGAAAAAATTTCTTCCTTCAACTAAACCATAAGTTAATCATCTTGAACTATTTGTTTGTTGTACTTGTAAATTCTTAGTTGAATGCAAATGGTACAGATCTTACTGGTATCATATTATTAGAGGAAATTAATATTATAGATTTTTCCTCTTTTTATATGTATTTTATATGTATTTATATGTATTTATATTTTTATATGTATTTATATTAATATTATAGATTTTTCCTCTTTTTATATGTTTGTAAAATTAATATTTTATCTCTTTCCTAATACTGGTGAATGCCTCTTGGAAGAACACTGACCTATGTAGTAACAGTCAGTGTATATAAATTTGCCCTTGCCAAGTTGAGTTTAATATTTAAAAACAGGGTGCTCATTCACCGATAGATGGTTTTCAATGAGGCTCTGTATAATAATAAAAAAAATTTTAAAAAAAACCCCAACAAATTACATAGATTACAATATGTTACATCAAATAAATGTAAAACAGAATTTAAAAATTAAGAAAAAAAAATAAAAAAATGATATTACATAGAAATAGGTGTTATATTAAATTTAAATTAAAAAAATTCCTTTTAAAACTAGAGACATTGTCTGAGTTTTTTATTTCTAAATATAAATCGTTCCATTCCTTGATTGCTTGGTATATGAATCTTTGCTTTCCCCATTTCGTTTTCACAGTTGGCAGACGTAAGTCACTTTTTCTCCGTGTGTTATAAGTGTGAACAGATTCGTTTGATGTTAAATTTAGATCAAAGTTTACGAGATCATTGATGCATTTATAAGTGAAGAGAGCACGATGGTACTTTCTTCTCAAGGACAGTGGTTTCCATTTTAATGTGTTCAGTGCGGTACTTGCAGATGCGTAAACAGGCCAGCCAAGAATTGCTTTAGCCGCTTTGTTTTGTAGAATTTGTAGATTACTCATCAATGTTATATTATCTTTATCCCCCCATATGATGTCAGCATAGTCTAACAATGGTAAGACCAGTGATTTATATAATGTTATCCGAGTATTAAGTGGGAGAAGATCGTGTACGCGTCTCAGGATTCCGATACGTTGGTTACACTTACTGATAATTTCATCGATGTGATCGGACCACATTAGATGACAATTAATTCTTACACCAAGATATTTCAGTGAAGTGGTAAGTTTAACTGCACAATTATAAATTGTAATTTTTACATTGCCACATGACTTTAGTTTATGAGGACTTCCAATAATAATAAATTCCGACTTATCCAAATTAAGTGATAGAAGGTTATTGACAAGCCAAGCAGCCACGTTAAATAGGTCCTGATTGATCTTATCCTCGATATAAGTAATTGACGTAGATGAATAATAAATGTGTCGTCAGCATAAAGAGTAGCTTCGCATGACTGCAGGCATCGAGGGAGATCATTTATAAATATTAAGAACAGCAGCGGTCCGAGAATACTCCCCTGAGGTACTCCGACAGATATTGTTTGAGGTTTTGAGTGATTGTTCTCCATTACTACAATTTGCTGACGATTTGAGAGGTACGATTGGAACCACATGATTGACTCTTTAGCTAAGCCGAATGATGACAATTTTTTCACAAAAAGTTCATGATTTACCGTGTCGAAAGCCTTGGTCAGATCTAAAGATACTGCCACTGTTAGTTGACCAGAGTCCATATTTTTTAAAACATGATCAGTAAAATGTAGAATCGCTGTTCCAGTTGAGAGCTTCGGTCTAAAGCCATATTGCTTGGCTGACAGAAGGTTATTATCGGATAGAAATTTATACAACTGATTATAAGCTGCTCTTTCAAGAATCTTACTAATAGTCGGAAGGATTGTTATAGGCCTATAATTGCTTGGATTCGTACGCTCACCCTTTTTGAAGAGGGCAGTGACTTTTCCTGACTTCCATATTGCTGGAAATTTATTAGATGACAATGAAAGATTTATAAGTTTCGTGAGAGAAGGCGAAATTATGTCAGCAGCGTCTTTCAAAAGTCTGGGGCTAATTCGATCAAGGCCAACAGCTTTGTTGGTCTTGAGTTTGTTGATTTGGCCTTTGACAAACGAGCAGGTGACATCTTGAAATAAAAACTGATTAGACACAATAGATTCGGCAGGTAGAAAGGTTGAAGTCGAAATTCCAATTCTCCAGCTTAATTTGTCGGCCAATTTCTTGCCGATAGTTGAAAAGAATAAGTTAAATACCTCACAGATAGACTTAGCATTAGTGTGGTAAACTCCGTCAGTAATGATGCAGGATGGAGAGTTAGGTAATTTGCGTGAGGTAATTTCGTTAATTGACTTCCATAGCTCTGCTGGTTTATCTTTATTCCTTGTGATAAGATCTTTATAATATGATGATTTACATAATTTAACTTGTTTTTTCACAGAGGACTTGAGTTGTCTATATTTCTTCCAATGATCAATTGAGTTTGTTTTCATAGCTAATTGATGGTAATAATCACGATTGGACATTGCTTTGCTTAAGTCAGGATTCATCCACGGAGTCTGAATTCCTTTGACACGAAATTTCTTCGTAGGAGCATGTATATCAGCAATGCTAGTGAATGAATCAGTCCAAGAGTGAATGGCCAAGTCAACGTCATTATTTTCGGTAGCTGAATTCCAATCGATATTCCTCAAGTCCTCTAAAAAAGAATCTTTGTTATAATTTCTGTAAGAGCGGCCTTCAATTATTCGTGGTGGTGCTTTTGGGACGCCAGATTTAATAATACAGAAAATTAAGTTATGATCACTTAGTGAGGTGCTAATAACACCACTTGAAGTAATGCGATTAGAATTGTTGACAAATAACAAGTCAATAATTGATTTGGATGATTCGGTAACTCTCGTTGGAATACATATTAATTGATCCAGATAGTGGACATTTGCAAACCTTTGAAGTTTTCTCAATTGCAGCACTTCCCCCGTAGACTTTTTCGACGCCAAATAATTAATATTGAAATCCCCCAATACAATGACCTCGGTGTTAACAGGAATCCTCGATAACATCGAATCAAGGTCATTCAAGAAGGCGTCAACCGAAGAATCGGGAGGACGATATGCACTGCACACATATGTCTTTTTAGCTTTAGGTTTGAAAATTATTATCATTATTATTATCATTAAAACTACTATTAAAATTAAATTACTATTAAAACTAAATTATTATCATTAAAACTACTATTGAAACTGTACGTTCCTGCTACTTTACCTCCAAATTGGGCGTTCTTAGTAAATCTTCAACTTTTCGTGTTTTAATCCACTTCCCATTCGAATTTCGGAAAAGGAAACAGTGTAATGGAGTGACTGAATGCACCCCAATTAGATCTGCAACTGGCAACCCCGATCTGCAACTGCAACTTAGATCTGCTACTGCAAGTGGGTTCGAATAGGGATATGAATCACGATCACTATCCTTAGCTCGACTTTATTATTACCATTATTATTATTAGATGATCGATAAACGTTCGTCAAGCTCTAACCTCAGAAAAACGATTTCCGAGTCCCAGACGGATATCGAACACACAACCTTCTGATGACCGGTGAGACAATCTAACCATTGAGCTATGGAGACTCAGACACACCTGGGCTAGCCATCTGCATTTCAGTAGCTCGATGGTTAGAGTGTCTTACCGGCCATCAGAAGGTTGCGGGTTCGATCCCAGTCTGTGGCTCAGAAAATCGTTTTACTGAAGTTAGGGCTGACGAACCTTCATCAATCATCTCAGATATCTCCAAGCTCCCACATTTACAAAATATATGAAATTATTATTATTATTATTACTATTATTATCATTGTATATTATTAATATATTATAATATATGTAATAATAAATATTATAATAATAATAATTTATTATCTATCTTTATTTAATCACGTACTGTTACCCTTCAAACTGTTTACAGAGATAAGTAAAAAAAGGAAGTATTGGTTTTAATCTTCCAATAGGCCGTGAAAATATAAAATAAAACATTACCAATAAGAGAAGTAAGGAAACTACTACATAAATTAATGAACAATTACATAATTACAGTACGTATATTGTAATTCATTCAAGAAATCATATTTCTTAAAAAGATTTTAGAACCGACCAATGGTCAAATGATTTTAAATCTCATGTAATTTGTTCTAAAGCCATGCCAGTGCTCTATAACCAAAGGATATTTTCTTTCAATTAGCTTTTGGCTTAGGAAGATAAATTGGCTTAGTTTGAAGAGTTTCATGATCAAGAATCCATCCCACTCTGTAAAAACTGAATCGCGATTGCAATTCTTAAAACGACTTGCAGAGAAAAAGTATGAAAGAAGACTTTCACTTCAAATGTCTTATCCAAAAATTTTGTTTATCCTCTTCAAATATTTAAAACTTAGCGTTTTTATTTATTTCTTTTCACTATTTTGTTTTTTGTAGCGGTGATATACGGTGTAATTGTGATTTCTGGAGCTTTTCTCGTCAAATATGCTGGAACAATGGTCCTGCAGGTAGCCAAGCTTTTCTTTATCTATCTAATGAGCTGGGCGAAACATTTAACTACAATAAAAAAACTAAATGAACTCTTTTCGGTCAGTATTAGACCTTTTTTTATTCTGGCTAGAGACAGCCAATTTTACTCTGGTTAACGCCAGACGGTTTTATTCGTCAAAGGCAGACGTCTTGGACTGAGAAGGATAATAATTTTGAAATAACTTATCAGGTCTGTTGTAACTGAATTACTTCTGTTCATATTCCTCCGAGATCGCTCGCAAGTCTCTGTTAAAGCCCGGTTTCCATATATAGCTGTAATTATTATAGTTCAGTTGGCGACTTTCGCCGATTCTACTACAACTGTTGTGTTTCCATGTAGTTGTAATTGTGGTAATTTAGCCACCGATTTCCTTCTAGTGCTCAGGATATCTCAGTTTAGTAATTGCCGATTTATGATGAAACTGCACTAGCGGGTGGTTTGGAAAAAATTGGACTTGGGCGAGAGCCACAATTTTGCTTTGAACACGTTGTCACAAAATATTCCTCGGATTAAAGTGCTAAACGTTAATGGCAGAGTTAAGCCAAAGGTTACTAGAAAATATCAAAAATCAAGGAAGAGTAAACATAGAATGATTGTTTTTCGGTCGCAAAATACAACCGAAGATCTTTGGAAGGTGGCTGGGAACACCCGAGCAACATCCACGAACCACTTGTAAGTCAAGCCCTGTGTTTGACTCATCATTATATAATATATAAAATATTATGCTGGGGCTGTGGTCTTGTAAACACGTAAAGTGATCAATAAGTTTTGATGTTCATTGGCTATTTAGTATCATGTGGCACTTCTGTCGCCGACAGTCGGCGACGAATGTTTCCATTAAATGTTGATTAGCCGGCGACAGTTGTAATTGTTGTAGAAGTTGAACCTGATTCGATTTCTACAACAGTCGCTAATTGATCGTCGATAAAATTACAACAATTACGACTCGTGTTTCCATTAAAGTCGTAATTGTTGTAAGACTTGATCGGCGACAATCGCTGACTGAACTGCAACAATTACAACTACAGTGAACCCTCTCTTAACGGACACCTCTCTAAGACGGACACCATGTTTGGTCCCGGCCGTTTATACATTATTTTACCATAATCAAATCCTCTCTAAGGCGGACACCTCTGTAAGATGGACAACGGACACTAGTCAACTGGAAAAACGTTCAAAATACCTCTCAGAGCGGACAGATAACGGCCTGATCAATAGATTTGGGTAACGAAATTTCAATATGTCACGATAACGAAGATGATTTCTGTTCAAAAATTAAATTCTAAATCGAGTGGCTAGCTACCTGACTTACATTGAAGGGCTTTCACTTGAAATGTCAGGATCGTTCTCTCAAGGCAGAAAGACTGACGCTAAGTGACCGAGGCTTAATCGCTTTAATCCTGAAGGGCGGTGTCAGATGGCTTCATCTCTCTCTAAGACGGACACCTCTCTAAGACGGACAGTAAGAGCGGTCCCGAAGGTGTCCGTCTTAGAGGGAGTTCATTGTATATGGAAACCACGCTTAAGAAGTAATATGCGGTTCGAATCACGTCTACAAATTGTACATGAGCGTTCTTAACCAAAAGAAGCTCATTATGTTAACAATAAAATTAAATCAATGTGCAGACCTTTATCGTGACATTTGCTCTATCCAGATGGTGGCGACGCAGTATTTTACTCTTGCTAACGCTCGAGTGTTATATTTAGGCACACGCCAGGCAATTTTAAACGTCAAGAGGAGACCTGCAGTCAGAAAGAATTTAAATATTGCATTATAGACATCGAAATCAACTTGTCTATAATCATTTACTTTGTACATGCTATTTGCTCTGTAGCTTGCGTATAGCATATTTGGTCTAATTGGAGGCCCCTTGCTTGGAATATTCTTTTTGGGAATCATGATACCAAGAGCAAACTATAAGGTAAGTGAAGAGCGATAATTTTATAAATAGGAAATACATTCCATTTCACGTGGCTCGATTCCATTTCACGTGATCGAGTGTAACTGCCTAACACTCATTGAGTATAACTTCACCTCATCGGCATTACCATAATCATAAATACAGAACTCGTGTCTAAACTGTCGGAACGGCTTTCGTGGTTCAGTTGTCAGAGTTGTGCGCTAGATTCGCTGGGTGGTGGGTTCTATTCCCATGCAGCCAGTGCGAAGTTTCGGAACTGCAATGTACGATTTCCGAAACGTCGCGCCATCAAAGTCAATAAGAATCTTGAAGAGGTAAAAATTCAAACACTCATTACACTTTTACTGTTCATTGCCGGAAAATATTCTACCATGAACGCCAATCTCGATTTCATTAACGCAAAAATACATTCATCTTAGTGAATCAACATTCATGTAAATGGCAAAAGCTTACGCTTTTGTCACGTTGATTTAATTTTTTTTACGCCGAAAGTAACATTCATTAGCAGAAATAGGTAACCATCTGCATGAAAGGGTAATCATCACCGCCGACAGACGACCATTGACACTATTCTACAGTACATCACGGGCAATAAAATTTCAACAACGCAAGCCATTATTCTAGTTTTTTGTTTTTTGTTTCGTCGTCAGTAGGCACTACACGTTTCATGCATGCAAATGATTGCGTATCTACACTCATGAATGTTACTTTTTATGCAAAAATTCTAAATGAACGTGATAAAAGCGTAAATGACGGTCCATTCAATAAAATGAATGTATTTTCACGTTAATGTGTTAGAAATTGACATTAATATTAGTATATTTTCTGGTAATGAAGCAAAAGGCGTACAAGCTCTGAACCAACATTTAAACCTTCCATTTTTTGAATATCATCTATAACACCCAAACGAGAATTGTCTGAAAAATACCTAGCAGCACAAACTGCACCACTTGGATGAAAGAGTAATTGGTAAAAAGAACGTTATTCTGATAATATTATCGATATATCTGAGTGAGTTAACTGAAATTAAATCTCAGCTAAGGAGTGTCGCTTGCTTATCCTTAGGATAGCAGATACAGAAAGTCGAAAGAATACAGCGAATAGAAGCTATTCGCAGTTTTGCTGTAATAAGTATGTAAACTGTCAACATTTTCTGGCGAATTTCCCTATATTCTCCAACAAAACCTGAAACATTAGGTTAAGGAAAATATGCTTTTTCATCTGAAAGTATTGGTAACAATGTAAAAACGCAACACGGAATCACAATCTTTAATGTCGCATTGGATTGAGAACTGACCATATAGGCATCGTGAGGGGAGGAACTTTCACGGGATTAAGACCTCCCATTCTCCAACTCATTTATAGTTTTTGTAGAAAACACAATGGAAATCAGTACTGAGGCGTAATTTGAAAATATGATCATTATTAACTTAACATTTTGACAACTTTAAACCTAATTTTCTCTTCTAATACGGGATCTTTTGAGAAGCCATATCAAACTCGAAAGTCGTGTTTAATCTGATTTCCAAACACCTTGAAGAATGTTAAAAAGTTCCGCTATCGCCTCGCTTTTAAACTCTCTTCTCGGTATTTGTAAATCAGATCAAGTACTCCCTCTGTTTGATGTATTACTTCCATACCAATTTCTTTCCTAAAAACCTTTTTATTACCTTTTTCTGACCAATTTTTTTGCAAAGATGACTCTGACCAATTTCTTTTCTAAAGTTCATGGGTAATCGTACAGTAATTTCAAGGGGTTTTGTTAGACTATACCACTGCCTAATAGTTGTTTTGCTCCAGGACACATTTTGGTATTATTGAGGGTTTTGTTCAATTGTTCAAGCTCTTATTTTCCTCATTTTCCTTTTTAACTCAATGACATTGGTTGTGGATGCCAATGTTACTTTGTAGTTTTGGCAGTTAAAGAACTGAATAAAATTGGCCCATTCTTCGAATTTTTTTCCATTTGAAGTTCTTTGTTGAATTTTAATCCATCTTTGTTGAATTTTAATCAAGTCTTTTTGCTTCACTGTTCAGTCATAGAAATTTTGTACGCGACTTTTTTACTTTAATGAGTACATCTCGGTTGAACCAGCTGAAACTGCACAGATAACAAATATTTTATAGGGTGCGTATATTGGAACAGTCGTTGGTTTTGCATTAACCGTTTGGATCGCTATCGGAGGCATGATATACCCCCCTAATAAAATGGCTGGCAGTGTCTCAATCAAAAAATGTTCCTCCTACAACAGCACCACCTATGCAAATACCACCGTTGATGGAATAATCACGAAACCTTTTGTGGAACACAGGTAAATAATGTATGTCTTCTCTCTCATGCACAACCAAAAGACTGGACGGAAACTTGATCGCGTGAGAATTGCAACCAAGATAAAAATCACTCACCGATAAAAAATACCAGATTTTTCAGATATAGCGATAACTTCCGAAATCATTCCATGAATTTGAGCACGATCGAAAGAACGTGTAGGTTTGTGTTCGCAGCCAAAGGCTTTATATTAAATACTTACCGACTGAAAATGAGATCATTTCAGGAAAGTACTTGCCCGAGGTTTTTATACTTTGTACTTTGCTATGAACGAGCAAAGTCTGGGCAAAAAAAACGAAGAGTACCAAGGCATTTTGAGTGGGAGAGAAATAATGAAACAGTTCAAACAAATAGGTGTGTCCTTTAAGGTGCGATTCAAAATTAACAGTTTGGCATTCACTTAGTCATACGGTTCATAGCTCGCAAGCCCTCAGCCTTGCGCTGTGTGACATCTCTACTTGATTTCCGATTGAAACTAAACGCAATAAATGCAATACCAGTTGTGTCACTCTCGGGTTTCTGGTTTCTGAGGGGTTTTAACATGTTTTTCAGGGGACATCATCATGAGGTTCCTTGGGAAAGGACAGTCGACAATATCTTACAGAACACTGTTTGCTGAAGAACTTATTTTGTTTAATGTTTAAGCCATTTGTCCATTAGAATGATTGACTGATTGAAAATGAATTAAAGAGACTGAAATATTAAAAAATAAAACATAATCCGAAAAACGCCAACTTGTTAGCTTTTGGTAATAGAGTTGAAACAGCACTACAACTTTGTCTCTGTCTTGTATTGTTTCATAACTTCAATATCAAGCTAACAAGATGACGTTTTGGGGATTATATATTTTCTTTACTTTCTTGCAGCAATCCACTGGCCAAACTTTATAGCTTGTCCTACCTCTGGTACAGTGCCACTGCTGTAGCCACCACGTTTTTTATTGGAGCTCTGTTTAGTTTGCTTTTGGGTAAGTTTGTTTAGTAAAGTTCAAAAACATCAAGAGTTAAGTAATTCAGGGTGAAAGGTGCAAAATAGTATAACATTTTTTAACAGTCTCAGAAAATGTACGTTCTTAATGGCTGACAGTTGGGTTTCTATAATTCTTTTGAAAGACAGAAAAGGTTACAAACATCATTCGCAGGAAAAGAAAATTAAAGTGTTGATCCTAATTTACAATCACTAAATTGCAAATATTTATACCTTGTTCCTTCAGAGTTACCGTTGTATACTCACCAACCCGAATCTTAACCCTAAGGCTTGATCAAACAAAATCTTAACGTCAGAAAGCTTTAAAATTCTATAGAAATTATTGAAAGTTATTTCGACAAAACTCGTTCTAAAACCTTTCCAAATTGACTCAACTTAAAACGAGAAAAGAAATCTCTCTTATTAATGAACAGCAATAACTGTGATCGGCTATTTGTCAAGGTTTTCAAACTGAACGGTGAACAGCATGGTTGCCGGTCAAAAACCTTCTCATGGCATTACAGGAACGTAGTATAACGTATAACTGACCATGCGTCTTTGCTGATCGCATGATAACCAGGTACCCTATTCCACGTATAAATACGTACTGTGGAACCCGATGAAAGCTGTCAGAATTCTGACCTCTTTTCAGCCACATGTGTGCAACGCTTAATACCAAATTAGTCAAACAGTGGGTTCAATCAAAATCGTGGTGATTTTTCCCAACAAAAGTAGATGACTGCATTCACTTTGTGATGACCAGTGTCCTTGTTAGCGATAGAAGAAAGTTAATTATTACCACGTAATTGCTCTATTCAAGCAGCAAGTGCACACGCTAATTGTGCATTACACATACATTTCACATCATGATACATTAGCAAAAGAAGAAGAAGAAGAAAAATTTTATTTTAAGGGTAAATTTTACATTATTATTTGTTCACCTAAGTATTCTTACTACTGGCCTCATGTCAAGGAAAAAATAAAGAGAAAGTTAGTAATTTGGAGTAGCAGGTACATACTTGTACACAAGATGTTAGCAAAAAGAACATAAAAACTGTTCAACTTGATCGAATTCGTTGTTCAGTTGAAAGAATTCTTTCAGCTTAGATATAAAGCATGGTAATGTTAAATCAATAAACTTGCTTCATTCATCAGGCAAAAAACTAAAAATCATTGATTCAAATTTAACTAGTGGAATCATTTAGTCAGTTAAGGGTGACCTAGTACCAACCATATGTGCAACTCGAGAAAATGTGAATAGTTTGCATCCAGTTGGCATTGAAGAATTTAGAGTTAAGCACGTAAAGTAATTTTCTCACTTCAATAAGATTTTGGGAGGAAAGCCCTTTTAGCTAACAGAACGAAACGCCGTCTCAATGACTACTTCAAAACATAATCTAGCTGGCCGCCAATTATCTCTCGATCCTCGCATTACCCTAGATTGTACAATAATATATGAAGTGGGGATTTATGAAAGTATAATTGATCTGAATTTTTCAAATAATAGTAGTAGGTAAAATTATTCTTGAAATAATAGGCTAAATCTTGAAATAATAGGTAAACTTGTCCAATACATTTGATTAAAAACGACCTTGAACCGATGATTATAATCGTTACATGATGTAGGTTATCAATTTAACTTTCCCCTAGTAAACAACTGTCAGAAGTTATTCTTGAAACTTTGCCATATGTAATTTTTTCAATTTCGTTATGACTATTTGCAATTGAAAAAGATTCTAATTTAGTGAATTTGTCTTAGAAGTAATTTCTTCGTAGACTTTAGTTTCCTCATGGTTATCATTCAAATTACTATTGCTCGTCCACTCAGACACATGGGCAAATGATGGTCAAAATTACATCTAATAGCAGTTACATTATTACTGTACTTAAAGGTAGTAGAATTATCAGCAAACAGAATCTATAGATACCAATAAATAACTAAATGCGCCTCTGTAAGGCACATCTGAAGTGGAAAACGCCCTTGCGTACGGTTTTAGACCTTGGCAAAAATCTCTTTTCCTTTGAAAGAGTCATCAATTTCCAAGAAAGAATTCTCTATTTTTGTGGTAGAATTATTTGTTTGTACGGAAGAGATAGCTTTTTTCCACAGAGTTTCATTTCCATGACACAAATTTATTTCAGTGGAATGAATTTCATGGGCTACTTGAGAAGCGTGAAGCAAAGCAACCTGACGAAGAAATTTTTTCGATTTAAGAACCCAAAACACCAAAAATGCACTTTTCAGCCAAAATATTTCGCTAATGAAGTGAATTCGTTGAAAAAATCTAATATTTTATTAGGGCGAAGAATTTGTCCCACCAGTAATGTAAGCAGTAAATCCCATCACTCCACTCTTAGTGGCGTCCCTTAACATCAAGGGTGCACTGCATTTCTGACGCTAAAGTTGTTTTTCATATCAAGAAACAGAGCGTGATCGTAAGCACCATCCGAAACCGGAGCTTCTTTTTAATATTCCTGGCTTCTTCAAATCGTTGCTACCTGGTAAGAAAGGCTTGTGGGTTGTTGAGAACGAAACTGTTGCAAATGAAATCGACGGTGATGTGACGAAAAACCAGGTAAGATTTGCGAATGAAAAGAATAGTAATCTTAGTTCACAAAAAAGGCTTTTTAGATTGGTGACAGCGACGTGGTAGGAAAAAGAATGTCGAGATTGCGTCATATGGAGATGTTTGTGGTGGAATAGCAGATGATACAAAGCATAACGTCAGAAAATTATGCACTATTTTACTTTGGCCATCTGGTTTGTAAAACAATTTTTGTAGAAGTAGAGATGTCAGGGAGCTTAGACGCCTCCATTTGTCTGGCGGGAAAACTTATTATTTAAAGGGGCTCATAAGTTGCAGATAATGAGAAATATGTTATATTTAGAGAAATTCACGACTGATTGAATGCTGAATTGCTGCTCCATGTGGATCCTGACCCCTTCCAAATTTTAATTTACTAATTACGGTCAGCAAAACTCACTGTTCAAAATGAGAGGCAAATTTTGAAGAAGCACAGGTAAATTAGTCATCAAGGAGTAGGGATTCTGGATTTAATTTGTGGTAATATGTTTACTTTTTATTGATTTTGATTGGAAAAATTTACGATTTCTCGCAACGTTTTTGTATAAAAAACTTTTGTTTTTAGAATGGCTGTGTATCAATTTTTAACTCTATCATCTAAAGACAACCCTGCCCTCCACAGAAATAATTCAAGCAAATCGTGCCCTACACTTATGATTACTGCTTGTTGTTCTCAATATTTTATGCATACAACTAACTATTATTAATGTGATTACTACTGCAATTGTTTGATTATTATTCAAAGGAGACCAACGATCATAGCTTGATTCCACTGAAAGAACGACAGAATGGAACAAATCCAGTGGTGATTGAGCATTGCTCGTGTGAAAAGAATTCGAGCGGATGTGATGTGCATGGCGAAGCTGCAGGAGTCATGTGATTACCAAAAAACCTTAACGGATGGGAAAACCTTAAGTTTATTTGAAAACAGAGCAAGAACCTGTCAACAGATGGCCATAGAAAAACCGTGACGATACAATATTTTCTTTGTAGTCTATTTACTGATGTTTTATATTTTAAATCAACGTTATATTTTCGCAATAGTAATATTTAGTAAAATGTTACAATTTTGTATCCAAAAACTCGAGACGGTCTGGCGACCTTCGTGAAGAAAGATTTAAAGTGTCTCTTAAACGAAAAGATCTTTCATCCAATTTCGATCTCACTTAACCAGTCGATGAAAATACTTTTACAATATACTTTTCAAATGAGTAAGAACGGCAAGTAGTTTCCTTGTCAACATCTCATTTTGTTCGACAGATACTCAAAGTGTTTTAAACATGCAAATTAGATGCATCTTTTGCCATATTCTCAACAAAGACTGGTAAACTTCACAAAATGAGAAATAACACTCGAAAAAAAAACAAAAAACGGTCGAAAGTATAAATTAGACGAACAGATAAACTTTCCTGTTCCCATTACACTGTTCCTAGGGTATCTGCAGTGGGTCAAGGAGCGTATTTTTTTCATACCAAATATTTCCAGAGAGAATTCCTATTTTGCCAATTTTGTTGGTCATTGTGGATAATGCAACGTTATATGGTACCTAATTTACATGACCAGTACACCTGAACAAATGAGATACCGGCAAACCAAGAACGCCAGTCTACCTCAAAATTGGATGGACAATTTTTTCCCTCTAATTGACACTAAAAATGCTGACAAAATCAAAGCAAGACTTTTACTAGAGGTGATATCAACAAAAAAAGAAATAAAAAAATAAGTCGATGAACATCAAATTAATTATTTGAGTTCTTGGTCCCATGAAGTCCTGATTCAGTCGGTCGAAAGTTCGGCATGAATCAATTTACGTTTTGTCTCCATAAACCATTCGCCTTCCATATCTAACACGTATTATTTTGGATAAATACCCCAAGGGAAATCAAAGGAGAATAACGTTGATGTCAAAATGTAAAGATTTTAGGATAAACAGACAGAAAAGTAACATTTATTCCCATATTTGTTCAAGATTTTGGGTCTTTTGTTGCCAAGAAATTATGTTTTGGTACAGCGTAACTTTTGTCACCTTTTGTGCCTCAGCTTTTTAGCTTGTCGCTTAGCTTTTTAGCTTTTTAGCTTTATACGTCATTTACGGAACTTGTTAAGAAATCATAAAATGAATGTTATATCATCGCTATCCAGCATAGTTAAAATTGATATCTTAACACAAAACAATTGTAGAACTTTTTGGCCTTTTTAAAGAGTTGATATGAGCATATCAAGGTTATTGAATTATTTTAAGTCGCAGTAAATAATAATTAACTAATAACTAAACTAAATTTAACTAAATTTGGTCCAGTCAAGGAGTAAAGTGGGTTATCTATTGACTGTATTACGATTTTCATAATTCCATTAGCCTGCTGGAAATAAACAAGACTTTCGAAAGTGAATTTTCTTAAAGTATTCGTAGCGTGCCTTCTGGTTTTGGGAAAACTTGAACATTAATAAAGATTATAGCCAAGCAGATGAGTTTCAGTGATGACAATGAAGTCATAAATCACGCAAATGCTCCGAGAAAAGATTAAGACATGACAGAATTTAAGTAATTGTTTGGAACTATGTACTTTTGTGAGGGACAAGGATGTTAGCACCACTCCAAGTGAACGAACCCACACCAAGCAAGTAGAGAAGAAGTTTACTATACCGCGGCTGGGATTCGGACCCGCGATCTTCGGTTTACTAGTTCGACGCTCTACCAGCTGAGCTTCAAGGTCAAGCCGGTAGCAGGCCGCCGAACGACGGTATCCCAACGGCTTGCTTCCGGCTTGGCCTTGTAGCTCAGTTTGTAGAGCGTCGGACTAGTAAACCGAAGGTTGCAGGTTCGAATCCCAAACACGGTAGAGTTTTTCTCTACTTGCCCAGTGTGGGTTCGTTCACTTGGAGTAGCGCTAATATCCATGATGGAATTTAATTACTAAGATAGATGAACGATCGTCAAGCTCTATGCTTAGAACAACAAGTTCTGTGCCCCAGATGGAGGTCGAACTCGCAACCCTCCGATGACCGGTGGGACGCTCTAACCATCGAACTACTAAGACTCAGATGGCAAACTAAGGTGCAAGTTCGACATATATGTGCGACCTAAGTGGAAGCCACTATATATTAATAATGATTGATGCAGTTTACGTTTTTAGAAATGTGATAGCTTTGATATATCTTGAGATAGATGAACGATCGTCAAGCTCTATATTCAGAAAAACGATTTGTGGGCCCCAGACGGGGATCGAACCCTCAATCCTCCGATGACCGGTGAGACGCTCTAACCATCGAGCTACTAGGACTCAGATGGCGAGCCTCGGTGCAAGTTCAACATATATGTGCGACCTAAGCACATATTACAATGTATAATTACAATGATTGTTAATTATTACATGTAATTGCTGTAATTTAGAGCATGCGAATCAATCGTGCAAGTCAAAGGGCGGTGCGAGGGTACTAATGTCGACGTACATGGAGACCATTTACAAGCATGGTGACGAGGAAGAAAAATTCTGCAACGCGTATGTGTGTTTGTATGTAGAACAATTATTTACGGAAGTGGAGGTGAACTTACCGATATGAGATGAATTATTGTTTTAGCATATACCACACATAATTGTTTTCACGTATTTTTTTTAAATTTTGAAAAGAATTTTACTGAACTCAGTCGGTTTGTCACCCACTCATCATTTGGAAACAAAACATTTTGAACATACCCTGAGTGCATTTATCGCTAAAAAGTAAAAGAAATGCATTTAGTTGCTTTTTTGGTATTGTGTGGCGCGTCGACTTGGCTTATTTAGAAAAAGTTCTTATCACGTCACGTAAACAAAACGGAATCACATCTGGTTATGCTCGGAGGTGAATAGTATATCTTTACTGGTTTCGTCCTGTTGTTTGTTTTTATGATCGTTGACATGCTTAGCGGTAGTGATTCCACCTGATAGAAATCCCAAAAATGGGATAAATGGGCTGATTTTTTCGACTAATGAATAAACGTCTCTTTTTAACAATTAATCTTTTTTCAACTCATTGGTTAATTCCTCAGATGACTCAATAGCATCAAGACCTCCTAACGTGTTAGCGAATTTACTGATTAGAAGATCAGTGATGAATTCGTTGGCCCTTTGTATTCTTTTACGTTCATATTCAGTGTATAATTTATTGATAACCTTATGACTAGCCTTTTCTATGTAAGCGACTGATCCAAATCACTATCTTCCACTAATTTCAGAAGTGCATCTCTCTTTTTTTCGAAATCAGTGTTATCATTTTGCGGTTCAACATTTTCAGGTTTAACTTTTTCAAGTTTTTCATCACTGAATATATTGTTCATTTCATCATTTAAGGAATTTTCCGCGGTTGATATTTCCACAATAACATCATCAATATTTTCAGGTTTTGTATTTTTTCGTCTTGGCATTCTATATATATTAACATGTATTTTATATTTGCGGTGTGATAATTTTATAGTCGAATAGATAGCGTAAATTGATTTCAAGAGTTGCCTGTTTACTGTTCTTTAGCTTTTCAATTATGTCAATCCTTTCTCTTTTGGAACTATGACCTAGGTACCTGCGGAAAATGACATTCATATCGTCTTCGTCAGGATTGTAAAAAGAAATGACTTTTGCCACGTTGTCTCTATAAGGTTTAGATATCCTGTTTAATTGTTGTGTGATGACCATTGTTGAAAGACCAAAGTGTCTAGCAGAAAAAACCAATTTGACTAACTCACTGGTTCTATTTTTGACATCCTGACTGCTCGCACAGTCATCTAATATTATTAAACTATTGGTTCCTTTGTAAATCACTTGGACAATGTGAAGTATTTTATCGACATTATCCTGATCACACTCCACAGCAATAAAATCAGGATCATTAATGTATTTCCAATCTTGGTATGTTTTATTCCACGTGAATGTTGGACAGATTAAAATGATATAATCAAAGTGTTTTCTATAACGTTTTTCAATCATATTTAGCAAATAATAAGTTTTCCCGCAATTTGTCATACCACAAATAATCATGTTGAAAGGTGACTCCATCTATATAATACATTATAACTTAATACTGGATGCTCCGCAAATCATTGTTCATGAAATTGACAAGACCATCAGATACAACAAATATTTTACAATTAATGTTTCCAGTGTGTGCGGTCTTTTTGATTTCCAACAGGATGTCGTTTTGAGTGTTTACTATCTTTTTGCCATGATCTGTTTTGTTGACCTCTTCGGTAGATCTTAGATCGATGACCAAAGCGAACTTGTCTTTGTAGAACTTTTCAGGTGTTGATGGTTGCATGTGGTTTGCTGCGGTGTTTTTTGGTTTTTGTGCCATTATTCTTAACCGCTCGAGTGATATTTCGGGATATGACTGCAGATATCAACTTTCTCCTGCTTTTGAGCTGGTTTCTCGGCAATGGAGTTCATTTTTATTTAAGGAAGAGATGTTTTTTGGTATTGACATGGCTCTTACGACATGGTCTTCTGGATTTTGCATGCAATCAATGGCATTACCATCGTTTAAACAAAAGATGTTCAACGATCCGTCGCGTCGTAAATTTACTAAATTTGAGTTTAGATACTATCCAAATGACGATGCCTCTTTCAACGTCGAGCTTAATCCTGGCCCTTCTGCTGAAAGACAAGACTCCGTTCAATCAAATACTATTTCTTCATCATCGTTTCGTATTCCTACTCGTATAACTCAGAGACTTGAGAATCGCATGCGGTTTAACCATCCATATCGTTTTAAATATGCTAATTCTGCTAATCTGATCACTGTACCACGAAAACCGTGTTTATTGCCGCCTTTGTGTTCCATATCAAAAAATCTGCATTTTTGTCTACTCAACACTATATCGGTTAGAAATAAAGTCATGGCCGTGAAAGAGTTTGTTGTTGACAATAATATCGATATACTTGCGGTGACCGAGATATGGCTTCGTCCTGGTACTGATGACTCTGTTGAAATTGGTACCTTATGTCCTACAGGATATAGAGTGTTACATATACCAAGATCTCATTCTGCTGGTGGTGGAGTTGGAATTATATTTAAGAACAGTATTCGTATAAACACCTCTCTTACAGATCAATATCACTCTTTTGAATTAATGGATTTTCACCTACGCATTGTGCGCTGTGTAAGAATTCTGCTTGTCTATCGACCCCCTGGTTTGTCAACATCGTTGTTCTTGGAAGAGTTTTCTAAGCTTTTGGTACATATTACTGCTGATCTGCGACATAAGCGATTGCTAATTGTTGGTGACTTTAACATCCATGTTGATAATTCCAACGACAATACCGCTAAACAATTTCTGGACTTGCTGGACTCTTTCGATCTGGTACGGCATGTCTGCGAGAAAACACATGCTAATGGACACACTCTTGATTTAGTAATATCTAATGTAATGGATCATTTTGTTAATGACGTTAAAACATCTGATCCTGTTATCTCCGATCACTTGGCTGTTCATTCAACCCTACACCTGGAAAAGCCCAGATTCGCAAAAAAGGTTGTTTCTTCTCGAAAACTACGTGGTATTGATATGACTTCTTTTCGAAGTGATATTGAAGGTTCCGTTCTACTCCAACGTCAGGATGATCTCCATGAACTTGTGAATAACTATGATGAAGTTTTACGATCACTATTGGACAAGCACGCTCCTGTGAAAGAACGAATTGTCACTGTCCGTCCATCCGCACCCTGGTATACAGCTGAAGTTACTGCTGAGAAGCAGAAACGAAGACAACTTGAACGTAAATGGCGAGCATCGAGACTCCCTGCTGACCGCGAGCAGTATGTACACCAATGTAATGTTGTGATCAATCTGATCAAGTCTCTCAAGTCAGAGTACTATTCGTCTATTATTAAAGAAAATTCTGGTAATCAAAAAGTTTTGTTTAAAACTGTTCAAAAGCTACTTCAAAAGCCGACTGTTAACTACTATCCACCTTTCGAAAACGATCGTATGCTAGCTGATGAATTTGCTACCTTTTTTACTACTAAGATTGATACTTTACAAAATGATCTCTTTGTTAAAAAGAAGGCTCTCATTGATTCGGCCGAATGTGTTACTGATGAGGTATTCACTACGTCTTTGACTAAATTTTCAACTTTTACTGAGATGAAACTAGATGACATCAGGGAATTGGCTGCAACACTGCTCTCGAAGTCCTGTGTCTTGGATCCATTACCATCTTCTATCATCAAGCAGTGTACAGACTTATTGCTGCCTACTATTACTAACATCGTCAACCTCTCTTTTCGTGAAGGCTGCATGCCTACGTGTTTGAAATCTGCAGTATTGTCACCTTTGCTCAAGAAACCTGATGCGGATTTTTTACAATTCAAGAATTTTAGACCCATCTCGAATTTGAAAGCGCTATCGAAGATTATTGAGAAAAGTGTTGCTCTCCAGTTAAACAATTATCTGATGAGCAATAATCTACATGAGAACTTTCAGTCAGCCTATAAAGCACATCATTCCACTGAAACTGTCATGGTAAAGGTACAAGATGATATTCTGCAAGCAATTGACGGCAATAAAGCTGTTGTACTACTCATGTTAGATTTATCTGCTGCATTTGATACTGTGTCCCATGAAATACTACTGGATAGGCTCTCTCAACGTTATGGTATTGCAGGGTCTGTACGAGATTGGTTCGCATCTTATCTGTCATCTCGTACACAATTTGTTCAAATTGAATGTTCAAGATCTTCTTTACGTGAACTTAATTTTGGTGTGCCGCAGGGGTCTGTCCTTGGGCCTCTATTATATGTTTTGTATACTTCACCAGTGGCTGATATCATAAAAAGACACAATCTTACGTACCATCTTTATGCTGATGACACTCAGCTCTATGTGTCATTTAAATTAGGAAGTGATGATCTTCTCTCTTCAGCAAAATCTAGCATTGAAATATGTGTGCAGGAAATCAATAATTGGATGATTCTTAATGGTCTTAAGCTATAACCTGTTTTAGGATTGTAATAAATGTCTCTTAACTCTTGCTCAATAACAAATTCATTATCACTAACTTTGTCGTTCATTTATTTTTTATTAAAATAAATAATGAATTCACTTGAAAAAGCTGAGAAAAAATATTATGGAAAAAATTATGATTTTGTAGTGAACGAAAGAAAAATTTTGGATAAAAAAATTTAAAGAAAATTTTTTGAAGAAATACCCATATGCAGACATGTCAAAATTTTACTTTGAGCATGATATTAATAAAGATGGGAGTTGGGAAAAACAATAACATATTTCAAAAACAATGATTATATTTCAACAGATATAAATTCAGACACTTTCAAAAGTGACTCAAATATGACAAAGTATCTTTTTATTAACATTCCCTCCGGTCAGCCCTCCGCTGAACCAACACCCCACTTTCCAAAAATTTGGAAACTTGGAGGAAGCATACAAGAATTACCAAAAGGAAAAAGACATGTTAATTATACAGGAAAACATTATTATTGGGATAATTTTCCTACTCGATATGTTTTAAGTTATCCTATTAATCAGTTTAGAATTTATGTAAGCAATACAGATTATTTTCAAAGTAATTTACCCGGATTAAATATAACTACAGATGATAATGCAAAATTTTCTCTAAACGAACCATATTTTCAAAGCATAATTGGAACATGGATTGCAACTTATGGATGTGGAATTTCAATCCAACATTTATTATTTTCAGCTAATGTTCCAAAACAAATTACATCATTTATGAGATTTCACCTATATTTTACAGTCAGAAGAATTATGCATCAACTTAGAAATGGTGATGACAAAATCTTTTATAAATTTAATGCTGGTTTTTTAAAAGATCATTATCCAAAATGGACTTGGCAAGAAATTTCAGGAAAAAAAAGGCACATTGGAGATTCTCATGCCATTGATATGACTACATCATGGCCAGGTTATCAACACGGTCCTGGTCAAATTAGAGACACTCAAAATGATTATAAAAAATTCATTCCAAAAGTCTCAAATGGATTAATAAAAAAGGGAACAGAATTATTAAATCATTCCATTGAAGCATATCTTTATTCAATCCTTGGTTCGCAAGCTAGAATTAGACAAAGTATTGTTTCAAATAGAGCTTCAGCATTGGAAACACAAAAAGTTTTTAGACAAATTTTTGAAGATTCTATAATAAATTATGATACAACAACATGGATTAATAATATGAATCAAGCAATTTCGTCAACTAATGTAGTTTTAAATACTGCTATAAGTCCAACTTTATGGTTAATTCCATCATCTTTAATTATTTTAAAAGAACCAATTGATGGTTATAATAATAAACTAAAAGTTTCTGATGAAAATATGGTTTTTGGAATTAACGAAAATTTAAATTATTATGGTGGAGAAAAAAAACCAAAATTACAGGGAAATGAAATAAATAAAAATGAAATAAAGAAAAATGAAATAAAGAAAAATGAATCCAAAAAAGATTTGAAAAATAATACATTAAAAGGTATTTCAGACCTTTCAGATAAATCACCAAAAACACCCATTGGGTCAAGTGAAAATTTAATTATTTTATCTTTATCAATAATTGGAGGAGTTTTAATTTCAAAATATATATTATAAAATAAATGACAAATCTTAAAATATTTATCAGACAAGACGAAAACCGTGAAAAAATAATTCAACTAGAAGAACCGCTTATATTAACTCATTGTGGGGGTCATATGTTTGTAAAATCAGTAAGTATATTTTGGAATTATAATAATTTATATCAAAATATTCATCATTATACTTATGATACACAAGGTGCTAATACAAAAATTGAATTCAAAGACGGATATTATACCTTTAATATTTTAAAAACTGAATTAGAAAATGTTGGAAAAATAGAATTAGAACAAATTGATTATTCTGGAAAATGTACAATAAAATCAGATAAAACATTAAATTTAAAAACATTTGGTCCAATCATAGGATTTCCAGAAAATAAAATAATACAAGCAAATACATTAACAGAGAGTGACAGCTAGGTAAATATTAATAACAACTTGGAATATGTAAACATAAGCTGTAATATGATTGATAAAAGTAAAAATTTTGTGGATGGTAAAAGAAGTAATATACTTGTTCAAGTTCCAATAACAACAGAACAAACATTAAAAGGTAGTGTTTCTAAAATTTATCCACCTGAAGAAACAGGACCGGGAGGAGGAATAAAATTATCAAATGGAATATATAATGAATTAGAATTCAAAGTAGAAAGAAATAATTCATTATCAATAGGAAATGTTTTGTTAGAAATTATTATAAAATAAATGAGTTTATTCTATGGATATGAAAAAGTTAACGATAATATAACAACAGGAGGTTTACCAACAACAGGAGGGGATATGACAGGAGATATTAACATGGGTTCAAACCATATCATAACATCAGTTGACCCAACAAAAAGAGAACACCTTGCTAGAAAAAAATATGTAGATGATTTAGTAAGAAGACATACAGATGTAGATTATCTATCAAGAAGAGGAGGTACAATGAGAGGAAATATTGATATGGGTCCTAATAAAATTACAACAAATGTGAATCCTTCAAGTGATAAAGACCTTTCTAGAAAGAAATATGTAGATGACCAAGATTCTAAAAAATTATATTTGACTGGTGGAACAATGTCAGGAAATATTAACATTGGAAATCATAAAATTCTAACAACTTCAGATCCTACGGGTGAAAAACATTTAGCAAGAAAAAAATATGTAGATAATCAAGATTCTAAAAAATTATCCCTAACTGGCGGAACATTGACAGGTGATGTTACAATTGGAAGTAATAAAATTATTTCTTCAACAAATCCTACACTTGAAACACATTTAGCAAGGAAGAAATACGTCGACGACCGTATTGATGATAATTTAAACATTCTCAAAAAGGATGTTAGTTTTTCAGTGTTGAAAGATAATTTTTCTTTGAAATTTCATAATTTATATTTTGTTGAATATAATTCAATTTATGATTTGTTGTTTGAAAGAAACGGTGGAAAAGTAAAAGAACTAATTGATTATGGAATTGAAGGAAACAATTTAAAACAAACAACAAAAAGTCTTCAACCTTCCTTGTGTTTAGAAAGTGAAAAGGAAGATAATAAATATTTTTTAAAATTTAATAACAATAGAATGATTTCAGATTCCAACATTAATCCAATATCAGGGAAAAAAGATATTGTAAATGTTTTTGTTGTTTATAAATTGAATTCTGTTCCTTCATCTGGAAGTGATTGGTTAAAAGGAGGAATTTTTGGACATGATAATGGAGGTTATGATAAATTTGTTTGTTTTGCAAATCCAACTACAAAAGAATTAGTTATTGCTGGAGATAGTGCTGATTTTTTCGGTATTGGTTCAAATCCTGTAAATCATAAAACACCAATTGCTGCTTTTCAATCAAAAGCAAATGCTGGAGTTTTGAATAAATGGATATGTTTAAGTATTCATTGGGATATGTATACAACACCAAATAATAATGAAAGTAGTGTTTATTGTAATGGAAAAAAGTTAACATCTTTTACAACCAAGACTGTTTTAGGAGATACAACTTTAACAATTGGTGATATAAAAAACAACACAAATTCACCTTTTGATGGATCAATATCTTTCTTTTCAATTTTAAAACACGAGAAAATGACAGAAAAAGAAATTTTGTTTTATCATTATGTTCTTTGTAATTTATACAACGTTGATCATAATCCTATAAATATATAAAATAAATGAGTGTTATATTTAATGATGATGATTTTAGCTCAAAAACAAAAAATTTCATTTTAAATGAATTTGATAAAAAATTATCTTTAACAGGCGGTACGATGACCGGCGATTTGACTATAAACACAAATAAAATAATTTCAACAATTGATCCTATAGATGATAAACATTTGGCTCGAAAAAAATATGTGGATGACCAAGATGAAACAAAATTATCCCTGACTGGCGGAACAATGACTGGAGATTTGAATATGGGAAGTCATAAAATAATTTCTACTTATCACCAACCAACACACGAATCACATATTATAACAAAAAAATACGTGGACAACAAAGTGCAAACAGAATTTAATATATTTTGGTTTCAATTTTTCAAATTTTATACTGCAGTTTATGAAATGAAAGACGATACTTCATATATAATTTATAGTGGTGCTAGTAAAAAAATCTTAGCAGTTTATAATCAAACAGAAACAGAAAATTTGGATGTAGATTTGTTTACGGCAAGTCAATTAAATAGTCCATTTTATGAAAAAACTCTAAACAAAATGTATTTTAAGAATGAAAATAATTTTTTTGAAGTTCCGGTTAATATAAACACCCCAAATGCTTCTTCAAATTTGAAAGACCGCGTCCATATTTTTGTAGTTTATGAAATGGAAAGACAAAATAAAAGAACAAATCATTTTACTGCAATTTTTGGAAATAAAGGAAGTGTAAATGGAGCGGGCGCAAGCGTTTACAGGATGATAGGGTTTCAAAATCTTGACAATACTTCTACAAAAAGATTAATTGTTTATGGGGTAGGAAACAATTATTTAGATATAAATCCAAATGTGTTTCCATTGAAAGCTGACCCAACAGAATATAACAAAATGAAATGCATTTCTGTTCATTATGATAGAGAATCATATCCCTTAAAAAATAGTAATTCAAAAATTTTTTGTAAGGGAAAATTAATTAAATCGTTTGCATCAGCACAAGTTACAAGTGGTTTAACTTCGTTGGTTTTTGGAGGAAGTAATAAAACTGTAAAAAATGGTAAAGTGACAGATTGTTTCAAAGGAAAAATTGCATTTATTGCTATACAATTACATAAAAAAATAACAGATAAAGAAATTTTAATGAATCATATTGTATTGTGTCAAAAATTTAATGTAGATTTTGATGAAGATGTTATTAAAAATTTGTAAGGTCCGTTTGAGCCTCTGGCTCTGAGTCCTTTGGATGATCACGGTTTTACTTGATTTTATTTACAAATAACTTTGAATAAATTTTAAATAGCTACAAACGTTATTTAAAATTTACTTGATTTTTACTTGATTTTATTTGCAAATAACTTTGAATAAATTTTAAATAACTTTGAATAAATTTTAAATAAAAAAATAAAAGGATAAATAAATGAGCGAAGAAAACAAAACACCATCAGAAAATAAAATAACAACAGTTGAAAAAACCGTTAAAGTAAAAGATCCAAGAAAAGTAGAATTGGGAAAAAGGTTGGCAAAAATTTCAAGAGAAGCAAAAGAAAGAAAAGCAAGACAGCGACAGATGGAAGAATCTAAAGTCCAATCAGAAGCTTCTAAATTAGAGAGAGAAAAAGGAGAAATAATCAATTATTTAGATTATAGACATTTTATTGGAGTTTTAGGGCTTGTTATTTCTATTGGTGGATTATATTATTCATATAAAAGAGACAAAAGAGAAAGTGATCGAAGGGAAGAAAAAGTAATCGTAAATAATGAAAAAAATAAGAATGATAAAGAAATTAATAAAATCGATCAAAGCAGACCGCCACGCTTCGCGATGGCAACATCGTGTCCTATTGAAAACCTGTAAGGAATCAAAGATCGACCGCAGGTGCAATTAATAAAAAAAAAATTTTTCTGTATATAAATAAATGACCGAAATGAATAGAAAAGAAGCTATGAATGAATTATATGATTCTACACTAATTACATTGGGTGCTGTTGGAATTGGAATGATAACAAGAAAAGCATTTAGTGATGGCTTGTCAACTCCGGCTAGTTTAGTACCTACTTTAAAACTTGCAGCAGCTGTAGGATTATCAACACTTGGGATTAAATATGCACAAGACAAAAAGTGGATTCCTGAGAACCCTTTTAAACAATAAAAAATAAAACAAAAATAGAAGATTTTTTTAAAAATAAATGGAAACAGTAGTTGGTGGATTATTTAATGCAGTTGCTTTTGCAGGTGCTGGATTTTTATTTTCAAAATTAAATCATTCTGGATATGAAAAAGAGATAAAAAGACATAATGAAGCAATGGAAAAACTTAGTGAAGCAAAGGAAAAATGGTATGAGGAGCAAGTAAAAAGAAAAGAAGAAATTGAAAAATTAAGGCAGCAATTATGTGATGCAAATGCTGATATAAATAAAACAAACATGTCTTTGAAAAATCTTGCTGAAATAAATAATCGTTATAAATATTTAAAAGAAGAAGCGGATGAAGAAGATGAAAAAGAACCAAAATTAGAAGATTATTATAAACCTTCAGATGAAATGAAAGAATATCAAAATGTTGCTTTTTTTCTGGTTGGACTTTCAGGAGGCTACATAGTTTATAAATTTTTATAAAATTTTTCTTTAAAAAAAAATTTATCTTAAATAAATGGAAAAACATTATCAACAAAAAACATTTAAACAATTGTGGAATATTGCAATATTATAAAACTTTTAACAAAAATCAACTTGAAGAAATGCTTAGATTTGAAATTAGCAAACCAAATGAAAATAATGAGAAATATTGTAGAGAAAAAATGAAAAACCCAATCCCAGTAATAGCTATAAATAGAGCAACTGGTGAAATCTTAAATTTTAAAAGTCTTGGATCTGCTGCAAAAAATTTTAATAAAAATGCGGGAAGTATAAAATATAGAATTAATAATAAAAAAGATTTGAAAATTAATGGGCAAGAATTTTTGATTTTTTATGACTGTTGAACTGAACCGCGGAGCGGCTAACGAAGTTCGATTCAGCAAAGCTTTTTTTTTTTATTTTTTTAAATTTTTTTTGTTTAAAGGAAAATTTATATATAATAAAAAAAGAGATGTCCTCAACAATTATTGAAATACTTGTACCAAAAAATTATAAATATACAAAAAGTAATATGTATAATACTTTTATCAAAGAAATTATTAAACTTAGCGGAGAAGAAATATTACCACATACTGAATTTATAATAAATTATAAAGAAAAAGATTGTTATTTTCGTGATTTTGAAGTTGATTACCAGAATGATAAAAAAATTTATATGGATTATCATCTTATTTTAAAACCTCAACCAAAAATAGAACCCCTATTATTTAATATTTTTATATTAACTAAAATTCAGTAATCAGTTATTTTTTTTTTAAATTTAATCACGTGACCAAACATGAAAAAAAAAATTTAAAAATTTTTTTTTTGGACTTTAAAAAAAAAATATATATATATAAATAAAGAATGAATAACGCGAAGCATGACAGCAAAGCTGTTTTAAATAATTCAAAACGCGGTCGTGGAAGACCAAGAAAATATCCTTTTGGTTCTTTTGTAGGACCAAGACGGGAAAATAGAGGAAGACCAGCAACATTACCTCCAGAAAAAAGACAAAATGAACGAATTTTTGTTAGAAATAGAGGAAGACCGAGACAAAATCAAGAAATTTCTTCATCAATTTTAGACAAAACAATTACAGAAGAAAATTTACAAGCACCTTTAAGACCAACTCAATATATAAAACCAAGACAACAAAAAAATAAAACATCTATTTATTATTTTGATCCATTTAGTTCACATCAAGCGACGCGAAACCCGAAGGGCGGCTCCGCCGGCGGTTCAAAATCGTATTCAGAAGATTTAAAAGATTTAAAACTACCTGAACAAGAAATTAAATTTAAATTAGACAAACATGCTTTGAAAGTAACAAAAAGATATGAAATTGATCTGGAAGAAGTAGGATTATCTTTATATGATCCTTTGAGTCTCTTGAAAAAAATAAAACCATTGGTAATTAAAAAATTCAAAAAATATCCAAGCACAAAACAACAAATAACTCTTGTGTGTTTAATGAAAAAAACAAATCCTGCAACAGGAGAAGAAACTACAGATAAAGCACATTTTCATAGTTACTACGAAGAAATTTTTGATGGAAGTAATTTTGAAGAAATATATGAAAAAATGACACAAAAAATTATTTTGAGTTTTGAAGAATTTTTAAAAAATTCAAGTTTATGGAAATTTTACAAATGTTTGAAAATAATTCTTAATATTAATGAAATTAAACGATTACTTGCATCATCTTATATTCCTACTCCAGAGTTTTTAAAAAATAAAAAAGCAATTATCAATCCACAAAATGAGGATCAAAAATGTTTATTATGGTGTATTGCAATAAGTGAACTTTTGAAAACTACTCCTAATTTAAAAGATCCTGGAAGAATTACAAAAATTTTAAAAAAGAAAGCTGAAGGTTTTAATGTTAAAGATATTAATTTTCCATGTGGATTTTCAGATATTGATAAATTTGAAAAAAATAATAATATTGCAATTAATTTATTTGGATATAATGAAGAAAAAAATCATGAAATTTTTCCTTTGAGAGTTAGTAAATTAAACTCCCCCGGTCTGGATAACAAACATGTGAACATATTATTAATAACTAATGAAAGTGGAGATCGCACGAAGTGCTCAGAACCAGAGGTTCAAAAACATTATTGTTTAATTAAAAATATGAGTAGATTGTTTTCAAAACAAGTAAATAGAAACAAAGAAAAAATACTTGTTTGTAATTATTGTTTGCAAAATTTTAGAACTGAAAAACTCTTAAAAATCATTTAGAATATTGTTCAAAATATGAATGTGGAAGAACTGTTTATCCAGATAAAGGTGAAAAATTAAAGTTTAAAAATTATGAAAGAATGCATGATGTTCCGTTTGTAATTTATGCAGATTTTGAATGTAATTTGAAAAATATAGATGAAAATATTGGCGACCGCACAAAACAATTTCAAAAACATGAACCATCTGGATATTGTTATTTGATAAAATGTTTTGATGATAATTTATATAAACCAAAATTAGTAAAATGTAGTAAAAAACCTGACGGAAACAACGCATTTGATGACATTTCTTTAAAATTTGTAGAAAGTTTAGAAAATGATATTAAAAAAATACATGAGAAATTTAAATTTCCAAAAAAGATAATATTAAGTGAAAAGGATAAAACAGATTTTAGATTAGCTGAAAATTGTTATGCATGTGATAAAAAATTTGAAAAACCCGAAGGGCAGCAAGCTGATAAAGTTAAAGACCATTGCCATTATACTGGAAAATATCGAGGTGCTGCATGTATTAGTTGTAATACGCAAATGAAAAAACCAAAATTTATTCCAGTTATATTTCATAATTTACAAAACTATGACAGTCATTTGTTTATAAAAAATCTTGGAGTTTCAGAAGGTGAAATAAATTGCATACCAAACACTGAGGAAAAATATATAAGTTTTACAAAAGAAATTATTGTTGATAAATTTGAAAAAACACACATAGTAACAGAAAAACAGCTTCAAAGTAAACATAAAGAAAATATAATTGAGTGCGAAGAATTACCATCAACCAGTGACACGAAGTGTGAGCGAAGTGAAAACACGAAGTATAAAATTAAAGAAATTATTAATGTTAAAAAACAAATTAGATTTATTGATAGTTTTAAATTTATGCAAACTAGTTTATCAAATTTAGTAAATAATTTAGATAAAAATGAATTAAATATGTTAAATAAATTTTATAAAAATGAAGAACAAAAACACTTATTAACAAGAAAAGGTGTTTTTCCATATGATTGGTTTGATAGTATTCAAAAATTAAAAGAAGAAAAATTACCTGATAAAGAATGTTTTTATTCTAGTTTAAATGATGAAAGTATAAGTGAAGAAGATTATGAACATGCAAAAAATGTTTGGAATAAATTTAATATTAAAAATATGAGACAATATCATGATTTATATTTAAAAACTGATGTGATGCTTTTAGTTGATGTATTTGAAAAATTTAGAAAAGTTTGTAAAGAAAATTATAAATTAGATCCTGCTTGGTATTATACTTCTCCTGGTTTAGCATGGGATGCAATGTTGAAAATTACAAAAATTGAATTGGATTTATTATCTGATCCAGAAATGTATCTAATGATTGAAAAAGGAATAAGAGGTGGAATTTCAACTATTGTAAAAAGATATGCAAAAGCAAACAATAAATATATGGAAAACAAATACAACCCTAAAGAAGATAGTATTTATCTTCCATATTTGGATGCAAATAATTTATATGGTTGGGCAATGAGTAAGAAATTACCTGTTAGAGATTTCAAATGGATGAATAAAAATGAGTTAGAAAATTGGAGAAACATTGGAGATGACTGTTCCGGTAGTTGCATTTTGGAAGTTGATTTAGAATATCTAGAAGATTTACATGATTTACATAATGAATACCCTCTTGCTCCAGAAAGATTAAAGGTTGGTCAAGTTGAAAAATTAATTCCAAATTTAAATAATAAAGAAAAATATGTTTTACATTGTGAAAACTTAAAATTGTATGAAAAATTGGGATTAAAAATCACTAAAATTCATAAAGGAGTAAAATTTTATGAAGAAGATTTTATGAAACAATATATTGATTTGAACACAAATTTGAGAACAAATGCAAAAAATGATTTTGAGAAAGATTTTTTCAAATTGATGAATAATTCTGTGTTTGGAAAAACTATGGAAAATGTAAGAAATAGAGTTGATATACAATTGGTAAATAGACAAGAAAAAGCATTAAAATTATTTTCAAAAAGTAATTTTAAAAGTAGAACGATATTTTCTGAAAATTTAATTGCAATACATAAATATAAGACTAAAATTATGTTGAATAAACCAATATATTTAGGAATGAGTATATTAGATCTTAGTAAGACTTTAATGTATGATTTTCATTATAATTATATTAAGAAAAAATATGATGAAAATGCATCATTATTATTTACCGATACAGATAGTTTAATGTATGAAATTAAAACTGATGATTTTTATAAAGATATTTCACCAGATGTAAAAAATATGTTTGATACAAGTAATTATTCAAAAGAACATAAAAGTG
The DNA here is from genome assembly GCA_030142905.1 of Heliopora coerulea. Taxonomy (NCBI): domain Eukaryota; kingdom Metazoa; phylum Cnidaria; class Anthozoa; order Scleralcyonacea; family Helioporidae; genus Heliopora; species Heliopora coerulea. The sequence goes on from JASJOG010000025.1 coordinate 2,403,723, forward strand.
GAATTAAAACCGGGTTAAACAAAAAGGTTATTGGAATGATGAAAGATGAATGTGGTGGAAAACAAATAGAAGAATTTGTTGGTTTGAGAGCAAAATTATATGCTTACAAAATGTGTGGAAACGGTGAAGATGGGGAAGACAATGAAGGAAAAGAAGAAAAAAAATGTAAAGGTGTTAAGAAAAATGTAATTAAAAAAGAAATAACATTTCAAAATTATAAAGATTGTTTATTTGATGGAGAAGAACAAATAAGAAAGATGAATTTGATAAGACATAGAAACCATGAGTTGTATACAGAAAGTGTTGAAAAGATTGCTTTGTCATATAAAGATGACAAACGAAACATACTTGAAAACAAAATAGATACACTTGCATATGGCCATTACATGAATGAAATGATAGACACTTATGAGAATATATTTGGATTTAAACCGTAAAATACTTTATCAGCTAGGTTGTTTCCTTAAAACCGCTTCGCGAGCGCCTTCGGTGCTGACAAAAAAGGTAATTCCCCCGCCTGTCGTTGAGGAACTTTTCCCACATTCCATACATGCCTAATCTCCCTAACAACGGAGCAAACCGAAAATAGTTTTTTTGTTGACATCGAGCGAGGCTAGTTGTTAGGGAGATTGAGCATGTATGGAATGTTTGGAATTTATCAGCCTGCTGTGTTAAGGTTATTCCCCCAAGACACTTTGGAAAATTTTGACCCGTTTTTAAAATGTGTTGAAATTCCCGGTAACGTTAACAAATTCCTGAAAGCGGCTGGAAATGGCGTCATTAGGAAAAAGGGTTTTCCCCCACGACACTTTGAAAAATTTTGATTAAATTTGAAAATGCGCTAGAATCCGGACTTTACAGACTACTGACATGTCATTTCCATCTAACTAATATTAGTAAGATAAGAACATATTTGGATCGTGAATCTACTGAAGCAATTATTCATGCGTTTGTGACTACCAACTTGGATTACTGTAATGCAATTCTATATGGACTACCTAAAGTTCTCTTAAACCGCCTACAGCTAGTTCAGAATGGAGCAGCGCGTATTGTAACATTTACCAAGAAGTATGAACATATAACACCCAGCTTAATAGACTTACATTGGTTGCCTGTTGAATATCGTATAATTTATAAAATTTTATTGTTAGTATATAAGGCTATCAATGGACTTTCACCAACCTATATATCCAATTTGCTTAGTTTTTGTAACAGCTCTTATTCTTTGCGTTCTTGTTCAAATAAGTTACTTCAAGTCCCGAGATCTAAGCTAAAGTCTTATGGTGATCGAAGATTTTCTATTGCAGGACCTAAATTATGGGACAGCATACCCGCATTTTTAAGAAGTGCCGATTCTTTGAATTTTTTCAAAAAACACTTAAAGTCATATTTATTTCATCAAGCTTTTTCTTAATTTGTAAAATAGATTTTTATTTAATTCTCATACTTATATATCTGGTTGTTGGATTTTTAGAATTATAGATATAATTATATGCTTGGATAGTTACCTGTTATTTTTGATATCATTATTATTAGTATTATTTTTATTCCTATTGCTGTAATTTATTTTTATCTTACTACACATTGTAATATTGTAAAGCGCTTAGAACAGTTATTGATATAGACGCTATAGAAATAAAGTTTATTATTATTATTATTATTATTATTATTATTATTATTATTTGAACCAAATAGTCGAATAATTTCGTCATAGAACCTTGACTTTTGGATTCATTGGGAGTATACCTGGTTTGGAACACCTTCAATTGTTATTTTAACCTCTGTAATATTTGGATAAAGGAATTCTTCACTATCTATCCTCGATGACTTAGTAAAAGACATAACGACGGCTTTCATGGACTTGCGATGTATGTTAATGTTTTCCTTAATGAGAGTGGACGCGGCGGCCCATACAACATTCTTCATAAGGGTCACGTGTTCAAATGACAATGAACGTCCAGTCGCATACATTGATGCCACCTCATTAGCAATAGTTTGGTTTTCGATCGTCTCGTGTTCTAATTCACGGTTTTCAAGACTATAATTTCCAAGTGTTTGACCATTTTGAGCTACTAATATTTCACTTGATTTGGGCTATGTAATGGTATATCTAAAATTATTTTTCATTTGAAATGGTGCATACAAACCGTGGTCTCTGATAATCTTGTCTAAACAGACCTTCTGCTTTGTACCAAAGATGTCATACAATAACTTTTCAGAGACTTTTGTAGCATCACCTGATGTGGCACCAGAGTCGTCTTTGCTAATTAGCTTTCTAAGATTTTGGGATCCCATACCATATTCAATCATATTGTCTCTCTGTGAATTGGTTTTATACAGGTCCTTGTAGACACTATATAAACTCTCACCTTTATTATCGTAAACAGTTTCCCCTGCAAGCCCGATTTGTAAACGATTTTGGAGAAGCTTAGAGAGATTGTTTAAAAAGCTGGTTGTACTGTTGCTCAATTTGAAATCGAAGAGTAAATGCAGTGACCCAGGAACCAAACAACTATCTTGTTTCAGTTTTAGGATATCTATATACAGTTCTTCCCCTGGTGATGCTTTGTTAGGGTTCATAGTCACGACATGCTTTGTTCTATCACCTTTTACTGGACCCATTTGGCCTCTTCTGAAACCCGGAATCAATTGTTCCTCTGTTCTATTCATTGGTATATATTAATATATATTTTATTTCCTCTTCCTCCGTTCTTTGTATTGGTCGTAGATAAACCATGTCACTGCTAACGCTAGAAGCCATAGACTGTTCGCCAGCCACTCCAATCCCTTAGCACCCCATGACAATGCTTGAGCGATGACATTTAATATTGGTGCTAACAATGCTCCGAGTTTCTTCCCCAGGTTATAGACAGCTTTTGCAAAATTTCCAGTGGCCTGTGCACCTTTTATCAATGCTTTTCTGGCTCCAATGACAATTGTTGTTATGATACCGGCAATTGAGATTGCTAATGCTGATATACCAACCATGTTTTCTTTAGCCCACTTCTTAAATCGCTGTAATCTTGTGATATCCTCTTCTTGTTCGTATCTGGTTTCTTCGAGTATTTTTTGTCGTGATGTTAACTCCCCAGCCTCATTTAATTCATATATACGTTCTTCTAATGCTTGTCTTAATTCAGGATCGCTTGTCCTATCTAGTTCTCTTTCTGTATATCCGATGGTTTCTGAGATGTGATCTATCTGTTGTTGTAACATTCCATTAGGTCCTATGCGAGATTTTGGATCTATTGATTTACTTGGAAAAAGGACGCCACGTACTTCTGTTGTTTCTTTTGGGGTTAAACCAGGAATGACTTTTGGGTCTATTGTGTAAAATTCGTTTTCTCATTCTAATTTATTGGACTCGGTATCAACCATAGGCATTTTTCTGACAGTTTTTTCTCTTTCAGTTTGCTCCTCTATTATATCGTTTATCAACTCTTTGAACTGATCGACTGCTACTTGCGCATTGACAGCGTCATTGTATCGGAATATACCTTTGGAATCGCGTTTTAAAACTATTTTTTCTTTGCCTCTTTCATTATTTCTGATATTGAGAGGTTTGAATGTGATATTGTTGTTATTAGTTTTATTTACATTCAGTCTTAGCTCGATCACCTTATTACTGTTTAAATTAAACCCGAAACCTTCCTTATGGTTATCACTGATGAACTTTTCAATAGATGGTATAATCTCATTCTTGGGTCTAGTATTTATGTCGATGAAATCAATCTCTGGGGTTGACAGACTTTCACCACTTTTTCTTGTTGTTATTTTTACGGTTTCACCATTATTATTATCTGTGAACGATGTCTCGTTGTTTCTATTTTAATGTTTGAGAAACATGAGAGCTTTCATATATTAAGGTAGATGAACGATCTTCAAGCTCGATACTCAGAAAATGATTTCTGAGCCCCAGAATCTACCTGTTTCTATTTCCTCGGATACGATCGATATAACTCATCCTCTTTTTAACATCATCTGATCTGACATCATCATCATTACGCAATAAATCTAAACGTTCTTTTGATAGATTTTGATATTCATTATCATACTCCTCATCATTCATCTCATTATATTGTTAGTACTTTTGACCCAAGTCTTGCATTTCGAAATCATCAAATCCTCCTTTAGCCATGTTTTGTATATATTACTATATATTTTGTATATCACTCTCAGGAATCCAACTATTATGTTTACCATCATAACCTAACTATTTGACAAGAGCCATCTTTTTACCTTTTACTTTTTTTCTTTTTAATATTTTTTCAACTTTATATGTATCGTCCTTTTTATCAACACCTGACAACTCCTCTTCATAGAATTTTCCAATGATTGGTTCACCTTCTAGATCCTCTATTTCATAAACTGTTGGGTCACCACGTATAACCTTGACCACTTTGAACAGTTCTTCAGTGAAATTGGCTTCATAACCTTAAGTAAAAGTGCTTTTATATTTTGATATTCTAACCATATTCTCCTACCTTAAATTTAGGTAATGGTGACTCAGCATAGAGATGACCATATAGAGTGGTCCAAATCTCGTCTTCAATCTTTTTGTTGACATCCTTTGGTTTCATTAATATAATGCTGTGCTTAGTATTGTTGTAATCATACACCAATTGGTCCAAAACATCAATCCATTTATAAGTTCCTTTACTACAGAAGTATTTTCACATAGCAGTTTTAAGAGTTCTGTTAAATTTTTCTACAACAGCTGCCTTTTTATCACTATTAGTAGAGAAATATTTAATATCATGTTTTTCTAATAATGTTTTAACACCAACATTGTAAAACTCCTTTCCATCATCAAATTTGAGCTAATTTAGGGTAATCACCGAATCTCTCTTTAAATTGCCATAATAGTTCTGTGACTGCTTTTCTCATATTATTAGTATCTTTTCTGTAAACAGGAATGGCGAATGCATACCTGCTAAGAATTTCAATAGATGTTAATATCCAGTAATAACCTTTATTTTTGTTTTTATATGAGCCCATGTCAACGAGATTCATCTGTATCTGCTCACTAAGATAGTTAACTTTAGTTTGTCTAAATTTGTGTTTTCTGACAATTGGTTTATATCTGGTGTATGTGTCTTGTGATCTTAACTAGTCTTTCACCTACTTTCTACTAACACTTAAACCATCTTCTAATGCTTTTTGATACAATCTTTCTGCAGATTGGTAACCAGTTTTAGGATTATAATAGACATCTCTCAACCCTTGTTCTGACTCTATGTCTTTATCCATATACATTGCACTACATTATATATAAGTCTAATAGTATTTTTCCGACACTTCTTGTGTTCCCATCTTGGTCCTTAACATTGAAATTGATCTTATCAATAACGCCCTTATCAATTGGCACTCTGGATTCAATGTCGAAAAAATGCTGGACACTACCTTTCAATGACTGTGTAGTTGTTATCGGTAATACCGCTATAACGTCACTTCTCTTGCCATTTGTATTTATATTATCAATCATTTTGACCAAACTACAAGTGACATTTATGTGTTGCAATCCATTGTTTATATTGATTGAGTTACCGCTTTTTGTTTTTGTATTAGCGTTTATTGCTTGGTCTTTGTTAAATCCTAATATGGGCCCTATAGTTTTCATATTTATTGCATTGTCACTAGTAATAGAACACGTTCCATCATCGTTGCGATTGAACAGCCAGGTGGAAAACGAAGTTTAGTTAGAAATATAATAGCCCAGCAAACAAGTTTAAATAGAGCCATAATGGAACCATATCTTTAAAAGAGTTTTATTGACTAACGTTTCGTTACTTAACCAGTAACATCATCAGAGTAATTATTTACAAGAGTTGAGAGGCTTAAATAGCTAACTGTTACAAAAATAGTGATGAAAGAATGTCACAAAGGATTAGCGGAACGATTAGCAACAACAATTAACGGAAGGAGTGCGAGTAATAAAGTGATGAAGAATTAGACGTGTGAAGAATTTAATTAGAGGGGAGGGGAAAAAAAAAAAAAAAAAAAATTGTCAAGAAATAACGTTAAAAAAGTGCTAAAGGAAAGGATCTGATATTAGCGTTAAGAGACGGTTGCATTCTAGAAATTAACAGATTTTCTCGCAGAAGAACGTCAAACTGAGTAGAACCAGAGGATAAGATTTCGAAATCATCAAAAGAGATTTCATGGTCGGTTTTCACCTTGTGTGAAAGGCCACTAGATAGTGTAGAGTGTGAGAGCGGTTTTCCAGTGTAGGCTGAAATACCTAAGTGATCGGAGATCCTCGTGTGTAATAAACGGCATGTTTCGCCTATATACGACGCCTGGCAGCGTCGGCACGTGAATTTGTAAACAACATGGGATCTCAATTTGAGTGGTAAGCGATCTTTAAAACGGAAAAAGTTAGACAGACGAGAAACGGGCCGAAAAGCAATACGAATTTGGAGGTGTGGATAGGCTGACGAAAGTAATTTAATAACTTGTTGACGAATTTGTAGGCCATGATTTCCGGTAAAAGGTAAAACTAAAGAGAGTAAGAGCCTAGGCGCCGTAAGAGGTTTTACTGGAGGATGAGAAATTTTGTTTAAAAAAATTCGAAAACAGTGGTCCAAGCATCTGCGTGGATATCCATTTTGTTTTAATAAAGTTTTCAGTTTCTCAAGTTCAGCGTGGAAAATATCGTAAGAGGAGCTTAGTTTAAAATAACGAAACATCAAAGTGTAAATTAATCCCTTTTTAAACACGAGGGGTATAAACTTTCGAAGTTGGTAAAAAGCCCGGTGAATGTTGGTTTGCGATAAACTGAGGTAACAAATGAACCATTAGAGCGTTGGATTTTAATGTCAAGGAACGGACATATATTATGCCGACCTGGCATAATATATGGCTTACCAAAGGTACACAAGACCAACATTCCTCTAAGACCTATTTTATCGGCAATCGGTACTCATTCGTATAATTTAGCTAAGTTTCTCGTTCTTTTACTTCGCCCTCTTTCCTTAGGTCCTTACTTAGTTAGTGATACTTTCTCTTTCATTCAGGATTTATTTTCCCTTAATATTAATTCTAGTAACTTAATAATGGCCAGTTTTGACATCACCTCACTCTTCACCAACATACCTATTGATGAAACCATAGATATTATTCTCGATCAGTTATTTTCTTCCGTTCAATTATTTCAAGGTTTTTCTCGTGAACAGCTTAAGCAACTCCTTAATTTATCGGTCAAAAATTGTCATTTTACTTTCAGAGGTAGGTTTTTTGATCAAATTGAAGGTGTCGCTATGGGTTCGCCTCTCGGTCCCTCCTTTGCCAACATTTTTCTTTCATTTCACGAACAAAATTGGCTTAAAAATTGCCCCGCTCACTTCAAACCCATATATTACAGGCGTTACGTTGACGATTGTTTTATTTTGTTTAAATCTAAAGACCACATTACTCCCTTTTTGGATTATCTAAATTCCCAACACACCTGCATTAATTTTACTTGTGAAATTGAAGCTGACAAAACACTTCCGTTCCTTGACATTAAAATCCAACGCTCTAATGGTTCATTTGTTACCTCAGTTTATCGCAAACCAACATTCACCGGGCTTTTTACCAACTTCGAAAGTTTTATACCCCTCGTGTTTAAAAAGGGATTAATTTACACTTTGATGTTTCGTTATTTTAAACTAAGCTCCTCTTACGATATTTTCCACGCTGAACTTGAGAAACTGAAAACTTTATTAAAACAAAATGGATATCCACGCAGATGCTTGGACCACTGTTTTCGAATTTTTTTAAACAAAATTTCTCATCCTCCAGTAAAACCTCTTACGGCGCCTAGGCTCTTACTCTCTTTAGTTTTACCTTTTACCGGAAATCATGGCCTACAAATTCGTCAACAAGTTATTAAATTACTTTCGTCAGCCTATCCACACCTCCAAATTCGTATTGCTTTTCGGCCCGTTTCTCGTCTGTCTAACTTTTTCCGTTTTAAAGATCGCTTACCACTCAAATTGAGATCCCATGTTGTTTACAAATTCACGTGCCGACGCTGCCAGGCGTCGTATATAGGCGAAACATGCCGTTTATTACACACGAGGATCTCCGATCACTTAGGTATTTCAGCCTACACTGGAAAACCGCTCTCACACTCTACACTATCTAGTGGCCTTTCACACAAGGTGAAAACCGACCATGAAATCTCTTTTGATGATTTCGAAATCTTATCCTCTGGTTCTACTCAGTTTGACGTTCTTCTGCGAGAAAGTCTGTTAATTTCTAGAATGCAACCGTCTCTTAACGCTAATATCAGATCCTTTCCTTTAGCACTTTTTTAACGTTATTTCTTGACAATTTTTTTTTTTTTTTTTTTTCCCCTCCCCTCTAATTAAATTCTTCACACGTCTAATTCTTCATCACTTTATTACTCGCACTCCTTCCGTTAATTGTTGTTGCTAATCGTTCCGCTAATCCTTTGTGACATTCTTTCATCACTATTTTTGTAACAGTTAGCTATTTAAGCCTCTCAACTCTTGTAAATAATTACTCTGATGATGTTACTGGTTAAGTAACGAAACGTTAGTCAATAAAACTCTTTTAAAGATATGGTTCCATTATGGCTCTATTTAAACTTGTTTGCTGGGCTATTATATTTCTAACGTTCCATCATATTCATTAGCCTCCAAAGTAACACTACCATAACTCTCAATCTCCTTTTTGAGCATATTGAATGTCCAATGTCCCTTCTGTATCGTCTTTTTATTGCCGTTATATGTTAATTCGTTGTTTTTATCAGTGATATTATTATAATCCCAGAATAAAGTGGCCTTCTTGACTAACAGATACGTATTATCATTATTTATTAAAAATAACTCATCCAAGTACAATTCCTTTGAGGAACTATCAATTAAAACACTTAGTCTCTTCATATGTATATAATATATGATATATTATATAATGGACCGACTTCTTAGAAAATTTTATGGAAAGAACTATGACAAGGCTATGGAAAATGCTATAGAAGAAAGATCTAAAATGAAGAAGAGTTCCTTAAAAAGTATCCAAATGCTGATTTAAGTAAATTGGAATTCGATGTTGATCTCAATCAGGACGGTACTATCGATTCTACTTCTATATTCTTTAAGAATTGAGTTGTTTTGAGCACAGACATTACAAGTGACACTTTTCTAAAAGACAGATCTATGACAAAATATCTTTATTCGAACAACAATCCACTTAAAGTCAAACAATTGCCAACAAAATCAAACAAAAACGGAACAATTGAAGAAAATAATAAATTCCCATTAATATGGCAATCGAATGGGACAATACAAAAAATTCCTGAATCAAATATTAAATATGTTGAAGGATATCGTTTGACTGATAAATATCCAGATTATTACATATTGAATTACAGCATTGAGAACTTCAGAATCTATATCAATGACCATGAATATTTCCTATCAAAGGTTCCAAAATTGAATATAACCACAAATTATAATAAAGCTGAATGGGATGATAATGAAAGTTATTATCAAAAACAGGCATACAGTATATAAATGAGAGTATTGAAGCCTTTGTTTATTCCATATTAGGAAGTCAAGCAAGGACAAAACAATCGATTTATAGTAATAAAGCAAGTGCATTAGAAACACAACAAGAGTTCCGATCTATTGTGGAAGACTCGATAATCAACTATAATACATCAACTTGGATAAAAAATATGAATCAAGCAGCGACTGACACCAATGTGGTTCTTGATATCGCTATTAGTCCCTCTCTCTGGTTGTTGCCAAGCAACCTAATCTTATTAAACGAACTAATTCCAGGGTATAACAATAAGCTTAAAGTATCTGATGAAAGTATGAAATTTGGTTTAAATAAGGATATAAATAGAGCGCCTATTAAAGTTCCGCAATTGGATACACTAGGTGATGAAAAACCCAAAAAGGATCACCAAGAGACAGTATTCAAACAACCAGAAGAAGAAAAACCAGTAAAACCAGAAGAAAAAAAGACCGGTGATGAAAATGAATTAACACCATTATTCGCTGCATCAGGAATAATGACGTATTCAATAACAAAATATACTATATAATGTAGAAAATGAGCTTATATTACGGCTATGAAGATAAGACAAAAAATGACATAGATGAATTGAAATCTGATGTCGAAGAAAAACTCACTCTATCAGGAGGGAAAATGAAAGGTGATATAAATATGTCTCTATGGAGAATTAAAAACATCCCCGTACTTATATATGATTATGATGCTATTTCAAAAGCAGTTTTAGAACAAACATACTTTTCAAAGTTTGTCAAAAATAAGTGATTATAGAGTAAATCTCAATGAAACATTGTTCTGAGAATACTATACAAAGTATGCTTCAAGTACTTATCGATTTGGCCGAGGTTCTAATAATAGTGAATTAGTATACAACTCTATAACTAGAAAAGTATTTAAAACCATCGACCAATCACTACAAAAAAAACGATACTGTTCAAAACACCACCAATTTTCAACCTACTATATTTCAACCAACTAAAGTTTGATGGGGGACAAGGAATGGTAAGTGATATCAATTTGAATGCTGTAAGTGGAGAGAAAGATATAGTGAATATTTTCATTGTATACAGAATAAAAGCTTATGACGCGAATACTTATTGGGCTCGCAATGGCTTATTTGGACACGATGATAGCGGTTTTGATAAGTTTGTTGGTTTTAGTCCTAATGGTGATTTGGTTCTCTCTGGTACAACAAATAATTACATTATCATTGGTAGTAATCCTATTCAAACAAAACAACCAATAGCTCCATATACATTGGGACAACTACACAACACCACCAGCTGGAACAAGCAAGGTATATTGTAATGGACAAAAGCTTACAGATTTTCAAAGCAGAAGTTCAGTTGGTTATACCAAAATGACTTTCGGTAATATTAGTACAAGTGGTGTCGCTCCTTTCAAAGGTGATATTTCTTTTTTTCTCTGTGTCTAAAGGAAGATTAATAAACGAGAAAGACATTCTACTTCATCATCACGTACTCTGTAATTGGTTCAAATCGATACAGTTGATTTTGAAATTTAATGTAGTGGAATATGTATATATATGAGAAAGTCTATTGATTTTAATCATTTTAGTGAAAAGTTAACGAGTGAGGAAGTTAGTAAACTGAAAAGATGGTATCTATACTACCATAAGCTTTACACTTGCTACAAATGGAAGTACAAGAAACTGAAGGAAACAAAATTTTCCCTAAATATGGTAAGTTTAGGGTTAACAGTAACTGGTACTATAGCTGGTGGTATCACTTTGAATCCTATTATTTTAGGATGTATTAGTGGTCCAGGTATTTTAATCCAAGGATATTTATCAAAAAGTAATATCAATACCAAGACAGATATGTGTAGATTCGCTTACACATCATATCAAAAAACTATTGCACAGTAAAAGTCATATTTGCGTGGTATGACATATGATGAATCGATATTACTGAGTGATCTAAAAATAATCGGTGATATTATTACTGATTTATGCCCACCTATTAATGGAATGTCTAAAAAATATGATAAAATATATGGTAATAATATATGGAATCAATAGAGTTAGACAATCTAGATAATGCAAGTAGACATGAAGAAGAAGAAGAAGAGACAGATTTAGGTGGTGGATCAGATGAGAATAACTTAATAGATAATCCAGATTCGTTATCAAACCGAGGCAGAGTGGCTATTGATGTCAATCATTTAGATCCATTTAAAAAGTTATTCGGAGAACGTGTAAATGAAGCTAGAAATATAGGTTTCTTTATTAAAGACGTTCTATCAATGGAGAAAGAAAATTGTAGCAATCCGTGATTTATTAATTATCTAATGGAAAAACAAGATTTCTCTATTAAAAAAAACATTAAGCGCATCTGGGCTTGTATCAAATTACGAAATTGAATATTATGGAGAGCCTTTTTATAATAAAAATGATGTAAGAGTCCGTCCAGTCAGAAAATTTAAGACAACCGGCGGAGTTATAGCTGATCCAAACGAATCAAATGAAATAGTTGACGATATACGATACCATTATGATAACTGGAAAAAATTAGAACTGGATAGAATTTTAAAACGGTCAGGAATAACAACAGCAATTGGATTAACAATAATCACTCTAGTAACTGGTTTGTCTCTTGGTCTAAAGCGCAGTGGATCAGATGCTGTACGCGATGCTAAACATAAACAAAGGAAAGCAGAAAAATTAATTCCTGCAGAAAAAAGAGAAATCATACCGTGGACTGATTTAGAAGAAGCCTCTGGTAAAGGTTTAATTTTCTTTGGCCATCATTCATATTTAATAATTGGTGGTTCACTGATATATTTATACAGTAGAAAAAACAAAAAATGATACAGTTGCAGCCAAAAGTAGTTGATAATTTGCATAAAATCACACTTTTAGACCTAACTTCCTTCTAACTGGATTGTTTTGCTTCATTTTTTCTCTGTATATCCTTCATTACCCTAGCTGCCATAATATTACAATAAGTGTTGGAGGTAAGTTGAAAGTTCAGAAATAAACTCATGAATCTAAAAATGTGAAATGTCACCCCCTTTTCTTCGTTCTCTCAAAAATGTGAACGTTTGCCTGATCGACATATAATATTATAAATATAGAAAATTCAATGCGTGTTTTCGTCCCACATTTTTACCGTGTTTGTATGCAGTATAAAATGGCAAAAATAATCACAGGGAAAATCCTCTAAACCTGGCTGGTAGATTCAAGTCTCTTTGAAGAAAATTATGGAGAAGGACAAAGATTCACGTGGTGGAAGACATGTTCAGGGCAAGGAAAAGGAAGAAATCTGGAAAATGAAGCGATCCGGATATAAGAATAAAGAAATAGCTTCAAGATTTGGAGTGAGCATCTGTACCATTCAACGGATTAAGTTTTTCTTTCCACTGGAAAGTGAAACTAAGAAAAAAGTAAAAAAGCCACGAGCGACTGAAGCACAAAGGGCGGTTACCCTAGCAATGCTCGAAGAAGGTTACAATCAAGCAGAAGTTGGCAAAAGAACAAACATGTCGCAAGGTTCTGTCAGTAATGCAAAGAAAAGGTTTGATCACACTGGCAGTCATGATAACCGTTGATCTTTTGGTCGGCCACGAATATCTACCAAGTGTGATGACCGCGTGCTTGTACGTCAATCACTTAAAACTCGGTTTAAACCTGCTAAGCGGCTAAGAGAACAATAGAAACAGACTGGAATTGATGCTAGTACAAGTACAGTTCGACGACGTCTTCGTGATGCTAACCTTATGGGGCGTGTTGCTCGTAAAAAACCTATGCTTACACGCTCGCATATGCGCAGGAGTCTGGATTTTGCCAAGAAATACAAACACTGGACGGAAAAAAATTGGGAACAAGTTCTCTGGACAGACGAAGCACCATTTAGCATTTTTGGAAAGTGTGGTAAAACTTATGTTCGAAGACGCCAAGGAGAGGAATTCAACGCTGAATGCCTAAAACCGACTGTGAAACATGGGGGAGGAAAAATTCAAGTTTGGGGATGTTTTACAGCTAACGGTGTTGGTCATATTCACCACATTAAAGGGATCGTGGATCAAAAAATGTATAGACAAATTTTGATCCACCACATGCGCACGTCAATGATAAAGTTGGGGGGTAAAGACAGGATCGTGTTTCAGCAAGACAATGATCCCAAACATACGGCAAATTCTGTGAAGCAATACATTGTAAATGCAGGGTACTTAGTCCTAGAAAACTGGCCAGCCCAGTCGCCAGATATTAACCCGATTGAAAACTTATGGCAAGAGCTTAAAACAAGGCTTTTCCATCCCCAACCTCACTCATGCAACAAAGATGAGCTGTTTGAGTTTCTAAAGTGGGAATGGGAGGCTTTACCAGAAAACGTTTTAAAAAACTTGGTGCATTCAATGCCCAGGCGTATTAATGCAGTAATCAATGCAAAAGGAAGTCACACAAAGTATTGAGACATTCAAGCTCTGTGGGCAAAATGATGTGTGAGTTTAACCTATTGAGCATGAATAACCATTTTAACATTGTATTACACTTAATAAACCTTCAATTTTTGTGAAATAGGCTTTTAAGCGGGAATTAAATGTGTACCTTTTTGTTGGAAAAGGGGGTGACAATTCACAATTTTATATTCATGAGTTTATTTATGAACATTCAACTTATCTCCAACATGTATTGTAATATTATAGCAGTTAGGGTCATGAAGGATATACAGAGAAAAAATGAAGCAAAACAATCCAGTCAGAAGGAAGTTATGTCTAAAAGTGTGATTTTATGCAAATTATCAACTACTTTTGACTGCAACTGTATATAAGGTAATATATAATGAATCCGAAATTAAAGAATCTGCTTAAAAAGGTCAGAGATTTTGTACATTTTTGTAAAAAAAAACCAACTATAGAGATAGACAGTATGCTAGAGGAACTCAATAGGATACATTCAGAGAATCAACCAAAACCACGTAAAGCAAATGATAATAAAGATGGTGGGTAACTGACAGTAGATCTCATAGATGTCTTATAGATGATCTCATATATGATCTTACAGATGCCTCATAGATGATCTTACAGATGCCTCATAGGTGTGATGCCTCATGGACACTTCATAGATGATCTCATTGGTGTCTTATAGTATTCTCACAAATAACTGGTTGGTTATCTGTAAATAAAATATACATTACTATATAGATGAGTGAAGAAACACCTAAAATAGAAACAGTCAAAAGTGAAGACTCACCTAAAATAACAACAACAAAAAAGGAAAAAGATCCTAAAAGGGTAGAGGTTGGTAAGCGTTTGGCTGCCATTTCCAAAGTTGCAAGAAAGAAAAAAATACGTGCGAAAATAGAGTCCGAAAGAAATCAGGAGAATGGTAGTGGTGATAATTCAGTAATCAATTATGGGTTTTTATTTGGCTTCTTAGGAACAGCAGTCGCAATTGGTTCACTGTACTACACAAAAACAGAGTATGAAAGTGAGACTAAAAAACTAGAGACTATTAAAGAGGAGCCAGAACCAGAGCCTAAACATGTTAAAATCAAAAGAATTGATCACAGGCCACCAATAAATAGTCTCGATACATTTGATTAAAAACATATAATATGATGGATTAAAGGGGGTAACAAATCGTGACTTCCTAAAAATTATTAACCCGGTAAATCGCCGGGGTATTCCAGAAACAAAAACAACCACATTTCCAAAAACAATCAGTAATAATAGTGGTTATAAAAATATATAAGGACATATTATATAACAGTGTATAACATGTCATTAACAGTCAAGAAATTTGACAACAAAGATTTAAACAACCCTTGACGCTTATTACGATAATAAGCAGAATGTCTGGTTCAAGGGTAAAGAGACAGCCACAATAATGGGTTATAAGGATACCGATCAATCAATAAGAAAAAATGTCGACTCAGAAGACACTAAAAGCTACCCCGTCTATTGGACGGGTCAGGTCAGCAATCAACTTTTCATAAATGAAAGTGGTTTATATATACTCACTCATTCTCAGATCTAGGTTAGAATCAACAAAAACATTCAAGAGATGGGTAACATCTAAAGTACTACCATCTATAAGGAAGTATGGATACTACAGAATGTTTAACAATCCTAACACGCTAACCTTCAAAATAGAAGATGAATATGATTTACATACTAAAGTGGTTGAATTCCTTAGGCGATTTTATCCAGATGTATTAATGGTAGTCGGACTTGGAGAAAACCAGGATACATCACAAAAACGTATTAAATCATTTAAAAAGGGCTATATGAAAGGACAGCCTGATCTAATCATTCAAAATTTCCAAAAGAATTATAATGGTTTGTGCATTGAATTCAAGACGCCACAGTTAAATGGTGTTTTATCAAAATAACAGAAAGAACTAATAGGGAGATATGAAGATAATGGGCATAAATGTATTTTCTCCAACGATTATGATCTAATCATCAAGGAAATAAACGATTACATGCACGACGTTCGCATCAGATGTAAATACTGTAAAAGGAAATTCATATCCCGGAAAACATTAAAACGCCATGAGGAATATTTTCACAGAATCAAACGAAATATAATCTATTATATATCAAATGAGTATGACGGTAAATAAGAAAACTGTTGAACAAAGTCTATGATGCTTCTCTGGTAACCGCAGGTGTTGTAGGTTTATCAATGGCATCCAAGAAGCTCCTAGGTGAAAAGTTTAATAGTTTAAAAACGAAGAAATAGTTGAAAACATAGATGATTTAGATGCTTTTTATAATAATGGTAAAAAGGATGATATTGTAAATATGGTGAAATCTATTGCAGCAAATGTGAAATAGAAGTGAAGATAATAGATGGTATTTACAATGCGATTGTATGTGACACAGTTGGTGATAGTGTGATGGTCAATGAATGGATCGAAAACATATGGCTGCATAGAATGAAGTCCATATATATCAGAAGTCGAAATATAAGAAGCAGGTTGGAGAAATACGTTCATCACAGCCATCTTCGTTATGTTTTTGAAGACTTCCTTAAAGTTGTCGATATGACCACCCAAAAATTGATTAATAAAAACATATCCAGATATGACTACTACATAATAAGACTAGCAAGTCGCATTGGTGCAATACTAATTAATAAACCAAAAGACCTGGTGCACAGAAAAACCAGAAAGATATTTGATGACCGATTATTTGGCACTGTTTATTCATTGTTAAGTTGGGATGAAAACTACAAGTGTAAATATTATTTGAAATGGAATAGATCGCTCAAAAAATAATTTTATGTTCATATGGTATATAGAAGATATGGTGTATGATAAGTTACATGACTCTTCGCCCCCAGATACACATAAATTGGATGAACTTTATGAAAAAGTGATGGTAGGAATGAAATCTCTGAAATCTCTACATCAGATGGTGAAATCATCTGATGTAGTGGGATGGCCAGTGTCGTGGTGGTGTGATAGAATGTTTGTTGTGGAGGGGTTAGCACGCTCTTTGCCAGTTAGGGCTGAGATACCCAAGTGATCAGCAATCCGTGTGTGGAGAAGTCGGCTTGTTTGACCTACATACGACGCATTACAGCATCGACACTTAAAAAGATACACAACACGAGATTTTAGACCATTGGGCATCCTGTCCTTAAAAGAAAAGAACTGTGCTAGGCGGAGCGACGGACGGAGAACAAAACGAATAGGAAATATGAAGGAAGGCCTGTGAGCAAAGCTTACGAATTTGTGTTCGAATCTGGAGGCTGTGTTGTCCAGTGAAGGGAAGGCAGAAGTATATGATCTTTTTAGGTGCAAGGGAAACTTTAGGTACGGGCGAAAATTTGTTGTCTAATAAACGGCGAATACAATTGTCCAGAAAATTTCGGGGGTAGCCGTTGAGAGAAAATAGTTTCTTAAAATTATCAAGTTCCGAGTGAAAAGTGATGCAGGTCGAACAAATGTTAAAATAGCGATTTAAAAGAGACATAACTAGACCTTTTTTGTAGGTAAACGGAATAAAGCTATCAAAATTTGTATATAGGCCGGTAAAGGTGGATTTGTGAAGGACGGAGGTGGTGAAAGAGGTGGTGAAAGCCATTGTGTCGTGTGATTTTAACATCAAGAAATGATAATGACTGGTTAACTTCATTTTCAACAGTGAAAACAATATTAGGGTGTTGACGGTTTAAAAAGTTAAGGAAAGCGTTTATGTGGTTATTGGAACGAAACAGTAAGAAGCAGTCGTCAACATATCTACGATACAGAACAGGTTTACAGTTAGACGGACAGAGCTCAAGTCAATTGTGTTCATGCCATGAGAGAAAAATATCCGCAAAAAGCGGTCCCAACGGAGACCCCATGACTACACCATCTATTTGTTCGTAGAGAACACCGTTAAATAAAAAATGACAATTTTTAACAGAAAATTGTAAAAGTTTTGTAAAATCATCGCTATTGAAACAATGAAAATGTGTGGAGTTGGAGAATAATTTAGTAACAATGATGTCAATCATTTCATCCAAAGGGATGTTGGTAAAAAGGGACTTGATATCAAAGCTTGCCATAATTAAATTATCAGAGTTAAAGTTGGAAGAAAGTAAATCATTGTTGAAAGAAAAGGAGTCACTAACCAAATAATTACCTGAAGAGAACGGACGAAGGAGAGGGACGAGAAACTTGGCCAGAGCATAAGCATGAGTGCCGATTAGCTTTATTATTATTAGCTTTGTAATAATATTTTAGTGATTGTCTCATCGTCTTTTTCTCTTTCTCTGATGATGTTGCGTCTTAAGCAACGAAACGTTAGATCTTAATAAACCTTTTGACACAAATATGCCTGTCTTAAGAATTTTTTGCTGGGCCTTGATTTTCATCATTCGAATACGTTTTCCGCCTGGTTCTTCAATTGCATCGATACTATGTATATTGTTGAAAACATTTTAAATAAACAAGTGGATGAAATGAAAGGAATCAAACACGTTGAAACATTAAAAGTAACATTCAAAAAGACCATCGTCAGCAATAATGAGTCTAAAACAACATTAAAAACAGTATTAAATATTAAATATCATTGATGTTTGGTTATCAGAAGGTTCTGGATGGACCGTTGAATCAATTGATAAGCATTATATAAACATCATAAAATACAAGCCTTTAAAAGGATCATCATATATCAAACTACCACCAGAGCATAGAAACCCCGCTAAAGGATTGATTAACATTAAGAATAACGACAATGAATGCTTTAGATGGTGTCATATTCGGAGTTTGAACCCACAAGAAAAAGATCCTGAAAGAATCAAAAAATGTGACAAAAAATAAATCGAAAATCTAGATTACAGCAATGTCAGCTTTCCAGTAGGACAAAAAGATTACAAAAAATAGAGAAAATGAATAATATCAATATAAATGTGTTTGGATGTGAAAAACTAGAACCATATCCAGTTCATATATCAAAAGAGAAATTTGATGATATTTTAAATCTACTATTAATCGAAAAGGGAGAAAAACAACACTATGTACTCATCAAACACTACAATACGTTTATGTACAACCAAACAAAACACAAATGTAGAAAGCATTTTTGCATGTACTGTTTGCAGTGTTTCATCTCTGAAAAAGTCCTCAATAATCATAAAGAAAACTGTATTACAATTAATGTTGTACAGGCTATAAAAATGCCTAATGCTGGAGATATAGAATATTTCAAAAACTACCACACGGAACGAGCATCTCCATTCGTAATCTATGCTGATTTTGAGGCTATCACAGAAAAAGTACATGGATTTAAACCAAATAATGATAAATCATATACTGAATCATATCAAAAGTATAAAGGCTGCGGATATGGCTATAAGGTAGTCTGCTGTTATGCTGATAAATATAGTAAAAAAGTTCAGATATATAGAGGAGAAAATGCTGTTCATAAGTTCATGGAAAAAATGTTACAAGAAGTTGAATGGTGTAAAAAAAATAAATATAAATATTTTAATAAAGATATGATATTAACAAAAGATGATGAGCAAAATTTCAAGAAAGCTGATAAATGTCATATTTGTAATAAAAAATATTCTGAAAAAGATATTCGTGTAAGAGATCATTGTCATATAACTGGAAAATACAGAGGATCAGCTCATCAAGACTGTAATATTAATTATAGGTTGACTGATAAAATACCTCTTATTTTCCACAATTTGAGAGGATATGATAGTCACTTTATAATGCAGACGATTGGTGAAATAGCTAATAAGCATAAATATAAGAATAAAAAAGGTGAAGAGAAACAGATGGATATCAATGTCATCCCAAATAATATGGAAAAATACATGGCTTTCATGCTCGGAAAACTTTTGGTTTTTATCGATAGTTTTCAATTCATGAGTTCAAGTCTAGACAAATTAGTAAGCAATCTACCAGATGACGCTTTCAAATATACTTCTGAAGAGATCAAAATGCTGAAAAACTAAATCTTATGAAACAAAAAGTTGTCTATCTTTATGATTACATGGATTCATTCAATAGGTTCAGTGAAACAAAATTACCAACTAAAGATGACTTCTACAGCATATTAAACGATGAACATATATCTGATAAGCAATATGCGCATGCAAACAAAGTATAGAATACTTTTAAATTAAAGAATATGGGAGAATACCATGACTTATATCTAAAGTCAGACATTCTTTTATTAGCTGATGTATTTGAAAACTTTAGAAAGACTTGTATGCAATATTATAAACTAGACCCATGTCATTATTTCACAAGTCCTGGATTATCTTGGGATGCAATGTTAAAACTGAAAAAAGGGTATGCGTGGTGGAGTATCTTATATAGCAAATCGTTATGGTAAGGCAAATAATAAATACATGAAAAATTACGATGAGAAGGTGCCCTCAAAGTATATCATGTATTTAGATGCTAATAACCTTTATGGATGGGCTATGTCTCAATATTTACCTACTGGTGGTTTCAGATGGTTAACAGAAAAAGAAATTAACAACATAGACTCGGTTAAATACAAAGAGGATAGTAAAAAAGGTGTGATATTGGAAGTTGATCTATAATACCCACAAGAATTACATGACCTTCATAATGACTACCCATTAGCACCAGAAAAGTTGAAAGTGACAAAAGAAATGTTATCATCATATTGTGAATCAATAAGAGAAAAATATCGGTCAAATACATAGATTAATTTCAACCCTAAACAATAAAGAAAAGTATGTTCTCCATTATAGAAACTTACAACTATACATCGATTTAGCATTGAAAGTAACGAAAGTATATAGAGTATTAGAATTCAATCAGCATCCTTGGTTAAAGTAATACGTAGACTTCAACACTCAGAAAAGAACTAAAGCTAAAAACTCATTCGAAAAAGACTTCTTCAATCTAATGAATAATTCAGTGTTTGGTAAAACTATGGAAAACCTTCGAAAAAGAGTAGATGTTAAACTTGTAACAAACGACAAAAAACTGATAAAATTAACATCAAAACCAACCTTTGTGACTAGTAAAATCTTTAATGAAGAACTGGTGGCTGTTCACAAGATTAAAGAAACTCTAACCCTCAATAGCCCGACGTATGTGGATATGTGTATATTAGATCTTAGTAAGTCATTAATGTATGATTTTTATCATAACTACATTAAACAAAAGTACGGTAGCAAAGCAAAACTATTATTCACAGAAACAGACTCATTGACTTATGAAATCAAGGCTGAAGATGTTTATCAAGATTTTTGGAGTGATAAGGATAAATTTGATAATAGTGATTTCCAGAAAACTCTCCTTATTTTGATAAAACAAACAAAAAAGTGATCGGAAAGTTTAAAGATGAAGCATCAGGAATCCCAATTAATGAGTTTATAGGTTTGAGGAGTAAGATGTACTCATACATAAAAGACACTGATGAGTGTGGTAAAACAGCGAAAGGTATAAAAATGAATGTCATAAAGAGAGATATTAAACATGATAATTATAAAGATGTTCTATTCAACAGAAAACAAATGTACCATAAAATGAAAACACTCAGAAGTCAAGATCATCAATTAGGAAGTTATGAGATAAATAAAATCTCACTCAGCTGTTTTGATGACAAACGTTATCTACATGACAATTGGATGGACAGTTATGCTTATGGTCATTATAAAATTTAATTTATTATGGTTTAACTTCATGGGGGTACCAGTGCATCATTAAACAAACTTTGGAAAAAATGAGGTGTTTTCCAAAAGATGACGGAAACCGTCTTCAAGAACTAGTATTTTTGCAGACGATACGACATCAACAACAAAAGGAAAGTCCATAGAAGACATACAAAGTCATTTAAATATCGATTTAGAGAATGTACACCGATGGTTGCTAACCAACAAATTAACCCTCAATAAAGAGAAAATTGGATACATGATAATTGGCTCGGCAGAGACTATCAAAAATAAACATTAACCCAACGATAAGTCTAGGGGGAACTAATATAAAAAGAGTAAAACAAACTAAAACACTAGGCATTATCATTGATGAACAGCTATTATGGAAAAATCAAATAAGAGATATAGTCACAAAAGTTTCAAAAGGCATTGTATGCTAAGAAGAATGAAAGCGTACGTTCCCCAAAAGACTTTGATTACTCTTTATAAAGCATTAGTTTTTACACATTTTGACTACTGCAGTGTTGTGGGGGATAATTGTAGTAATTAGCTTTCGGATAAACTGCAAAAAATGCAGAACAGGGTTGCGAGAGTCATAACTGGCAAATCTTACGAAGTCCGTTCAGCTGAGATATTGAAAGAACTCCGGTGGCAACCATTGGTAGACCGCAGGAAACATAAAAAGACCATATTCATGTATAAAATAAAGAATAAACTCTCGGAATGCATGACTAGCATGTTCAATACGAGCAATAACAAAAATTATAACCTCAGGAACAATGAAGTAGATTTTGCCAATCAGAAACCAAATATAAACTTCCTGAAAAGGAGAGTCAGTTATTCTGGTGTTAATTTGTGGAATGATCTACCAAAATGCGCAAAAGAGAAGCAAATATCAATTGCGCAATTTAAGGCTATTCTCAAGAGCGAGAATTGTAAATAAATTGATTATTTTAATAATTTCTCATTATTTCCTAAATAGTTAATGTTGTTAAGTATAACAAGTAGCTTGCTATTGTAAATAGTGTATAAATTGGTAAATGTTATCTCTGTATATGTTAAAGTAATGTTTATTTTTATTTTTATGAATGGCTTCTTGAAAATCAGTGGCCTAAGCGCACTGAATGGGTTAACCGTTTTCAAGTAAGATTAAATAAAATAATAATAATAATGATAATAATAATAATTCCTTTCCCCACAAGTTCCCTGAAATGTGCAATGTCTGTTGCGGCCTTACCTGGCGGGATGCTGGGAACCCATAGCAGGCTGAGACCCCTTCCACTGTCCTTTGTTGAGTGGCGTGCGAGTTGTAATAATAACGTCCTATCCCAGTGCCCCATTATAATAATAATGGGGCACTGGGATAGGACAAGTACTGGCTTCAGCCTATCACGGGAATGTGGACGCTCCCGCCCTCCAGAGTCTAGTGTGGCACCTTTGGCAAGTGCTAGTTACCCCAAAGTCACCCCTGTTAGAGTTACAACAATGGGTTGGTGGGGCTCAATAGTCTTGGTCGACAACCTGCCTAGGAGTTGGAAAACTCCAAATCTAAACCCGGGTAGGTGGAGCCCGTTAGCCTTGGCCGACAGTCCACCTAGTGCAGGAATAACAAATAAAAGTCCCACACGGGGGGTGGGGACTCGTGAGTCTTGGTTGACAACCCCCCTAGTTTTGTGGTAGTGACATCTGAAACCACCAACCTCTAATGAGTGAATGGAAAATTTAATTGAAACTGGTAACGGCGTGAATGGTACTGGAACTTATGGTGAAGGTGTTTCGCCCGGCAAGAATTCCATGGCCCAGCAGCGTGGAACCGGTCGTAATCATGCTACTGCTAGGAGGAAGTGGACAAAAGAAGAGAATAGATTGGTAATGTGCTGCAAATTCAAGAGTAATCCGATTGTGAGAGGGCATCGCAAGCGGATGATGAGGATCTGGGAAGAAGTTGGTACATTCGAAGTTAAAGAACAACAATTAGTCGATCAAGCTAGAGCGATTATGGTGAATGATTGGTTGACAAAAGTGGAACTGGAGGAAATTAAAAGACAGACTGAGATCGTTGGAATAAGAGGGAGTTCTGAGAACAGGGAAGAACATGAAGAAAGCAACCAGGGAGAAGAAACTGTAGTAAATGAGGGGCAACAATTTGACAACCCATCAGATGCTGAAATTGAATACACAAGAAGAAAGCAGACAAGATGGTGCCCAACGCGCAAGTGAGAATGATGACGAAAATGATTCCAAAAGGTATGATCTACGTCCTGAAGAGTCCATTATATATGATAGAATTATGGAGTTGATAAGGGAAAAATCTAAACCACCAAATGTAAATTTTAAAATGATTAGCAAAAGAACAATAAAGGAAAAAATACGGAAGGTAGAGAAAATAATTGATCATATCGTCACGAATAATGTAACTGAGACAAAACAACTTATGGTAGCGATAATATGGTACATTGCAGAAGATCTAAATTTAAGAGAAAGACAAGCGAGACAGTTAAAAGAACCCTGGTGGAAGAGGAGAATAGAACGAGACATCAAAGAGGCAAGGAAAGTTATTAGCAAGCTTGAAAGAAAGAAAAATAACGAAATTAGAAGGCATGATAAAGAAATGGCATATCTCGAAAGAAAGTATAAAGTAAATGAAAAAGGGATTACAACAGTGATTGAGGAGTTGAAACAAAGGGTAACAGCAAAGGCAGCAAAAATAACGTGATACGAAAATCGAACAAAGCAGTTTAGACACAACAGGTTATTTGAAGAAAATCAAAGGAGATTTTATAGTGAGATAGAGAGAAAAACAAATAGCTCAGCAACTGTCCCTGATGCAACAGAGACACAAAAATTTTGGGAAACAATATGGGCAAATCCTGTAGAACATAACAAAGATGCTGAGTGGTTAAAAGGAGTGAAGAATCAGTTGAAAGCTCAACATCAAGATCAACAAGATATCACGATCGAAGAAAGAATGCTTAAGCAACAGCTAACCAAAACATCCAGTTGGAAGGCTCCGGGTCCAGATGGTATACAGGGTTTCTGGATTAAGAACTTGACCGCCCTTCACGCCAGAATTCCTGTACGTCTTAACGACATGGTGAGCCCGGGGAAACGCCCGAGTGGATGGTAACCAGACGGACGGTTTTATGTATGAAAGATGAGTCTCGCGGTAACGTAGTTGACAATTATAGACCGATTACATGTTTACCCGTTTTGTGGAAAGTGCTTGCTGGAATAATTGGAGATGAAATGTACCGACATATGGAAGATCAAGCAATATTCCCGGACGAACAAAAGGGTTGTAAAAGAAAATCTGGTTATAGCTTCTTATATTTCGACGATCCACGATCCTTGTTGTTGATTTGGTTCGTTATTTTAGCCAGTCTGATATCGCTTTTATTGACTCTCGATTTTAGCACAGCTCACAAACAATTTATACGACCCGATTTATTGTATTTAAACCTTAAACGATAACTAC
This sequence comes from Heliopora coerulea, assembly GCA_030142905.1. Classification (NCBI taxonomy): domain Eukaryota; kingdom Metazoa; phylum Cnidaria; class Anthozoa; order Scleralcyonacea; family Helioporidae; genus Heliopora; species Heliopora coerulea. The sequence goes on from JASJOG010000025.1 coordinate 2,428,835, forward strand.
ATCATTAACCAGGTACGACCTTGTTCAGACAGTGTGTTTCCCGCCCAGTCTGACCTTATATGTCGAACAAAACAGGTAACCCAAAAGGAAACAAGCAGGTAATAGCACATGCTACCAGTTACATGGCTGCTCTAAAATAGATAGCAAATATTTTACATTAACAATTACATTAACTTTACTTCTCCTAACATCAGATGTTCATAGAATTGGATAAATATCGCTTACTAATAATTTTCCTTAATGATTATAATGTTCTTCAGACTGTTCATCTATATTTACGCATGGCTCTCCGTCGGCGATTTCACCCTGTTTTCTCTTGCGTTTCTTCTTGGGATTCAACTAGTAGAACGAGTTTGTTGATTGGGCGATCCAACTTTGATTCATTTGAAGTTTGTACGGTCACCAATCTAACCAGACCTTGATCATCTCTGATTGTGTTTATTGCCTTCGCCAAAGGCCACTGGTTTCTTGCACTGTTACTGTCCGTCAGTATGACTACATCTCCCACTACGAAGTTTCTGCGCAGCTTAGTCCATTTTGGTCTCGCCTGTAGGTTCTGTAAATATTCTTTTTTCCAACGAGTCCAAAACTCATTTGAAATGTGTTGAACTCTTCTCCATCGTCGTCTACAATACACGTCTTCGTTCTGGAATTTCCCTGGAGGTGGCAATATCAACTTCGACTTTCCGGTAAGCAATGCATTTGGTGTTTATGGCAATGGTGAAAGCGGGTCACTTAACGTCTCGACGGTTAACAGCCGACTGTTAACAATTGCTTCTGCTTCACATACAAACGTGCGTAGTGACTCGTCGTCAAATTGCTGACCATGCTGCTTTATGAGAGCGTTCATAACATTGCGTACAGACCGAATTTGACGCTCCCATACTCCTCCGAAATTAGTCGCGGTGGCTGGGTTCTTGATCCAATCAATTCCTTCTTTAAGCAACTCTGTCTTTACCTTGTCATCCACCTCATCGAATGCCCTTTCAAGCTCGCTTTCAGCTCCAGTAAAATTTGTTCCTGTATCACTGCGAAGTTCTCTGATAGTTCCTCTCCGACTTATAAATCGGCGTAGCGCTTGTATGAACGAATCAGCATTCATAGAGTGTGCTATCTCAATATGCACAGCTCGACTAGCCATGCAAGTAAATAACACTCCGTACCGCTTGACTTCGTTCTTGCCTTGTTTGACATACCACGGGCCAAAACAGTCCACTGCGCAGTAAGTAAATGGTGGTGCTTCTTCTAGTCGTGACTTTGGTAGATCTGCCATTTTATGTCCACCCGTAAACCCTCTCAGGTGTCGGCAAGTAACGCACTCTGAAATAAACTTTCGAACCACTGCATTTCCATTGATGATCCGTGCGAACGTAATTCATTTAAGGTAATACCTCTACCACTGTGACGCGTCTTTTTGTGAATATGCGCGACGATAAGCTTTGTTATGTGTTCCGTCTTCGGTAGAATAACTGGCGTCTTCAACTTATCATCGAAGTTCGCTCTTCTTATCCGTTCACCAACTCGTAGAAGGCCTTCAAAATCCACGAATGGGTCTAAAGTATGAAGAGTGCTGGTCATCTTCAAGGCAGCTTTCTTTTCTTTCTCCAATTGAAGACTTTGAACATGGTATTAGCTTGAGTGACCTTTAGACTCTTTATTTCTACCGGGAACGCGTTAGCCTGCATAATTTTGATAATCTCTTTCTCTGCTGCTTCCAGGTCTTCAACGATTAACGGTGAACTTACTAAAGTTGCATCTTTACTCTTGCTCATGGGTTCTCTTTCGATCGACCTTTGCTTATCTAATGTTGTTCTTTCTTTAAATTTCTTCTTAAAATATAAGACTATCGCGATTGCTGTCTTCGCCCTTTTCCAGCTTGAGAGTCTTTCTAATCTGCTCAGCAAATCGTTCTTTTTGGCTACAGCGTTTACATTAACGCGGACACCTTCACTTCTGGGTCATCTGCATCGATTTCCTTTTGTTCTATTTCTTGCTTTTGCCACTTGTGTTCAGGTTCTCTTAAGACGTCTGGACCGGCAATCCACCTTGATTTCTTCACAAAGTCCTTTGCTGTCATACCTCGTGATCCCTCATCAGCTGGATTGTCAGCAGAGTTCACATATTTCCATTGAGATGGCGAGGTTTAGTCTTGTATCAACTGCACTCTGTTCACCACATATACGTGAAATCTTCTCGACTCGTTATTAATGTAGCTGAGGACAACTTTGCTGTCACTCCAATAGTACTCTTCTAAACCGTCGTAATCTAATTCTCTTTTTAGCGTGTCTGCTATTTTCACGGCAACCTCTGCAGCTGCTAGCTCTAGACGTGGAATGCTTACGGTCTTCTTCGGTGATACTCTTGCTTTTCCCATAAGGAATGAAAGGTGCACAGTCCCATGTTCGTCTTTTAGCATTATGTAAGAACACTGCCCATATCCTATAGTCGAAGCATCTGACATCTAGTAAAGTTGAGCGGATGTGACCTTTCCGAAGCCTCGAGGCTTCATACATCTTTGTACATTGATGTCTTCAAGCAGAAAAAGTTCGTTTCTCCATCTCTCCCAACGCACACGAATTTCTTTATCCACAGCTTCATCCCAGTCACTGGCATTTCAAATATCTTGCAGTATCTTCTTTCCTACCAATACGACAGGAGCAAGGAATCCCAAGGGGTCATAAATTGAGCTTATTGTGGCTAATATTCCTCTTCTTGTACAGGGTTGCTCTTTTAGCTCGATCCGAAATTTGAAGGTATCGGATTCAATGCACCAGTGTACCCCCCAGTGCTCGTTGGATGGGCAACTTATCTTGACCTAAGTCCAGTGCCTTGACCTCTTTAGCTCTATCTTCTTCGGGTATCGACTCGATCACCTTGCGGCTATTACTTACGAACTTCGTGAGACTGAATCCACCTATCTTGGAGATTGACTTCACTCCTTTTATCATGTTAATCGCTTTTTCTTCTGTAGGAACCGACTTCAGCATATCATCAACATAGAAGTTTCTTCTCAGGGTGTCTGCTATATCAGGACCAAATTCTTCTTCATAGTCACCCGCTGTACGCTTTAAAGCAAAGTTTGAACATCCTCGTGACGATCCTCCACCAAAAAAATGGACTGTCATGCAATAGTCGGCCGGTTCTTTTGTCAGATCCACACTGGGCCACCATAAGAAGCGCAAGTAGTTTTGGTCTGATTCTGTCACTTTGACTTGGTAAAACATTTTTTCAACGTCAGCCATCGTAGCAATTCTATCTTCCCTGAATCTTGTCAGCACACCGATTAATTTGCTTGTTAAGTCCGGTCCTTGCAAGAGATGATCATTAAGTGATTCTCCTCGATACCGGGCTGAACAGTCAAACACTACTCTAAGGCTCCCCGGTTTTCTAAGATGGTATATTCCATAATGGGGCCAGTACCAAATGTTACCAACTTTTGCATCTATCTTCTCATCCTTAACTTTCGTCGCTTACCCTTTGTCCATTATACTATCCATGAAGTTAACGTAGTCACTGCGGTACTTGGCATCAGCTAGAAGTCTTTTTTTCAGACTCTTTAAGCGTTGTTCGGCTTGTTGACGATTGTTTGGAAGAATAACGTTTACTTCTCGGAATGGGAGTGGCAGTTCATAGTGTGAATCCTCACGATGCACTATCCCATTTTCAACCTTCTTCAGAAATTCGCGATCTTCCTTTGACATTGCCAGTCCTTTCTCCTTCTCAGAAAAGTCTAGTTCAAACATTCTCTCTACTGCTCTAGGGGTTATTTCTTCCTTTATCTTTCTTTCTGGAATAATATAGCCTGTAGCATAATTTTTACCTCCCACGCGTACTCTGTTGCACTGGACTGTATCACAGGTGTTGTAGATTATTGGGCTATTCACATACCAACCGAGTATCATACGCACTGCATATGGTTCTGATTCCTGTCCGTGAACTACTTCTCTTGGACGTAAGGCACTAGGACAATTAAGGCCGATCAGAAGACCGACTTCCACGTCCTCCATATAAGGCATCAATTGCTTACTTACTTTCTGCAAGTGTGGAAACTTGCTCGTAACTTCCGGATTTGGTATTTCTTCTCGGTCTGCTGGTATCTGTTGTCTCACATAACTTCTGGGAAGTTCTAGGTGTATGTTACTTTGCTGGTAGTTGACTGCTACCAATCCACTCACGGCCTTTGTGATCATTTCTTGTGTACCATGCATGGTTGTTAATACTAGCGTCGCATCGTCACCATCAATTCCAAGCCTTCTCAGTGTGTTTTCTTTGATAAACGTTCCACCACTTCCATTGTTCAGTAGAGCGTATACTTCGATCTTCTTATCTGGATTACTCTTGTGATATATCCAAACAGGCACAATACCCATGTTGACAGGAACGTCGCCAGCCTCAGTTATGCTGCATTCAGTGAATGCATTATTCACTCGATCATGGCGGTTAATGTCTGCCTTATCTATCCCTTCTTTATCGGACTCTCCTTTATTCCGATGTCTTTCTCCTTTTGACTTTGGTTTCCAGTTCGGGTCATGCAACACCGATGGATGTTTTTTCTCGCACCTTTTGCACGTCAGCCTTTCATAACATTTGCTAGAAATGTGTCCCGGTCTCAAACATCCAAAACACAAACCCTTTTCTCTAACAAAGTCCTTGCGGTCATCTAAAGACTTCTTCATAAACTCATCACACTCATTCAGATCATGAGGCTTGGAACATAGTGCGCACAACTTAGGGTTGATCTTGCCGGATTTCTCTTCTTTTTCTTTGATCGTATTATTAAAACTTCTGGTACTTTTATCCTTCCTATTCCTCTTGCCGGCTTTGCTAAAGGTGCCCTTGTCGTTTTTGTCATTTTCTTCATTTAACTTCTCTACATGTTCTTCTGAGAACACAGGATCGGTCGCTCGGTCAGCTTGCTCTCTGACAAACTCGGAAAACTCGCCAAAGCTCGCGTTCCTACTTTGACTACTTCGTACTTTGCTAGCTCTCTCCGTTCATTTACCTCTCAGATATACTGGTAATTTCTCCTACAGCTGTCGTAGAACCTGAGAAGTATTTAGATCGTTCATATATGCTCTGCCAATCATTGCATTCTTTGCTTGCTCCAATGCAATAGCAATTTCTTGCAAACCTTGACCATTCCTCGGTCTCAACGAAGGCCAGTTGATCAGCTTGTTAATATGTGCATTTGCTGCTTTAAAGGGGTCCCCAAAATGCTTCATCAGCTGGGCTTTAGCTTGATCATAAGAATCTTTCGATTTCATTTGAATGCATCCCTTAATTACTTCTTTCGCTTTTCCGGAAGTGTACTGGTCTAATAAGTATAGCCGCTCTAAAGAGTTGTTCACTTTAGGTTCTATAAGAGTTTCGAATGCGTTCATAAAGGTTGAGTATTCCATTGCATCTCCACAAAACATGGGAGGCTTATGAGATGGTAACGAACTTCGGATTTGTTGGGTCATTTTCATTTCAGAAATATCGACTTATTTTTGTTGTACTTTACGAAACTCCTGATACATGCTGTCATGTAAAAGAGAACCAGATTTTTGCGGATTTGCTAGTCCAGAGCTCTGTGGGACATCTTTGAGGAACTGGCATACACTAAATATACTTGGAGGCTCAGTGTGGTTATCAATTGCTGGAGTAAAGGGTGTTGCATCTGGGTTCATTGAAGTGAGTTTTGCATTCTCATTCTTTTCTGACCCAATATATCTAGAGCTAGAGAGCTTTGAGGCACTCAAGGACTCACCAGGGTCACTATTCTTTGAAACAGTTGTCTGCATAGTTGGGCTTGTAGAGAAGGTTGCGATTGTCGTGGCTGATGTCGGTCTTGGTAAGTCTGCTACATTATTAACTGGGTTTGGATGCTCTCGAGCAGCAAAGGTAACATTAGCTCGAGCTGTGTTGCTTGTGGCAGGGCAAGATAAACTTTGAGTGGTTACGGGAGTGGAAATATACTTCACTTGCACTTGATTCTTAATCAGTTTCCTCCTGTTCAAATTGTTCATAAATTCTTTCTTCAGCTATAGCCAGGGTTACCTTTTGCTTTAGCTCAAGTTCCTCAGTTGCCATTTTCAAGGCTTGATTTTCTTTTAAAAAAGCTGCTTTGATTTCCAGTGCAGCTGTTTTACCTTTAGCTTGAATTAAGTGTGATCGGCTAGAAGACCCAGATGCAAATGAGCGTTTGAAATTAGACCGTTAAGATTTCATTGAATTTCTATCAAATTCCTCTCCTTGGCATATCTTAGCTTCATTCAAATAATCAACAATGTTTTGTTTGAATGTAAATACTTCCTTATCGTGTACATCATACCACTTCACCGCATGCATTGTTTCTTCTTCATCATCGAGAGCCTTCAAATATTTTTCATGAATATCTTGCATCTGAACAAATAACTCGTCCAGTTCCTTTGCTTCAATTCGCACTAATTCCTGATTGGAATAGCTGGATAGAAAGGGTTTGATCTTGTTAATTTGCCTGGTGATGTTTTACAAAGCAACTTTCCTTTCACTCTTCATTTTTTCTAGAGAATACTGCTTACCTTTATAAGTAGGTACCCTCTTTCTGGCTCCTCTCATAATTTCTTCGTCGTATTCAGTCATTGCGATTCCCTTGGTTTGATTCTCCTCCGTACAGATTTCATCTCATTGTGCGGGCTCAGCCGTGTTCGCCAACGTAACCAGAACGTTTCTTCCCTTGCCTTCCAAGGGTCTTTTCCAACGTCCTTTCCGTGATCATTTGGACTATCTGGTCTCTGTAGAGCTTTTTCACCCACTTGCAAATCTTTTCGATCGTTGATGAAATCCGAGCCTTGTATTACTTCCATATTGTCGCCGAGGACAATCAAGGTCGTACTATAGCTTCTTATATCTCGACGATCCACGATCCTTGTTGTTGATTTGGTTCGTTATTTTAGCCAGTCTGATATCGCTTTTATTGACTCTCGATTTTGGCACAGCTCACAAACAATTTATATGACCCGATTTATCGTATTTAAACCTTAAACGTGAACTACATCATTAACCAAGGTACGACCTTGTTCAGACTGTGCGTTTCCCGCCCAGTCTGACCTTATATGTCTAACAAAACAGATAACCCAAAAGGAAACAAGCAGGTGATAGCACATGCTACCAGTTACACTCGTGGCACAAAAGATCAGTTAATGATAGATAAGACCATCCTGAAGAATTGCAAAAGAAGACATACTAACCTTGCGGTGGCATAGATTGACTACCGCAAGGCTTACGATATGATTCCACATTCGTGGATTACTGAATGTCTGGAAATGATTGGAGTTACCAGTAATATTCGGTCATTTGTCCAAAAAACCATGCCCCTTTGGAGAACCAAGTTAATAGCTGGAAATCAAGAGTTAGGGGAGGTAAAAATCGAGAGGGGTTTACTCCAGGGTGACAGTCTGTCACCATTATTGTTTGTTATTTGCATGATACCTATGACCTTGTTTTTAAGAAGCTGTAAAGCTGGATATCATCTTGGTAAAGAAAACCCAAAGGTGAATCATCTACTTTTCATGGATGACCTCAAACTCTTTGGAAAGTCTAGTAAGGATATTGACTCTCTAATTAGGATGCTATTTGTATTTAGCCAAGATATACAAATGGAGTTTGGAGTAAAGAAATGTGGTGTGGTGATAATAAAAAGAGGGAAAGTGGTAACATCTGACGGTATACAGCTGCCAAATTGGGAAAGCATAAAAACTGTCAATGGTTAAGGATACAGATATCTGGGTATGCTAGAAATTGACCAGATAATGCAACAACAGATGAAGGTATTAATTCAGAAAGAATATTTGCGAAGGACAAAGAAGATCCTTAAGTCAAATTTGAATGGAAAGAATATTGTGCTAGCAATTAATTCCTGGGCGGTGTCTGATGCGGTACGGAGCTGGGATAATCGAATGGACCGATGAGGAGCTGAAGGCATTAGACAGGAAAGCCCGTAAGAAATTGACAATGTATGGTGCATTATACCAAAGGAGTGACGTACATAGATTGTACTTGACTAGAAAAAGCGGAGGGAGAGGACTTATTGGAATTGAAGAGTGTGTTAAGGCAGAAAGAAATAATTTAGTACTGTACGTGAGTAGACGGCAAGGTGAGATGGCGAGACAGATCGTAAGGGAAGGAGTGGTTAACATCGAAGGAGTTAAAAATGGGAGCAGTTTAAGGAAAGAGAATAAAGAAAACCACCAACGACAGTGGCATGAGAAAGCACTCCACGGGCGGTTTATAACAGCAGTAAAGGATGATATGGATAAAGAGAAAAGTTGGGAGTGGCTTTGCTACACGGGATTGAAGAAAAAAACAGAAAGCACAATATTTGCAGCACAAGAGCAGGCAATAGCAACCAATTCAATAAGACATTCAGTGTATAAGGAGAATGTGGCTAATAGCTGCAGAATTTGTGGTAGTGCAGAGGAAACTGTGGCGCATATAACGACCGAGTGCCAAATGTTGGCGCAAAGATACTGCAAGGAATGGAGACATGATCAAGTAGCAAAAGTGGTACACAGGAAATTATGCAAGAAGGCAGGTATTCCCTGCGAGGAATCATGGTATAAGCATACACCTGAGAAAGTGATTGAAACACATGAATTCAAGTTACTATGGGACTTTCCGATGCAAACGGACAACAAGCTGGATCATAATAGACCAGATATAGTTGTAGTGAATAAATCTAGGCGGTCATCTTCGACACAAGAATTGTGAAGAAAGAGAAGGAGAAGATTGATGTGTATCAAGATTTGAGACGAGAACTAAAACGATTGTGGAATCTCAGAGAAGTAAAGGTTATACCGGTGATAATTGGAGCCCTGGGAACGATTGGAATGAATCATAGAAAATGGCTGGATCAGATTGAAATTAATTGCAGTACACACCTCTTGCAAAAAGTAACTTTGTTAGGAACGACAAGCATAATCCGAAAAGTTTTAGATACCTAAGGGCAAGAGACTTGTCTTGATATCTAATTTATGTTAAGATCATTTACCAGTAGACATTTATGTGCACTGTGAGAAGAAATAGAAATAATAATAACATTAATAATAATATTAATAATAATAATCTTCTTACAAACAAGTCTAACTCCTGGCCTTCTCGTGGCGGAACCATTTTAACCCACAGGAGAATGGCGAAAGGCGGGTGTCTGGCGCCTAAAAACCAGTAACTTCGGGTAGGAGAAGGCGAACTCTGATTTCAAAACCAGGGTAGGTGGGGCTCTTTAACCTTGGTTGGTAGCCCACCTAGGAGAAGGACAACTGATTTCAAAACCAGGGCAGGTGGGGCTCTGTAACCGTGGAAGGTAACTCACCTAATGGTGGATCCATGAAGATAGCCACCAAAAGCCCCGATACCTTGAAATTCCAGGCTGGCATCTGGCGGGGTAATAGTTTGCCATATCATTCTCATTTATATGATGCAAAGAAAACATAGGAACTTAGATAACGACGTGAATGGGGCTGCATCTGTAAGTGAAGGTCTCTCGTCCGGCAGGTGTTCTGTGGAACAGCAGCACAGGCCCGGTCGTAATTATGCTACTGTTGTCATTACAAGAATGAAATGGACAAGGGAGGTAAACGTAGCTGTTATGGAATGTTTCTATTTAAGTAAACTATTTACAGAAGAAGGGAAACCCATTCGTGGTTACAGACAAAGAATGCATAGAATATGGAAAGAGAGAGAATTATTTTCAGTATCAGAGCAGAGATTGTGTGACCAGGCAAGAATGATTAGAAAAAATAAGTGGTTAACGGCAATTGAATTGGAAGAAATAAGAAGAAGAGTGATACAGGAAGAAGAGAGAGGTGAAGAGAACTTGGAAATGAAAACGGCTACCTTAGGAACAGAAGATGAAAGTGAAGTACGGCCACAGTGGGAATAGAAGAAGAAAATGACAATAACAGTAAGGATTGCACCGATGGAACTAGTAGTGGACAAGGGACAGAAAATATAGAGGAAGAGAGTAATGCGAACAAACAGAGTGCCAACACCGAAAACGTAGTATTGAATGATTTTGAAAATGCATCTAATGAAGAGAAGGAAATGGTGAGAAAGATAGTGGAGTTAATGAATAATCCAGACAGAGAAGGTGATTATGATTTTAGGAAAGTGAATAAGATAAGAGTGGTGGAAGAAACAAGAAAGGTTAACAACGTGTTGAAGTATATAGAAACTAGCAATATTACAGAAACTAATAGGTTACTGAAAGCTGTTAGTATGTTAGTGGCGGAGAGGATAGGGATAAAGAAGAAAAATAAATCAAAAAGAAACACGGAGCCATGGTGAAAGAGACGGATTGTTAATAATATAAAGCAAATACAGAAACACTTAGCAATACTGGAACGGAATCGAAGAGGAGAATTAAGAAGGGAAGGAAAGTGCAAAGTATTCGAAAGGAGGTATAACTTAAAAACAAAAGGTTTGACAGTTGGTATTGAGGAGTTGAAGCAAAGAGTAATTGCAAAAAAGGCGAAGGTGAAACGGTACAAGCAAAGAATAAAACAGTATAGACAAAATAGATTGTTCAGTGTGAATCAGAAGAGATTTTACCAAGAAATAAATGGGGAATCAAGGCAAGAAAAGATTATACCTGACGCCGAAGAAAGCAAAAGGTTCTGGGGAGGAATTTGGGATGAAGTGAAAGAACACAATAAGCAAGCAGAATGATTGAAAGAAATCAAGGAAAATGTAACATACTCTTCACAAGACGATCTACAGATAACTAGGGAGAAAGTTGAGATGCAATGCAGGAAGATGCCTATTTGGAAAGCCCCAGGACTTGACGGAGTGCAAGGCTTTTGGATTAAATATTTGACATCCTGCCATCAAAGAATAGCAGATCAGATGGAAAAAATCTTAAGTGATGAAGACGAACTTTCCTGAATGGATGACGTCTGGCAGAACTGTGTTATGTGTGAAGGATCCAACAAAGGGTAACAGTGCAGACAAATTTAGACCTATAACTTGTTTACCTTTAATGTGGAAGCTCATGACTAGGATTATAGCAGAAAGTATATACGGGTTTTTGGAGGACAACATGGTGTTGCCAAATGAGCACAAAAGATGCAGGAGAAGGAGTAGGGGGACTAAAGACCAATTACTCACAGATAAGATGGTGCTGAAAGATTGCAGGAGGAGAAATACCAACCTGGCTATGGCCTGGATAGATTATAGAAAAGCCTATGATATAATGCCACACTCGTGGATCACTGAATGTTTAGAAATGTTTGGGATTTCTAAGAACGTGGAAGGGTTTATAAGACACAGTGTGTCTCAACGGAAAACAGAATTGACATCATGTGGAGAGAGGTTAGGACAGGTACAAATCAGGAGAGGTATATTTCAGGGGGATAGTCTATCCCGGTTATTGTTTGTACTGTGTGTAATACCACTGAGTCTAGTATTAAAGAATGTGAAAGCGGGATACGAGTTCAAAGGTAAACAACAAAGGATCAATCACTTGTTATTTATGGATGATCTAAAATTATATGGTAAGAGTGAAGTTCAAATTGATTCCTTGGTCAAGACCATACAACTCTTCAAAGATAGAGGATGTGCGGTCAGGTTTATACATGATACAAAGAGTCGTTCTTTGACCTGGAAATATTTTATTTTCGAGCTTTCGACTGTCTGGCTACAGTCTTCAATGAAAAGAATAAAGGGTAATAAGATGGTGTGTTCTATTTATACAGGTGATGAGCGGGGATGACGTAATGGATGAAGCGGTAGAATTACAATAAGAATGGTTCCGATGCAAAGGTTATAGGAAACTATTTACGTAAAAGGATCGAGTATTGTCCTGGGAGTGCGGGGGAGTTATTGTCGACTTCGTTGGTTGAGGCAGTGTGCCAGGATTCTAGTGTTTTTCGAATTCTATAGTGTCCTTTGTCGATAATAGAGGCGTTCTTAATGTCTATGTTGTGGTTGTGTTTCCAGGCGTGGTTTACGACGTTTGACCCACGTGCAAAATTCTTTATGTTTCTCTCGTGTTCTTTTCTTCGTGTTAAGAACGATCTCCCGGTTTCCCCAATGTAGCTCCGGTTGCAGTCCGCACAGGGTATTCTGTAAACAACATTCGTTTGCTCTTCAACAGAGCAACAATCGTTTGCTCTTCTACTCGATCCTTTTACGGAAATAGTTTCCTATAACCTTTGTATCGGAACCATTCTTATTGTAATTCTACCGCTTCATCCATTACATCATCCCCGCTCATCACCTGTATAAATAGAACACACCATCTTATTGCCCTTTATTCTTCCGGTTGAAGACTGTTGCCAGACAGTCGAAAGCTGGAAGATAAAATATTTCCAGGTCAGACAACAGCGGTTTGTATCACTATACAACTCGTTAGTACAGATATCGGAATAGAATTTGGTATCAAGAATGTGGAGTGTTGATCCTGAAAAGAGGAAAGGTTGAAGAGAGTGAGGGTATTGTTTTGCCAAATGGGGAAACGATGAAAATTATTGAAGATGAGGGATATAAATATTTGGGAATCTTAGAGATGGACGAAATTAAGGAAGAGGCAATGATAAACAGGTTCAAGAAAGAATACTTGAGAAGATTGAGATTGATTTTAAGGTCAAAACTGAATGGAAAAAATAAGTTTCAAGCGATCAACAGGTGGGAGGTAGTAGTACTCATGTATGGAGCAGGAATTTTTAAATGGAGTAATGAGGAGTTACAAAGCTTGGATAGAAATTCGGGGAGGTTGCTAACAGTGTATGGTACCTTTCATCCTAGGAGTGATGTAGATAGGTTATATCTACCAAGAGGAAAAGGAGGAAGAGGGCTAATGAGTTGTGAAAGTTGTGTACGAGCAGAAGAGAATGGGATAGGGTGGTATGTTAAGAATACCGTAGGGCTGCTGTTAATACTGGTTAGACGAGGGGGTATAATCAATCTGGAAGAATGTTTGACAAAAGAAGAGTATAAGAGAAGTAAGACAGAGAAAAGAGAGCAGAAGTGGAGCAATGAGAAGATATATGGACGATACTGTAGAGGTGGTTGTGGTTGAAAATCAGCGATTTAAAGGCAGAAACAAAAGCTCTTATCTGTGCTGTGCAAGAACAGACATTAAGAACTAACTACATCAAGTTCAACATAGATAAGACTGTTGAATCACCCCTATGTCGAGTGTGTGGTGAAAAAGGAGAAAGCGTGGGACATTTGATTAGCGGATGCAAAAAGCTTGTTCAAAGGGAATATAAAATAAAACATGATAACGTGGCAAGAATAGTCCATTGGACATTATGTAGGAAATATGGCTTGGAGCGAGCAGTTCATTGGTATGATCATGCCCCGAAAGGAGTGGTGGAATCTGGTGAGATAAAGGTGCTATGGAATTTCATGATACAGTGTGATCATCACATAGAATGTCGAAAACCTGATATAGTTGTTGTGGAGAAAGAAGAAAAGAAATGCTTAATTGTTGACAATGCCATCCCTGATGATAAAAATGTTGGAGTGAAAGAAGAGGAGAAGGTTCAGAAGTATGACAAGCTAAAGTGGGAAATTAAAGAGTTGTGGTCAATAAAGAGCGTAGATGTAGTACCGGTAGTTATCGGACCACTCAGTACTGTGAGCAAGAAGCTGGAAAAATGGATAGACAGGATAGAAATTAAAACTTAATATAGAACATCTCCAGAAGACTTCGATTTTGGAAACAGCAAAGATATTAAGAAAGACCCAAGAAAGTTGAATGGACCAATGTCACCCTAGACAACTGGCTGTAGATGGCTGACATTGAGGATTACCAGCAGAACATCAAGTGGGCGTTTCCCTTGAAGTTGAACGAGTTCCCCACGATTTGTTTGTACGCTGTGCATTTTTTCTTCCACATTTTGACACTGTTATATTTTGGTTGTCGCTGAATTTGGATCTGACTAATAGTTGCTGTAATTTGAGTGGTTGTCTCCTGCTATGGATGAACTTGAGTAGTTGTAAAATGGTTTTCATTCTAGGACTGCCTTTGAGGACTTCTATTCCTGGTTTTAGTAAGGAGTCAATGGGCGGGTTGTTGAGGTTGAAATTTCATCAAAAAATTCAAGCCTTCTCTCAATTCCACATAATTATCTACAGTGAAATTTATCCAATCAAGTGTTATTAACGACGTCACAATTCTGTATTTTAACTAATTAATGAAGCCTGAGGAGCTAATAAAAAGTAGCGAAAGGCGTAGCGCAATAAAAAGTTAGAAAGTCTACTTGGTATTACTATTCTTTTTATATATACATCACCTGTATTTGAAATTAAAAAGGAATATTTCTTCTTCTATGTCATTTTCCCAAGATTTAGGGGTTGGCAGATCGGATCTTCCTTTTCCATACGTCTCCATCATTTGTATGATGAGGTATTAGTCCCTTCCCTTCCATGTATATATATATGTGTATAGACGGGGTCTTAATAGAGAGGGGGGACTTAATATAAAAAAAGTGACACAAAATGCTGTTGTTTGATCTGTGCTCGCATACCCAGTACATGTTTAATTTCTATAATGAAACTCTAAAATCACATATGTCATTTACTTTGTGTTTAAATGCTTGAAGACGGACTAGTTGCTCCGGGGAACTTCATTGAAAGATGTGATGCCGAAAAGCCACATGCAAAGAAGCTTAGACTTCTTTTAAAAACTGAGCTTGAAAATTTGAAATATTAAAAACTGAACTTGAAATTATCTCACATGAAACTAAACATCGGGAAAGTCATGTTAAGAAATAAGATACACACTTTGTAAAGCCGCTTGAAACTACTTGTTTTGTTTACAACCTCAACTCGTTTGCATATTCTTTAGGAGGGGGCTTAAAAGAAAGGGGGGCTTATTTAATTTTTAACTTCCTAGAGGGGGGCTAAATAAGGAGGGAGGCCAAATAGAGAGGAGGCTAAATAGAGTGGGGGCTAAATAGAGAGGGGGGCTAAATAAAGAGGGGGGCTAAATAGAGAGGGGGCTTAATAGAGAGTGGGGTTTAATGGAGAGGGGAGCTTAATAGTGCTTTTACAGTATATATGTAGATATATATGTACATGTATATGTACATGGATATGTGTATGCATATGCATACGTACATGTATATGTATGTGTATATGTATATGTGTATGTATATGTATATTTATATGTATTTCAACAAAAGTCCTTTGGAAGCCTAAGCCTTAAACATTGAGGCCGCAAGGTTTGTTGGGAAATTCTTAAGATGTTGCCTTGTCTATTTCGCATTGCAAAGTAATAAACCGATTTATAAAAACGTTTTGCTGTTGGGAAAGTGAGGTTCTGCCAGTACGGATCACCCCATGATGATGGAATTGTTGAGCCAAGCTAAGAATACGTTGAATATCGAGCTTCGCGTAGCCGAATCATTGAATTCACAAAGTGCTTTATTTCATCTAATTTGCATTAAACGCCACACTGCAAAATTTTGATGTTTGCATCAAACTTCAGACCCAGTCAACTTTACATTGTACAGTAAATCCTCTGGGAAATTTTACATATCAGTTGAGTTGCATGTCTATTCTTCATGAAATATGTGAAGGAGGATTTGCATCACACGATGTCGAAAATGGATAGGCAAAATGCAATTCATCTCAATCTCAAAGTCGTGAGTCAGTTCTAACAAGACTAAATACGACACTTAAAGTCGCCGCCATAAAGTCGCTAGGGGTCATCCCTAACGGACGACTGCCACTGAAACCGTCGAAACGTCAGTCACCAACAGTCTTTCTCAAGACTACACTTGCAGCAAAAAGTCGCGCGTGCAATACCCGCATTTTTATTTGTTAAAATTGAAGAGGTTTCTGCTTGGTTCCATTCGAGAGCTCCTAAGACAAAAGAAAAACGTCGCGCGCGAGACCTTTTTTTTACGAAGTGCAAATCCATCTTAATCTGGACAATATATCTTCACGTACTTATTCGTCATTACAACAGTAGAACTTGTCAGTTTTTACAAAGCCTGAGATACACACATACAAATGTTTAAGTTTCTTTACTCTCTTATAACATCTTTCCCGGTCAATAAATCCGGCATTGCTCTATTGTAACACCGCTACAGTCTATACCATCTTGCCTGAAAACTTCGACTTAGATAACAAATAGACCCTCTTTTCTCAGCTGAGGGAGGGAAGCCTAAATAATTTGGCCACCTTTCTCAAGACTTCAGATAATAAAACGAAAATTAAAAAGGAGGACATACGGCACTCAAATTTAGGAAAAGCGATAAGTAACCCACAACTTGAATAAGTAAATTATGAAACATACACCGAAAGAAGACATCTTGAAGCCTGAAATTCAAATTGAAAAAAAATCAGACAAAAAAAGTAAAGGACAGCGATTTTTCAACTGTTTCAAAGCCATTGTCATAACGACTGAGTAACAAACAAACTGTGTTCTATATATATCATAATTGAACGCAGAAGGGCTGGCAACATAACATACTGTTATATAACAGTCTGTTCTGTTACCAACCCTACTGCGTTCAATAATAAGTTCTCAGGATAAAGCTTAAAGTGAATTAAAGTGAATTGATAAAGTTTTTACGTTTCATTCTGAGGATTAATAAATCGTTTTAAAACTTGGGCCTGGGAGACCAAACGAGCAAGTTAAAGACGCGAACTCCTGGATGGCCCGGGGCATGTTTCCCTGGAAATTTTTAGAAAAGAGGAATTATGGGATTAATTATTCCTGCAGAAAAGCTTCGGATTTTATTATTACTGTCACCGAGGCTGATTCCGGTTTGCCAGTGGATCATATGGCACCTAAAAGCATTTTATGATTCAGGTAACTTTTTTACTTTTCGTTACTTTTTGCTCAGATCAATTTACCTATATTTTATTTATTTAACAACAAATTTGCAGATCAACAATTTGCAGACCCAATAGGCAGATCTGCCTATTTGTCTGTCTGTCTGTTGGACGGAAAGGCGTACGAAGGGATGGACGGATTTACAGATACAGATACAGATTTAGATGCTGCTACAGATATGAAGTTCGATATAGATATATAGATACACAATTTTTTTTTTTTTTTTTTTTTTTTTTACTTATATTTTTTATAGAAGTCGACGAAAGGTGACAGCAATTACTTACTTGATTACTTCTCTTCGAATCCTCGGTTTACAGCACTTTCCATTTCTATAATTTCCTTAAAGACAAAAATAAACACTTGTGAAGGTGGCAAAATAGACAAAGTTCTCGCTCTCTCGTAAGGCATGGCGGCCAAACTGGGGTCAATAATTATGCGTATGCCTATGTATATGCTGTATCCGCGGTATGTTGCTTACAATCTGCCACATAGTGATAATACGCACATAATACAACAAGCATAATACGCACAAAGATATGCACAGACACGGGCACGGACATAGGTATAACACATTCATACGAATGCGCGTACTACCTAACTCTATGTCTATGCTTATATATGCCTACACCAAGAAGTACGATAGTGATAATATTCAGCAGGAATACTATAACAATTGTGTTATATTACGTTATTAGCGGCATGACAACACCATTGTATCTGATAATCTTTCACGATTTATTCTGTATTAGAGATCGTATCCGAAATACTTGAACGCAATGTGCCTCATTCCTACATGCGTTTTTTGGTATCAAATAATACTTTCTCGATTCAACAAGATTTAAAAACTTAACATTCTTAGCATATTACAAGCTCAATGGCAGAAAATGGTCACCATTGCTCTCCAGAGCGTGACCAATTGTTTCAATCCACAAAACCCCCTCTGAAGCTTTGGGTTATTCATTATTCGTTTTATATAATTAACTCACATTTGGTTACTCAAAAAAGCGTGCAACGGGATTTTACTGGTTAAGTGATCGCTCTCAACAAGTGAAAATCAAAACCTTTTTTTTCTAATCCTTCCCTCATAGCTGTAAGACAGAGATCAATTCTGTCTTATTTCTTGTTTGGATCATTCTTGCAGTATCCTTGAACAACGGGGTTAAGGTGCTTTGGTGGTTCAGTGGTCAGAGCCACGGCATCTCACCACTGAGGTTAAAGCTTGGTTTACACGAGCAAATCAAGCTGAACTACAAGAACAAAACAAAGGACGGGATAAAGAAAGTATTCGCAAGGGGAAATACCAGCATCGGCACAAGCACGCGAATTGAACGCAAGCACAGGTGCAAGTGTAAAGCCGGTTTTCCACTTGCGAATTTTTTCGCGAGAAGCGGCCAATTTTGCCGATGCGCATGCGCATTTGAACCTGTGACTGCTCGCCGAATCAAAAAAATTAGCCTGGTTTCATCGTCGGAGCGAACGTGGTAGTAGGAGCTATTCGCTGAAGTGAAAAACAGAGTTCGAATGAATCCTACGGTTTGACGGCGAAAAAAGGCGCTAGCCAATCAGATTTCAAAAAAGTCTCTGACTTGCTTCTGAAGGAAGTGTCAACATGGCGGAACTCGATCTAGGGGCGTTGCGAAGGTTCCTCACCAATTTTCCAAGTGCCAATTCTCAATCATCAGCTGTAGCACTGCAAGGACCACCACATCAAGTACAACAATTTCAATCTGCACAACAACGGTAGCAGCAAGAACCTCAGTCTGGACAGCCCCAAGATGTCGAATAACTGAGAAGTTCCCAAAGTTGCGAAAGCTTTGCGAGTCAAGGGTATGCTGTGCAGTATTTGTCAGCAGGGGACAGTCAAGAACTTGAGCGAAACGAAGAAGGCGATAGGCCTTTTTATTCTGAAAATGCTATCGAATTTGATAAAGAATTATTTTTAGAGGAAGTTCAAAAATATAGGTGTCTTTGGGACATCAACTCAGAAGCATATAAAAACAGGCCGATTAAGCAAAATGCATGGACCCTCATTGGAAAGTTATTTAACAGAGACAGTGAGTTTTTCCCGACGAAACTAAAGAAATGAGACAGACGTCTAAAAGCTTTATAGAACTACTTCCATCTTTCAAGTATTGTTTTTCAACACCATTTCACTTTGCGTTGTAAGATATTTGGACAGTTGCTCAACGATTAATTTTAAAGTTCTGACAGCTGAAAATTACTCCAAAAAGTGTAATGAGAAGTGGTTGAACTTTTACCCAATTCAGACCCTATTTCAACCTTAATTTCAGAAATTACAAAGGAAAACACCATATCCCAATTACAATTTTACACATGCTTTTTTAATCCATTGATGGATCCATCCTCTACATTGACTGCTGAAGGTTAAAAGCATTTGATTTAATTATATTTTTTTAAAATATAGAAGTAGTGTCCATATGTTAGACATGTGGTATTTTTTTGTGTAAGCTCTGTAAGTGGACCCCATAATGCAAACCATTAATTATATGGTTCTGTTAAGTTTCAACAAGGAAAGGCATACTAATGACCTGTAAGGGTTGTCATATCAAGCTATCACTTGTACCCCAATAAAAACAACTGCCCTTTGAAATTAGCCTGGGAAGGTCATTTTTTTCAGATTTTAAGTTCATGTTGTTTTGATAAAACTGATATAGAGTTCCTCAAAATTCAAAACAAATTCTAATTGTTGTATTCATTTGAAACTGCTGAATTTTGTTTCCGTTGTGCTGTATTTCCCTGGCAATAATTGTTGTTACAGTCATATTGCTAAATATCATATACTTCATTTTTATTCATGTTGTATTGTGTACGGTGCATTGTGCATTATATATTGTGCATACACTTATATTTGCTTGCATTTAATTTCAGTTGAGTTCTTGCAAAGACAACTCAAGAATCTCAAAGACAGCTTAGATAAAAGACAACGTATGACAAGATCTGGAGCTGCAGTCTCTTCACTTCCAAGGTGCAAATATTTTGAGCAAACGAAGTTTCTCTTTGAGGAAACAGCACACAAGCCTACAGAGAGTAATCTGCCCATCACAGCAGAACAAGTTGTAACATCTGTTGACGAACCATCTACTTCTAATAAATCTGTAAGTAACGCTACAAAAAGAAAATCAGACGAGATGTTATTTCCTCCTTCTGGAAGTCAGCATGGCTTTAAAACACGTCAAGATGCCATTGATACAGCAATTCTCAAACAGCTGGAGAGGTCAAACAGGCAAATAAATGAAACACTTCAAAGGAGAAGAATGATGATGAAACTTCCCTTAATTGCAAAAGCTTAATTCCAATAATTAATGCTCTCTTTTTGAAGAAAAAAAAAGATTGGCCATGATTAAAGTTAGCCAGTTGCTGTATGATATTGAATTTGAAGATTAATAACTTCATAATTATGTTGTCATGACTTAACTTTGCAATTCATATTTCATATATTGAACACAAGATTATCATGTTTAAAATACTTTATGCAAATTGTGTTAGCTTGGTTACTTTTTGAAGTTATATATATTTTAGATTCAAATAACAAATTATTGAATGTCTTGAATAGTTACAGTGTTATGGTAAGGAAAAGTTGAAATGACAATTTACTTGAACATTTAAAAATCAAATGCTGAAAAATAGGAAACAATGTCTGCCTTGAATGGCAGTAAGTACTGTATAATACAATAGGGGGGTATGAATGCAGTTTCCATTGTTTGCCCATACCCCTACTTTTTGCTGATACCCCATCAGTGAAAAACTCCAAAAACAGTGTTTTTTGCTATTTTAAAAGTGCACCAAGGTACGATCTAAATAATTTTTCACAAAAACTTTAATGCTTTCAATTTTCATCTTCTAAATATCTTTTTATCCAGCACTAAATTTTTTTACAAGTTCAAATGAACATAATGTAGTTGCAACTTTAAGTTCTAATAATGGATAACTATCACGTTCAGTTTCCAATCCAATTTCTGTCATAATTTCTTCTGTCATATATAAAATGTTTCTCAATGCAAAATCATCATCAATATCATCCTCATCTTCCAAAAGTTTTAAACAATCTCCATTAATTCTTTCCAATATATTATTGTACCTCTTAAGTTGCTCCATATATATTATAAGGAAGATTAAATATTTTTATAATTTCCATTGTGTACATTACAATATCAGCTTTATTTTTAAAATGGTCACAATCATGCTCTGAAAACAAATTATTTGTTGTTGTCTACATATTTTTTTCATTATTGATATAATATCTTTTATTACTTTTGTTTGTTTGCTTTTATATTCTCCATTAGATGGAAAGAAGATATCACGATATTTCTCAAATTTCATATATATTACAGAATATTTTATAATGACCATATGCATAACTTTTAATACCATCATCTAGTAAATAACGCTTATCATCAAAGCATGACAGTGAGACTTTATTGATCTCATAACTGCGTATTTCATGACAGTTACTTCTTATCGTTTTCATCTTATGATGCATTTGTTGTTTAGAAAACAATGTTTCTTTATAATTAATATGATCAATGTCCTTTTTAATAACAGCCTTTTTAATTCCTTTCGCAGTTTTACCACCCTTATTGTTGTTCTTCAAATAACTGTACATCTTACTTCGAAGACCAATAAATTTCACAATTGGAACACCTGCTGTCTCATCTTTCATCTTATCAATAACTTTTTTGTTCTCTTTAAAGTAATATGGTGAATCTTCTGGATAATCACTATTATCAAATAGTCCTTTTCTCTCATGGAGGCCTTTATACACATCTTCCGTGGCTATTTCATTCATTAAACTGTCAGTATCAGTGAATAACAGCTTGGCATTTTAACCATACAATGGTTTTATTATGTTGTAATGGAAGTCATACATAAGTGTTTTTGACAGTTCTAATATGCACATTCCTACAACTTTTTCTCCTTTATTTGGCATCTTTATTGCTTGCTTACCGTTTATCGTTATACAGATCTTCTTGTGTTTTTCAAGAGTATGTTCACCATGAAAACATTGCAAACAATACATACAAAAATGTTTCTTCTCTTTATGATTTGTTTGGTTATACATAAATCTGTTAAAGTCATAAATCAGAACATAATGGTTCTTTATAAGTAATAAATTTAGAATATCATTACATCTTTCTTTTGATATATAAATCGGAAAAGGTGTTTTATTCTCCCGGCCAAAAACATTCACATTTATATTGTTCTGTTTTTCCACCTTATTATACTTTTTTACAGGAACAGGAAATTGCACATTATTGTAATCTAATCGAGTAATAGATTCCTTATCACACCTTTTTATTCTTTGTGGATCCTTTGTGGATTTAAATGCCTAATATGACACCATCTAAAACTTATTATCCTTATTTTGTAAATTAATAAGACCTTTTTTATGATGTTGTAATTCCTTAGGTAATTTCACTTATGAACTGCCTTTTAATGGTTTATATTTAGCAAAATCAATGAAATGTTGATCAACACTTTTAATAGCCCATCCTGAGCCTTCTGATATCCATACATCAATTTTATTTAAGATTTTTCAATTTGATTTAAGCAAAGTTTCGGATATTTCATTGTTATTTATTATTTTCTTTGGTTTGCTATTAAAATATTCCTTCTTAATTATTTTTGGTTTTTCAAATGTAACTACTATTGTCTGAATGTATTTATAATGTTTCATTTCTTTTAATAGATCAATTATTGCATCCTTAACACCAATTAATTGCATTTTTGGATCTTTTAAATTTACATTTTGATGTTATAACTTCTAACAAATCCTTTTAATACCTTTTTATTCTTAGTAATAATAGCAGTCTCATCAACAGTAAATAAATCAATCTCATGACTTAGGATTCTATAATTTCCATAAAAGTTGAAATTATTAAGGATCTCATTATTTGCTTCTGTTAATATTTTTCTTGCAGATGATTTATTTTTTTTATATCATTTTCAAAAGATTTTTTACTCCAGTATTTACCATTTACATAAGAAACAGCTTTCACTGATATAATAAAACTTTTACCTTTATTGCTCTTTATAAGTTCTATAACGTCTCTATTTGTAAATCGAAATTCCTTTCTGAGATTAGAATTTCTTATGACTGACATTTCATAGGAATCCATCTATAATATACTATATGATTATTTCTTTAAGCCTCTTTAAACCACTTTAAATAGTATGGACAATTGCAATCTTTATCCCACTCTAATTTCTTATATATAATTCCAAATAATCGGTCATCAAACTTCTTCTTTGCCTTGGATTCAATCAAGTGTTTTAAATGACAATTTAATGGAATTCCTCTTCTACTACAAAGCCTTATAATGTAATAATTATATCTTGATAAATTCTTTCTGCTTATTAATTTTTCCTTTCTCATAACATCCAAAACTTTTGTAAAATCATCATTAATAATGTTAATATATTGACTATCAATACATTCCCTCAGTTTTTTTATACATCCATTTGCTTCTATTATGAACAGACTTCTTACGTTTTAACCATATATTTTCAATCCATTCTCCACCATTGGTTAAATAATTATCACTTATAACAACACATTTTGGACATTTATAATAACCATTAGCAACAATTCTTTTCACATTGCAATCTTTACAATACAATGCAGAATTAATGCACATATATATTATATATAATTATTTCTTTAAGCTACTTTAAAGATATTTAAAAAGTAAATAACCAGTAGAAATACCAATAAAACCTGTGGTTATATATTGATATTCCTTCATTTCATCACTTGGTTTATAAAAATCATTTCATTGTGGTTCTTTATATTTCATTAATTGAATCTGTCTCAGTTCATCTAATGCCTTATTAGTTTCATTTATATCTGCGTTTGCATCTGACAATTCTTGTCTCAATTGTTGGATTCTATCATGTCGTTTTATTTCCATTTTCATTGAACTCCTCCTTCGCTTTCTCTAAGTTTTCTACTGCTAAATTATGACGTTTCATCTCCTCTTCATAGCCATTTTATCAAACATTTTAAACAAATATCCAGCACCAGCAAAAGAAACAGCTGCAAATGTTGTCTGTAAAAATCCTCCAACTAATGCCATTTATTTATATAATTAATTAGATTTGAATGGATGAGTTGGAATATATTTCTTATTCTGCAACCATTTTATCAATAATGTGCTTCCTGCAACACCAGCAGCTAGTTTTGCTACATCATAGGAATCTGTCGCATCCGTCACTTTTTCTTTCAACAGTCTTTTAGACAGCATTGACAATCCTACTACTCCAACAGTCACCAATACGGAATCATATATTTCATTCATAATTTCTTTATCTAGCATTTAATTATATATAATAGTTTATAGTTTAACTCTATGGAAATTAATTTTATGGTTTTTTAATGTTACATTGTTTTTGAACTTATTCCTACAATATGGACATTTTATACGTGTTTCATTCATATATTGTATAATTTCCGTTAGAATGAGGTCATAATCACTAGAAACCAAGCATTTATAATTGTTCATTTCATATTTCTCTAATAATTCCTTCTGTGAGTCTGACAATTGTTCAGTATTTTTGGGTGTTTTAAATTCAATACAAAATCCATTATAATACTTATGTAAATTAGTAATAATGATATCTGGTTGTCCTTTTTGAAATCCTTTTCTATATGAATTTATTCTCTTACTAACAGTATCTTGTAATTCTCCTAAGCCAGCAATTATTAATGTATCAGGATAAAAACGTCTTATATATTGCAAAAGTTTAGTATGTAAATCACACTCATCTTCTATTTTAAATACATTATTATAAGAACTGTTTTTTTTACTATAAAATCGGTGTTCTCTAATGGAAGGTAATACATCTTTTGTTACCCATCTTTGGAAATTCTTAACTGAATCTAATTTTGATCTTAATATTAATGAATAAAGACCACTTTCATTCAAAAAAGTGTACCAGTGGACCTGACCCACCATTTCGTCTGGTAAGCTTTTCTTGTCCTCATTATCAACATGTTTTCTTATTGCTTTATTAGTGTCTTTATAACCTAATAAAATAGCAATTTCTTTACCTTTAAACCAAGGATTTCCAGACTTATCAATATAAGCATTTATGGTGAAATTCAATTCTGTATTATTATATTCTTTCAATTTCATATAATATCTATACATGATAATTCTTTAAGCCACTTTATAATGTGTTGAAGTAGTTTGTTTTATATTCTCAAATAAAAGTGACATTACTTCAGACTTCTTTTGTAAAAGGTCTCCTTCTATCTCAATTTCCTTCATAAAACGATCTGTCATATCTATAAGTCCAATTAAGGAATTCTCAATGTTAATAACAGCTGAGCTGTTACAAATTTCATCTATTGTTCCATGTATAGCAATACAATTTTATTTATACTTTCAAATACACTGTAATTTTCCATCTATATATAATATGAATTATTCTAATGAATCCAGAAGTGGAGGTTTTTCTTCCTTTAACATTGGATATGTCTGCTTTGATTCTTTTGTAGGTTTTTCTTCCTTTACTTTTTGAGGAGAAGGTTTACTTTCTTTAGGCTTTCTACTTGCATAATGCAGACTTACAACTGCAGTTAAAACTCCTATATCATTTAAAATGAGACCATAATTGATACTACATTTATTCTTTTCTATATCAACTTGTTGTTCCATGTTAATCTTTCTTTATTTATTTAATGCTGCCAATCGTTTGCCTGCTTCAACACTTTTAGGATCTTTCTCTTTCTTAACTGTAGTAATCTTAGGTGTTTCTTCAGTCATCTTATAATATATCTTATATTTTACTGTCAGTCATCTATCAACAGATCTATCAGTTATCTATCAGTTATCTGTCAATTATCTATCAGTAATCTTACAGTAATCTATCAATAGATCTATCAGTTATCTTACAGTTATCTATCAATAGATTTGTAGATGGATCTATCAGATGGACAATATTAGTCAAACCATTAAAAATCCCTGTATACTAGTACAGTAAAATGGTGTATTTAAATTCTACTTCTATAATAATAATTTTTCATAAGATGTTGGGCACTAAAATTCTATATACGTTTCATACAAATATATATAGTCCAGAAGTAGATTTCATCTTAATTATGTGTAAATACCTTGTCATATCTATCTGACATGCCATTAATTGTTGGACATAGATCTGCAACAATATCATACAGTACTTTAGTATCTGTTAAGAATACTGTTTCATCACAAAGAATACCTCTCAAGTATGTTTTAAGTTGTATTAAGATTTTATTATAATTTGCATAAGCAAACTTACAACTTTCCACTTTCTTGTCTATATCACTTTTAGTAATATAACCTTGGATAAGTACACCAACTGCAGTTATGGACAAACTTATGAAATGTGTGAATGGAACAAGAGCACTTCCTACAAGTGTAAGTGACATGGAGGTCATATTCAATGCAAGTTTTATTTTCTTTAATTTCTTATATTTCCATTTCCAGTGATGTAAGTACTCGTTACTAAAGTAACGCGTTACTTATTACTAATTACTTTTTGGGTAATTTTTCGTTAATTAATTACTTTTTGCACGAAAGTAATTTGTAACGTAATCAATTACTTTTTGAAGGTAACGAGTAACATTTTAAGAAAGTAATTTGAGTTACTTTTGGGCACTTTTATTATTTTCCAAAAAAATTGAGCGTAAAAATAAAAATGCCTGCAGTGTTGCTGGCCAGCGTCAGGATTGCAAAATAACACAGTTGAATATACTTCATGGCATTGCAATGTTGTGTCGCCTTGCTCGTTGAAAACAACATGAATATGGATGAAGTTATCGTTGAAGCGGAAAATGAAACCAGTGAATCTAGTGATATAACTGATATTGGCACAGAAACAGTGGAAAAAGGCAACTTGAATGTTAATCCGTGGCCACGACTAGAGGAATTGTTTACTTTTTCGTCTCAATCGTCTGACAAGAAGAATTTACTTTTCAAGTGCAAATTATGCCCACCATCAAAAAAGCCATTTTCGACTTACAAAACGTCGCATTCGAACCTTCGAAAACATGTAAAGGTAAGGGATAAAAATGGGCAACAAATGTTCTTTAATCTTAGCTCTCACTTTGTGACTTTTTTATACATTTCATGATCAATGATGCAATTTTAATATACTAATATGTTTCATAAAAAATTATATGACAGAAGGTTCACCCATTCAGCCTGAAGAAGTTTAACGAGCTGACAAACGTGCGAGAACTAAAGCGAGCTGGTGATGCTGCAGGGAATGGTGGCGCTGGTAGGATGAAACAAGCTAGATTGTCTTGGCAAACCTCAAAGCCGAGCTCCAAAGTCAACCAAGAAAATTTTGAGAGTTTACTTTTGAAGTTTGTGACTGATACACTGTCGCCCTTGTCCATTGTGGAACAAACAAGTTTTAAGGAGCTTCTTGTTTCCCTCAACCCTTCAATAGTGATGCCTTCCTGTTACATGGTTACCACCCGCCTAGAGAACATGAAAGACAGTGTGATGGCTTGCGTTAAGACTGCAATGGGACAAGTTGATTGGGTGGCTACAACTACTGACTGCTGGACAGCCCACCATCGATCTTTCCTTGGCGTAACTGCTCATTGGCTCAATAAGGAAACCATGAAACGCGAATCTGCTGCCCTGGCTTGTCGTCGTCTTACTGGTAAACATGATTATCAACTACTGGGCAAGGAACTTTGGAACTGCCTTTTGAATTAACATTTTGTTGTTGTTTAAGTCCATGAGAACTTGAAAGTAATTTCAAAGTAATTAGTAATTAATTACTTTTTAAAAAAGTAATTAGTAATCGGTAATTAATTACATTTGAAAGATTTTAATAAGTAATTAGTAATAATTACTTTTTTGGAGAAGTAATTGTAACTTTACTCGTTACTTTTTTTTGGTAATTTTCACATCACTGTCCATTTATAACAAGTCGTCAATTTATGGTAATATGAATACCAATTCATTAGTTTCTTAGCATCCTCTTCACTTGGATCTTTATTTATAACTATATCTTTTATTGAATGTTATAGACTCTCTGGGCAGATTATTTAAACGCAGAGTCCAAGAGTCAATTCAAGAATGATGCGCAGCAATAAATACGAACTCCACACACACGTATCGCAAACAATAACTTTAATTCCAATACAAGACGCTTGAGAATAGAATTGATAAGGTTGGTTGGTTGATTGGAATGGTGATATTATGAAACGGTGAAACGGTAGAACGGTGAAACGGTAGAACGGGTTCGAACTACAGAATTTGGAAAGGAATTACATCAATTACAAGTGTGCGCGACTAATATGTGCATGAATACAATGAATACATAACATAATTAAAACTAAAGCAATAAAAGGTAATGAGCAACTATTTTGACAATACATATATGTAACTTACTTTGGTTGGCGCACACCAAGCTTGAATAGATATAGATATTTAGTACTGTAGATTGTTTTTACTTAAAATAGAATGCTAGCGTTCAGACGCTCTGATAGACTTGAATGAAAAAACTGACATGTGATACCTTAAGTTTATGGTAATATTATAGTGCGTGCATTACGTCACCAAAGATCTGGCAACATGTCAAGGTGCGTTTCAAACCTACAAATGTGTCCTCATGTTTGTATATAATAAAGCACATTATAAATTTATAGGTTCGTGGTCAATATTAAACCACTTTTCCCAGATACATTTATGATGTACAAGAATGTCTTTTTCTTCCATTTTATTTCTATATATCATGAACAATGCAATGTCATCTTTTAATGGTGAACTTCCATATATATTACTATCTCCAATTGCTGTTCTACTACTGCCAACAGTTGTAGTAGTTGTAAAAACACCTAATTTCTGACCATTACAATAAACAGAAGAACCATTATTTCCTGCTGGTTGGTTCCAATGAACACTTAGATCTATTTATTTAATTCAGAACAATTTGCTTTATTCTTGTATGATCCAATTGAAGCTCCAGTTGATGGTCCTATTGTTTTATAATTATATCCATTACTTACTACCAAATCTTTTTTAGGTGAAGGTAGAAATGCTATATTTTTATCAAAATTTATATTTTTATTACCAAATAATACAATATTAAAAGGAGTAGTTGAATAAAATGATTTGAAACGGTACACAATGAAGACATTTATTATATCAGGTTCTCCAGATTTTGGATTTAAATTAATATTTGATATCATACGTTCGGTACCATTAAATTTCAGAAAATATCTATTATTAATTCTACTTTGGTGCATAAAATTGGTTGTGATCTACTATTCCTTGAAATTGCATCACCTCCAGACAAACTTTGATCACATATTCTATCAACCTTTCTTGTACTAATGTCTGCAATATTAACCTCTGATGATCCACCATGAAAAAATCTGTACATAGCAGCAGCTTTTTGACAATATTCCCATATCAATGTTTCAATTAATATTGTATCAATGTAAGAACTTAAATAAACCTTAGAAATACTATCTGTGTTATCTATTGGAGCTGCTAATTTAGTGATTCTATTAAGATTCATATTTAAATCCCCAGTAAGTTTTCCACCTGATAATGGCAGATATTCTTTATCATCTTTATTTTCTTCATCTGTATATCCATAGAAAAGACTCATTTATGTATATTATAGCAAATATTTAACAGCTGAGCTGTTATATATCCACATAAAGAGGACAATACTAATATGATGACTAAATCACCATCAGCTTCGCTGTTACGTCCCTTCGTTGGACTTTCTTTTTGTCCGTTTCTTTTTAATTACATTTTGTGGTTTACTTTAAGGTACATATTGTGGTCTATTTAATGCACTTTGTGTGTCCATCTTATTTAGTTTTTCATTAATACCGAATTTCATATTAGTTGTAGCCACTCGCAATTTATTATTACATCCTTTAATTGGATTTTTAAGTATAATTAAATGACTTGGTATTAATAATAAAGATGGACTTATTGCCGTCTTCAGTACCACATTTGTAGATGAAATGGCTCTATTCATATAATTTATCCAAGTTGATGTATCATAATTAATTACACTATCTTCAAAGATATGTCTGAATATAGTTTGAACCTCTAAAGCAGAAGCTCTATTGCTTATTATAGCTTGTCTAGCCTGACTTTGACCACCAAGAATACAATATAAATAAGATTCTATGCTCTGGTTAATTAGTTCTGTGCCTTTTTTGATAATACCATTGCTTATTTTTGGAGTAAATTTCTTATAATCATTTTGTGGATCTCTAATTGATCCAGTACCAGGATGATTTTGAAGTCTGTAGTCATCTTGTTTTGTAACTCCTCTTTCTGGATCTTCTGTATGAAGAAGTTCCTGCCATGTCCATTTTGGTATATGATCTTTAAGAAAAGTAGCACCATATCTACGTAAAAAGTGGTCAGCTTGGGTTGATGTCATAATAGTTAGTTCCCTCATTACTCTCCTTATTGTGAAATATAAATGAAACCTCATTAGAGATGTTATTTGCTTAGAAGCTGAGCTCTCAGTTTGGTCATTAAATGTTAAGTGTTGTATTGATACACTGCAGTAATAAGTTGCCAACCATGTGCGAATAATTGACTGGTAACATGGCTCCTTTGGATTCCATTTTACATTGTAATTAGTTGGTAATTTTAATACAGGGAGATTGCTATTAAAATAACTATTATTATTTACATATATTCTAAAGTTTAAGTATATAGTTACAAGGTGTAATAATATTCATGCATTAACCAATCAGAGGACGTACTAAAAATAAAAGTTACAGGTATGAGAACACAAACAACATGGAAGACTAAAGAAGAATTATAAAAGGAAAAGTGGTGCTGAGCCAATATTGGCATTTAAAGAGGGTTTAAGATTGCGTTTGAGTAGACTTTCTCGTAAGAGAAGTTCGGACTCAAACGGACAGGAAGAAAGGATTTTAAAATCATCAAAGGAGACTGGGTGATCCGTGTCACGGTGGTGTGAAAGAATACTGGTGAGGGGAGGGTTAGTGCGCTTTTTACCTGTGAGAGGTGAGATTCCCATATGGTCAGATACGCGTGTATGGAGGTGCCGGATGGTTTCTCCGACATACGAAGCTCCGCAGCTTCGACACGTAAAATGATAAACTACATGCGATCTTAAGCGTAGAGGAATCTTGTCTTTAAAAGAGAAGAAATGTAAAAGTCTAAGCGACGGGTGAGCAACACACCTGATGTTGATGTGAGGAAAAGCGGATGAGAAAAGTTTTTTTATCTGAGTTCGGATATGAGAGAAATGTTGCCCAGTAAATGGTAAAGAGAGGTAAACAGCACGTTTGGGAGCCGTAAGCAATTTAGCTGATTTGGAGAAGACTTTGTCTAGAAAGGAGGCGACACATCTGTCAAGAAGTTTTACCGGATAACCAAAAGTTATTCACTGGATAATTAAGTATCATTTCAGTAGGGAAATTGTCATAATAGTAATCAATACCATTTATTGGGTACATTCTTTTATGCTTTTTACCTTTAGGCAGGTTCATAATAGTCCCATCACTGTCCCATTTTGATGGGAATTGTGAGTTTTTTCTTTATTTATATTACTTATTATACTCACCTTGTGATCACCATATAAATCCTTTGTATAAACAGGATTATTTTTAAATTTAGGATCTGTTATTAACACCCAATCACTGTATTTTGGGGTAACCGTATAATATATATCAATTGACTTAAGAGTCCCATCGTTGTTTAGATTATAACCAAATTATAAATGGATTGATGTGTTGGACCAATTGTTGTATAATTATAACAATACTAAGCATAGCACTATATTAATGAAACCAAAGGATGTTAACAAAAAGAATGAAAACCAAGTGTGGACAACTCTATATGGTCATATCTATGCTGTGTCACCCTTATCTAAATTTAAGGTAGGAGATATGGTTAAAATATTGTAACGGTATCATGTTTTGTTCCTTCCCTCGGCTGTTGGCGCACTTTTTTGGGCAGATCAAATTACTCCGACGTCAAAGGAGCTAGTCATTAAAAGAAAGGGGTGTTGGTTGATTTTCTTGTTGCGTTGAATATAATGGCACGGTCCCAAGCAGTTGTTGTCTGCTTTGAAATTGCGGCACGTTACAATATCAAAATATGAGTCTGCTTTTACTAAAGGTTATGAGGCAAACTTCACAGAAGAATTGTTTAAAGTAATTAAGGTTATACGCGGTGACTCAAATGTGTATGAGATAGGGGACTTGGAAGATGAGCCAATTATTGGGAAGTTTTATGAAGAGGAGTTGTCAGATGTTAATAAAATGAGCAGAAGATGTTTATTGAGTAGAGAAAATACTTAAGAGAAAAAAGGTAAAGGGTAGAAAGATGGTTTTAGTGAAATGGCTAGCTTATGATAGTAAACATAATAGTTGGATTCCAGAAAGTAGTACTCAAGATATAGAGTAGTATATATTATAAATGTCTGAAGGATTTGATGACTTTGAAATGGAAGACTTGAGTAGAAAGTACCCGGAATATGACAATTTGAATGACCAACAGTTAAATGATGAGTATGATAGTCTTACAAATAAGCATTTAGAATTATTAAGAGGTGACACTAACCCTCAAGATGAACAATTTGTTAATGTTAAAGAAAGGATTAATTACATTGATCGCATCCTAGAAAATAGACAAAGTGAGACCACCTTCACTAGCAATAATGATAGCAAGACTGTCACTATAAAAAGAAAAGGAGATACAAGAAGCTATTCAGCTCCTGAATTGGACATAACAGCTAAGCTGTTAGAAAATCCTGAAAATGAAAAAATATTTACCGTTGAAGACTTTATAAGAAGAAACTATGATGAAAATTTTAAGATTGATCCATTATATAATGATAAAGCAATTGAATTAATACAAAATGTTGATAAAAGAATAATAATAACATTACTTTTAAACCATTAACTAGTAGAAATGTCCGTGGAAAACCACAAATAGTACTTAAAAGAGATTCTAACGGTGTATTACAATACAATAAGGCAGAAATAGCAAAGAAAGCTGTTGAACAGTTCAAACAATTGATAAATGAAATTCAAAAAGAACAGAAAGATAGAGATGAAATTGTTGAAAATATGCCAATGGTTGACACAACCATAGAGTACACAAGAATTAATGGATTAACAGAAGAAGAGAACCGAGAATTGGAAGGTGTATTAAACCCCCCCAGAAAGTATTGATATGTCAACTAGACAAGCATTTCTTAAAGTTCAATTAGACAACATAAAAGACACTTTAGACAAAACAATAGAAGAAAGAGACAACACAAATAATCCTGAGGAATACATAGAATTAGAGGAAAGAATTATTGGTTTACGAGAAGCTAGAGATAAAACCATTGAACAAATACAAAAAGAAGTAAGAGAACAACAGGAGGAAGACATATCAAGACTACAAAAATTCAAAAAGTGGGCAAAAAAAAATATAGTTGGATTATCAGCATTAGCAATATCAATTGCAGGTATTATAACCACTATTATTATTGGTGCTAGAAAAGCCATTGTAAGTGGTGCTCAAGCAACTGGTAAATTTGCTAAAGCTTTGTATAATTAAAGCAAAAGGTTAGGATCATTAGTAGCTCCTTTACTTAACATATTAGCACAAACTATCTCATTAGGCCCTAAAGGTTTGGCATGGCTTGCTAGTAATTTGTGGGTGTTAGTAATTGCACTTACATTATACATTTATGAGCAATATAAACAGAGAAGAAGAAGAAATTAAATATATGTTATAATATAAGCATGAACACAACAGAAAAAGAATTAGTTCCAGGATTTAGAACAAGTCATATGGCTACAGTAAAAGGTAATAGGACAAGACATGTTGTAACTTTTAATCCTAATAAAGCATCAGCTGGAGAGGAACTTTATATAGACATCCCTAAGTTGAAAATGGATAGTTGTTTGGTTCCTGGTAGCTTGCATCTTTTATTCAAATTTAAAGTAAGTAATACAAAGCCATGGTTTCTTAATAATTTATCAAAAATGCTACAGAAAAGATTGGTGGTAAGATTAGCAGGTGAGACAGTGTATGATAATAGTGGTGAGAACATTTATGAAGTTTGTAAAGACTTATGGAAGACCAATTCTCAAAGACTGGATATGGTTGAATATGGAATTGCTGGCGAAAACCTTAGAAAGCTAATTTCAAAAGATGATAGCGGTGCTACAACTGGTAGCACTCAGAAAGTAAGTGATGCACTGTTATTAAGCATTTATGAACATAAGCAGAAAATCTGTTTGGATAAAATTATTAGAGATCATGGACTGTATGCTCCATTCTAAATGAATAATAATTTCCGTTATATAATAACATTACCTTCTCAAGTGAACTTATGGTGGTACAAAGTGGACAAACTCTTAAATCTTACACATTAGAAGACTTACAATTAGAATATGAGACAATAGAAAATATGGACCTGGCTAATGAAATAGCAGAAAAATACTCTATTGGTAGATCACTATCTTATAAGCACATTACATTTATGAAGACTGTTGTATGGGCAGCAGCTAGTACATTATTGAATGAAAATATAAATATCCCAAGAAAGTCAATGAGAAGTATTGTGTTATTGTTCACTAAACAGTCAAGAAGTGACAGTGAAGAGTATTTGTATCCGAATTATTACTAAAGTGAAATTGAGTTATTATTTTTGAATTATTATTATTATTATTTGAATTATTAATTGAATTATTATTGAAGTGAAATATTACTGAAGTGAAATTGACAATTTAAGGAGTACCTAATAGTGTGTTTTCCCAAGGACTTCCAAATAGTAGATTCTATGAAGAAGCAAAGAGATTATTCGGACAGAAAGAAGTAAAAGACTAATTTATGACGGTAGAGAAATTCTATAAGGATAAATTCGCCCTTGTTATTGACCTTAGAAGTCACGAGGAAGTGAATAAAACTGCTCATGGAAAGAAAATTGTAAGTACACAAAATGGTGTTGTATTAGAGATTAAAAAGAAAGCACATACTGGAAATATTAATTGCAATATATTTGTTGTATCAGATAGACTAGTAAATTTCATTAATAAGGATCTCCAAAGTATTCAATATTAGATATTATATAAATGTCTGTAAAAGATACACCTTTTAACATGATTATTACAGGAATGACAGGCTGCGGAAAGACATTTTATCTTCTTAATTTTATAGAAAAGAACTATATGAACCACTTTGATTACATTATAATAATATGTCCAACTTTCTCCTGGAATAAAACTTATGAGAATTGGAAATACTTTAATGACCCAGATATAATTGTAATTGAATGTGGACAAGATTACATTGATGATATTCTTAGATTTGCTTCAAAAATATACCAATGAACTAACAGTTTAATAATTTTAGATGACTGTGCATGCAGTTCGGATGTTAAGAAAAGAGTCAGTGAATTGGTAAAATTAGGATTTGGAGCTCGACATCATGGCTTTTCAACAATAGTAATAACTCAACAAATAACAAGTATAAGCAAATCACACAGAGAAAATATAAGCAAATTGAGTATTTTTTATAATCTCAATAGAAATGATATGAAAATTATAATAGATGATTATATGAATGGTGTTAGTAAGGAAGAAATAAATAAAATAATAAATACTCTTAAAAATAACAAGTATTCTGTTTTAGAAATTAATTTAAATTATCCATATGAATACCGTATATGTGGTATTATATAAATCCATGGTAAAGCGCAAAAAATCAATTGAAGAAAACTTTAAAGATCTGGCAGATGAAATTAAAACCGCAGAAACAGACGTTGATCCGCAAAAAGAAATTGAAAGGAAAAGAGAAGAATTAATTAAATTAGCAGAAGATGGACAGTTTGAGAAAAACATTAATCCTATTAAAAAAGCAAGAAATGCTGTTGTAGAAAAATATTATATATGAAAGGAAAAGAATGCAAAAAGCGAATGAATTTCTAACTGACCAACTAATAAGCAAGTTTGCTGATGCATTAGGTGGTTTGGATGCAATAGAAAGTTCTGAAGTATTATCCGAAGAATTACGGAAAGATGATTTATTAAAAAGTGACGTAATCAAGGTTGTTGAAAAGATAAGTCCTTATATTCTATTCTTGGGATTTTTGTCTGGTGGCATTACCACAAAAAATATAAGAGAAAGCAAATTCCGAAAACGAAGGCCATCTTTCAACTTAAGATTTAAGTTAACAAAAGATGAAAACTGTGAAATGGTGATATTTCGATTTTATTGCAAAATCATCTTCAGAATCATCTGGTCTGAAGGTGATTTTGCAATAAAATCGAAATATCACCATTTCACAGTTTTCATCTTTTGTTAACTTAAATCTTAAGTTGAAAGATGGCCTTCGTTTTCTGAATTTGCTTTCTCTTATATTTTTTGTTGTTGTAGGCTGTATAAGGTTTTTGGTAATACCACAGCTAAGCATGTTTATGACCATAAGTATAACCCTTCTAATTCACCAGAAAATAATAATCCTTCTAATCCATCAGAATATCCTTCTAATTCACCAGTAGCAGCTGAGATGGAAAATGAAAATTAAACACAGTAAAGTTTTTGTCAAAAATTATTTAGATCGTACCTTGATGCACTTTTAAAATGGCAAGAAACACTGTTTTTGGAGTTTTTCACTGATGAGGTATCAGTAAAAATTAGGGGTATGGGCAAACAATGGAAACTGCGTTCATACCTCCCTATTGTATTCTACTGCAGTAAAGTAACTGAACATTTTTGGTACATTGTTTTTTAATGCTACTTGTAGATCCAGGTATCAAATTCATAAACTTTACTGCATTCTGTACAAATAACCATGATAAGGGTGTGTAGTGCGATTTACTAGTTCCCATTGCCATTCAACTGCACTTTCTGAGTTGAAATATTCCTTGAATCCTTGCCGTACTGCAGCTGCATCATTTGAATAGTTGTTAGAACCATTTCTGGAAATTGGATGCAAACCATTAATGTCATTAGCATCATTTCTCCACTCTCCAGCTGCAAGTCCTGAAGGACCATCTTGATCTATGAAGTTTCTGGGACAATATCTGTAGCCATTGGAAGAGTTAACTGACATAAGAAAGTTATGGAGGGCAACAACAACTTTTGTGATCAAGGTAACTTTCTCCACACTTGCAATTATTGGTCGACGAAATATTCGAAACCTACTTGCTGCTACTCCAAATGTATTTTCAATATTTCTTCATGCACTTGAAAATCTGTAGTTAAATATACACTTGTCAAGTGGCAAATTTTGTGAAGGGAAAGGCTTCATCAGGTGTCTTTTTAACCAAAAAGCATCATCTGCAACAAACATGTAGGGGAGGGCTTTTTCTGAATTTGGAAGTTTGGCTTGACTAGGAATGTTAAGTTGATTGTTTTCAATGGCAAATCCCAAACGACTGGAACTATAAACACTACCATCACTTTGTCTTCCTATGTCCCCATTGTAAACCAAGGTAAATTGATGCTTGGCATTACATATGGCCATAAGAACAATACTGAAGGTTTTCTTATAATTGAAGTACATTGACCCTGATCTAGCTGGTGCTTGCATTACCACGTGCTTCCCATCTAAAGCACCTAAAGCAATAAGGAAAGTTCCAATACTGGTCAAAGTCTTCCGCAATTGCTTTCCATTCTTCTATTTTAGATGGGTGCTTAAGATAACCTTTTTCAATCAAGGTCTTCCACAATAGTTGACATGTTTCATTTATTATTCTTCCTACAACAACAGGGGTCATTCTATAACTGGCAGCAATAGTTACCTGAGCATCGCTAGTAACTATCTCAAGCAAACACACAGTCTCTCGCTAGGGCCAATAGACTCTCGCATTTTCGTTGATGATTTTCGCAGAAGTGACCCTACCCAAGAGAGCTACTCCTCAAAAATGATTGGCGTCAGCCCGAAAGCAATGGAAAAAATATTCCTGGTCATGAAGCATGAGCTCTTTAACAAGCAGGTGATATTTACCTTTTTGCTGCTGCTCAGGATACATTCGCCGAATCCAGAATCTTTTTTTATACTACTTAAGTCGCCTCTGATGTCTACGCAGCAACAGCAAACGTATAATATTGTTCCTCAAAAAGAAAAGACGCCTTAAGTTTACTGCCGGCATTTTGTAGACGTTGAGTTTTTGCGCCTATGTGTTGTCAGTTTCTTTTGGCGTGGAAAATAAGAGTTCAAATACCGGTCGTAAATAAAAAACCCCCAGACGTTTAATCACACGTGGGAAGAGTTCGTCAACTCTTTGGCGGAACTCATGGGTTTTTTCAAGGTTCTCAGGGTTTTCCTCCACTGAGAAAGTTAACATAGTGGGTTTGGATTAATAGTTAGTAAAATTAATTGTCAAACATGTAAACTTAAATCGTTTGAGTTTTGTAGTAAATGTCTTACGAAAGTGATGTAATCGGCCCTTGGAAAGCCCTGGTAGAGTGTGAGTTGAAAATCCTTGCACTTTAAATTTGAACTTCCTCTTACGTGTGATCCTTGGGTATCCTGATTATCTTCACGTTGGGCTTGGTTGAACCAGGGCCACCAGATTTTAAACAGAAGTTTCGGATCAACTATTCTGTCTCGATCTTCTTTTGTCTCTGCAATATGAAAATATGTAAATTACAGGAAATATTAAAGTATCATCGATATATGCAAAATAAAAGCTGATGAACCCTTTAATGTAAAAGTTTTAAACTTTGTCGTGTGGTGTACGAAGCGAAACTCTTTGATTTGTCTCTTTGACGATGGCGAATGGAAACATAAAATGAATTTAAGATACAAATTACTGACAGAGGCAAAGAGATCCGGAAAAGAAGAAGTTAAGTTGCGATATAAGAAATTAAGGAATGAAATTACACAAAAAATGAGACGAGCCAAATCAAACTACTTCGCAAATGAATTTGACAAAGTTCGGAACATATCAGAATATTGGAATCTGGTTAAAAGGCAACCACATATGTGTACGGGTCTCCTCTTTCACCCTTAACAAGGGATGATGGGATTTTAGCTATGGATAATAATGACAAAGCCGAATTGTTCTATACATAATTTGCAACAATCGGTGAGAAACAAGCGTTTATCTTTACTACAAAACACCATTCACTACACTTCCAATGTATAAGAGTTTCTCCAACTATACAAGCAGTTACAATTGAGGAAGATGACAGACAAATTGTTGAAAATCTGGAAATGAAGCTAAAGGGCCAGTTAATATTTTTTCATGAATCATTAAATTAGCTGGTCCTGCAGTTACTCCATCCTTAACAAAGATCTAGCCATAGCGCCGTCCGCTTGGAAAAGAACTCAACTTCGGACAGCTCATAAAAAAGGAAAGCCTCTGAGAGTGAAAATTATAGGTCCTTATCAATCCTATGTGTTCCAAGTAAAACAATGGAACGAAAGATCTCCGACGCAGTTATTGACCATACAACAGTACAATATGACTTGCTAAGTAAACATCAGTGGGCGTATAAAAAAGGTTGTTCCACTGAGATGTTAATTGTCCATATGACAGAGCAATGGCGCAGTGCTTAGACCAACGGAAAGCAGTTGGAACGGGAATTTATCGATTTGTGTCAAGCATTTGATTCTTTGTCTCACTCTTCACTTCCTTAAAAACTCAAAAGTTTTGACATGGGTGATTTATGGACGTGGCTAAATGACTTCATCAAAGACAGAAGCCAATATCCTACGCAGGGAAAAGCCTCCACAGAACTGGCACATGTGACCTGCGGCGCCCCACAAGGGTCTATTCTTGGACCAATACTGTTTAGCGTATGCACTAACGATCTTTCAGGCATAGCTAATCATCTAGAGGACGTAACGATCGAGACGTATGCTGATGATACAACACTGTACTGTATCTCTAATTCTGTAGATTCGACAATTTCATCTCTCAGTCATGGGTTAGCTCTTTGTGCCAAGTGGTGTAATACTAACGAGATGACAATTCATCCCGCTAAGTGTGAAGTGATGATTATATCCAATACTCGCTTGAAGGGTCGTACACCACAATTGACTATAAAGCCTGGTTTCCATATAATCACACAGGATCGCCGGCGATCGCCTGTGATCGTCTTTTCAAAACATTTTTATGCGATCCTGCAGTCCAATGAGATCGTCTGTGATCGCGATCGCAGAGATAGAAAATGACTTGTTTCTGCAACCGTCTGCGATCTACAGCGATCACGAAAGATCACCTGCGATCGTATGAAAACAATTCTCAGCGTTTTGGCGAACCAAAACACACCCACAAAGCAACGCTTGCCTAAGGTAACCATGGAAGAGTGTCAGAGATATGAAAGTATTTTCAATCGACTTACAAAGGATTTTAAAGACAAGCATCATTGGCCATCTTGGCCTCGTTGGTTTCGAGAACTCGGTGAGAACTCAGAGACTGCACAGCACCAGCGCCTAACAGGTAACGTTCACTGTCCGCATCCAGGGCTAGATTTTCGTTTGAATTTCTGCTGACTTAAAGGTAAGGTGGCTCGACGATGCCGTAGCACTTTGTGATTATGTGATTATGTGGAAACACAAGCCAACGATTGAGTACTATTGAGTGCGATCCTCCGGTTGAGTGTCTCCTGCGATCCTGAACGAATATATGGAAACTAGGCTCATATGGTAGTATGGTGAAATTGGAGCTTTCAGCAAGATGTTTGGGCGTTGTTATGGATGAAAAACTTAACTGGTCAGAGCATCTTACAGACGTGATAAAAATCTTTTCAAGAAAATTGAATATATTGAAAACTCTTTACTTCTTACCGATGACGGTTCTCGAGCTGTTTTACTTTAAAGTAGTATTACCATCTATAACGTATGGTATCGTTGCTTGGGGAAGATGTAATAAAACGCTTTTCCAGTATCTGGAAAAAAATGTATGTACGTGCAGCAAAAATGGTTTTTAAGTTCGATAGGAACACATTCAAGTGCTGAAGTTTTAAGCAAATCTGGTTGGAAATCGATGTTTTGGTTGTATAAATATAGAATAGCTACTCTAGTTCATAAATCATTTCATGAGACATCTCAACTTAATGAACTTTTTACTTAAAGGAATCAACGTATACCTTAAGCGGTAGAAATACTTTATTTATTTCTCAACCGAGAACGGAAGTTCTACGTAGATCAATAGCATATGGAGTAGCTGTAGTGTGGAATTATCTGGAAGAATCATTGCAAGAAAAGGGATATACTTTATTCAAAAAGCTCGTTAAGGACAAATTAGACGACATTCCACTCAAGCCAAATTTAAAACTTCATGACCGAGATTTTTTCTGTTCTTGGCATTATACATTTTTATTATAGTAGACCATTATTAGCATAGTATTTTTTATCTTGTTATTTAATTTTTATCTTTTATAGATTTAAATTCACGATCCCATCAGATTTAGCTGCAGTGATGCATTTATCGTGATTAAATAAATGTATTATTATTATTATTATTATTTCTATGCGGGGGAGCAATACCTTCTCACGATGAAGTTGTTTGGTTTTGCTGAGGTCCTTCATGAGCTAGACGGAGAGCTCTGGAACGCAGGCTGGCAGGCATCACAATGCGGGATGCTCTAAGGATGTTATCATTATTAGTAGAAACAGTCAACTCTTTGCAAACTTTATGAAAAGCTTTTAGATCTTTCAAATCAATTGTAAGGTGTCCCTCGTGGTATTTTCAGCCATTTTCATAATCGGTCGCCATTGTTGCGAGCGGATTAATTCAGCTAGCTTTTGTAATTTTGGATCGTTTAAGATAGCTTCTTGGACTTCAGCTAGTGTCATGGTATTTGGAAATCGCACATCTTGTGAGTAGAAAGACGTATTCTTCAGCGATATTTTAACTGCGTTCACGCTGTGGTGGACTTTGTAGTAAATGGTGAGAGGTACAGTCCACAGATTTGTTTTTTCCAGGTTCATGATGGACGGTAAAATTATAGTTTTGGAGACGAAGATTCCATCGTTTTAGTCGGGCAGGAGGTTTGACTTTGGGATTGTTGAAAATGTGGACTATTGGTTTACGGTCTGTTACCAGCGTGAATAGTGCTCCATATACCTTGAGGTAGAATTTCTCACATGCTCATACACAAAGTACAGATTCACGTTCAGTTTACGAGTATCTTTGTTCCACAGAAGACCAGGAGCGACTGGCATATGCCACAATTTTGGCTTCAATGTCATCAGTAGATGTACTTTTCAGTAGATGAGTTAAAATGGCCCAAGACCGATCGGGCTGACATCAAAAATTATTTCAGTGTGTGCCCTTTGCAGGATGTAAATAGGCCATGGTAGGAATGGTTCTTAGTCGACGCTTCAATTCGTCGAAGATATGGTGGTGTTGTTGAGTCCACTGCCATATGGTGGAATGACGAGCGAGATCTTCAAGAGGGGCTGTGATGGTAGAAAAATCGTAGATGAAAAGTGAGGTGGCATTTTTTTATTGCTCGAACTTTCCTTGGATCAGGTGACATTCCTAGCTGCTGGACCAAAGGTGTAGCCAAAAAAGTCGAGGTGATCTTTGTCGAAGACACGTTTGTCGGGATTTAGAGTTAGTCCTTTTTCGCTCAAACGCTGAAAGGTTTCTTGCCAGGTCGTGATCGTGTTCTGCTGTTGTCTTCCTAAAAATAATGTCATCACTGATGTTCAAGCCGCCATGAACATTTTCAATGGCTCGTTGAATAGCCTGTTCAAAAATTTCGGCAGCTGATGATGTATCAAAAATTAATCACTTTTATCTTTAGACTCTTGTGTGGTCGTTAAATATCTTGATTCCGGCGCCAAGACTAATTGATGATAACCAGATCGTAAATCTAGTTTTCTGAACTTTTTGGCACCATTCAGTGAGTTGATGGTGTCATCTACCATGCGTGAAGGATGACGTTCTCGGCGAATGGTGCGATTTGGGAGGCGTATGTCTACGCAGACAGAAATTCATTTGGATTCTTAGGTTTTGGTGCAGCAAAAATCGGCCTCACCCACGGTGTCGGGTCTGTTGCATCTTCGATGATGTCATTTTCTTCTAATCGCTTCAATTCTGCTTGCAACTTTATTTTGCAAATTAAAAGGAATTCTTTTCTCTCGCAACGTGGCTTGTGGTACATCGGAGTGAATGTGGAGCGTTATTTTGACGTTGCTCATCTTTCCAACGCCTTGGAAAAGGTGTTGATATTGTACTTTTATAGTACGGGGCTTGGCAGACTTGGCTGTCGCTAGGCATTTGACATTGGCGGGTGTTAAATTTGGTGTTTTTGTTGCAGAATGTTCAATCGAGTGTGAGTTTTTTTGTAGTGTGTTCTTGACCGAAATGACATTAAGTTTGATAAGGTCAAGTTCCTGCGTGGTTTTGTAGCCGAGAAAGGAACCATAGTTCTCTTTGACAAAATAAAACGTGACGTAAGTCAAGCAGCGGCTGGATTCAAGTAAAGAAAATGCGAAGAGTGGGTAATGGAATTTTGCTACCAAAGGTGTAAATTTAATCTTTGGTTTCTTGAAGTTGATTTGATGAACTCTTCCCATGTTCTGCGGGTTGGTAAAAGCATTTCAATCGAGAACGTTGACAGAAGCACCAGTGTAAATCATAAACTTGAAATTGACATTGTTTATTTTAATCTTGACTTGAGGTAGATTCACACAGGGCCTTTTCGAAGAAAACCGACCAAGGGAGGGTGTCAAACAAAGGTTTACTAGATTTTCCTAATTATTTGTTATTTACCTAAAAATATTTCTCTTTTATTTGGGACACAGTTTGAGAGGGGGTTGGGAGGTTACCACTCCTGCCCTCTGCCTGCGGGAGGGCTTGTTTGTGCCCTGTCAGCGGCAGTTGTTTTGCCCTCATTCGCCAAAGCCACGTAAACCTACTGCCCTCGGAATTATGAAAATCGCCTCGATGGTGCTATATGCCTCTCTTCAGGACTCGCCCTTCAAAATCCTTGGTTTCACTCCGGTAGGATCACAAGGTTTCTGTTTTCAAAATGTGAAACTTGCCGAAACTCTTTTAGAACGGTCTTCCAACGTTAACCTCGGATTCCGACAACGGAAAGGTCTTTTTTCTTTCTGAAACACTTAATAACTTCTCCTTCAGTTGATATTTAATTGCCAAATCAGATGTTTTGTCGTTTACCTGAATCTTAGTTTGAAGCGCCCAGTAATTTACCTGAATTTTATCACCAGTAACTATTGGAGGGTGTTACACCTCCTGTACCTTCCACTTCCGATGGCCGTGGATTCATACTATGCACCAATTTTGGGTTTTGCGTCGTTTTCCGTTGTTCCCTTCGCATAGAGTATAGCCATTCGTCAGAGTTAGAGCTTAACGGGGTATCTTCATTACTTCATGAACAAAATTTCTTACAGTTTTTTTTTTCCTTTCGACGACGATAATTTTGTGGTGCTGTTGTCGAGTGGTACATCTTAGCGAAATGTCCTAGACGATTGCAGTTTCCACACGATTTTCCTTTGACTGGACATGGTTATCTACGTGAGGCCACGAATTTCCAATTGTTGTAACACTTTGATGCGGATTGGCGGTCGCTTCCACGACGATCATTATTGTTTCTATGCTGGTGTACGCGTAATTTTTCAGTTGGCTTTCCGTCAGTTGAACGACGACTGATGTTTTGATATGTTGTATCGTCTGGATTTTCATTACGGCGACGGCGATGTTTCGATGTATCGCCATTTATGGCAAGAGACGCAAAGTCTTGCGTTGAAGGCTGCTAAGGTTTTTTCCATGTCCGATGTTTGTGCCATG
Organism: Heliopora coerulea; assembly: GCA_030142905.1. Classification (NCBI taxonomy): domain Eukaryota; kingdom Metazoa; phylum Cnidaria; class Anthozoa; order Scleralcyonacea; family Helioporidae; genus Heliopora; species Heliopora coerulea. The sequence continues at coordinate 2,473,393 of JASJOG010000025.1, forward strand.
GAGTTTGCCAGGGCGCGACCATGTTTAAGTAATTTCGTGTCTTCATTTAGTAGGGGGGCTTCTCGATGTTTTATTGATAGGCATCGCTGAATAATCTGAACACGGGTTTCGTAAGTATCGGTAAATTGACAAGAGGAGGCTTGGTGCCGTAGACGAGTGTAGAATTAATTGAAGCTTTCACCATAGTGCAGTTGAACTTGTCGGAATTTATATATTTCAAATGTCTGGTTCTTCTTCGGCGAGAAATGATTGGTAAGAAGCTGTAAGGTAGTTGTGTCATCTTTTGCGTCTCTAGCATTAAGAAAGTTGTCAAATAGTCGGTGAACGGCTTTTCCACGCAGAATAAGAGCAACGCGCGTTTTTGATTATCATCCTCGAGCTTTGTAGCGGTTATGTATGTCTCGAGGTGTGTCGTCCACCTGTCCTAGCGAATTCCCATGTCATCTGGATCGTCTACGCCAAATGGCGTCATGGGAGGTGCTTGAAGAAGATGGTTTGTCATGAGAGCAACTTGTTTTATCCTCGCCGCCAATACAATGTCCAAATCTTTTATTGTAAAACGTGAATCACCATTTATACTGCTCCCCTTACTCACGTAAGCTTACGCACCTATAATGTCTATTGTCTTTTTTCTCGCCATCCTATTAACCCTAGATGGGTTAATCATTAACGCAATACTACAGCTTTCCCTGGACGACCAGTGATGCCAATTGTTGTGAAAAATTAAATGTTAATCCACAAAACCCGAAGTGCAAACATACCCTGCATGAAAAAAGAAAACCTCTTACTAATTGACTCGAACCAAATGAAACGTTAACCTCTTGGTTACTTGCAAGAATCTCGAACTATTGAGCAACAGATGCTGAGATGGTCAAACAAAAGTTCCATAGACGACAATCTGACGACTGAGGTGTTCAAACCACTAAGCTACCATCACTAAGATGATAAAGCAAAGTTTGTTAACGATGAGTCACTGATCTGGCACTGCAGTAAAACCTAAGGTCCACATTTAAGTACTAATTTTACGACAATAAACACACATCATATATCAGCAATGTCTCACTGATTAGCGACCATGCAGAAAGACCATAGTATAACTTAAGGTTTTATGGTAGAGCTCTTCGGAATGTCGTGAACAAACCTCCTTGTCCAAACCCCTCTTATTTCGACTCAAATGTTCAAATACCTGTTCAGCATTAATGGATAATTTACAGTTCAACACGTCCTGGGGTTTAATGGACTACATATAAATCTAGACATACACAAAACACATCTCAGAAAATCGGCAAATAATAAGCGTTACGACAAAGAGAGAAACAAATACACATGCAATCTCCTGCAGACTCGGCGGGAATGAAGAATTCGTGAATTCGGAATTTGACTCATTTGCATCAAGCGTCACTTCTCGAACTCAATTGCGTTATCCCGGTTCACTTTGGCATAAGTAATGTACAGGACCGTAGCCAAGGATGGGCATTAGGGGAACAAGCCTCCAAACAGAATTTGAGACTTCTAAAACGAAATTTGAGACATATTCTGTTTGTAATATCGTCGTTAGAGCGTGGAGTTGTTTTAGAATCGATATACTGTAATGTTTTGCATGCCATGGGTGGAAGCATTTTGATTTATTTCGGATTGAGATCACAGTTCAACGAATTTGTGGCCTATCTTCCTTAACTACGGTGGCCTGTATGTGCAATTCATAAAACAAAAAAGCGAAGCCCAAACAGTAGTTTGGATGCAGAATAAAAACCAAATCACAACGAACAATATTTAACATCAGTGCAAAACAAGATTGAGTGGAAAGCAAAATGAAATTGACGGCGACGCAATTAAAAAATCTGGTAGGGACGGGGGGAGTTAATTGAGCTAAAGAGTAAAATTCAAAACTAGGGTTTGGACCTGGAAGAATTAATACATTATTGACTTATTGCATCGTAGCAGTCGCACAATGGAAATCGCGGAGCTATAAGAAACGTAAGAAAAACTTGAAACGCTGCCAGCCAGCTGTATCTGAAATATTAATACCGAAACTAACATGAGTTAGTTAAATTACGACTAATCGGAAAAACGTCGATATATGTCGTAAATTGTCGCTGCATAGTCAAATTATTTATACACTTTTTGCCACGTAAAAATCTCTTCTTTTATATTTGTATTGCAAATATTAGTAATTTGTTGTTAGTAAGCATTGAGTTGAGTCCATAAGATATTATCTCCCTGGATAATTTATTGCATAACAGGCTGGCTACGGGGCTGGTGATATACTACCAAGTGTCTCAATATGTCAGAATCTGTATAGCTAAATGGTGAGAACATCTTACCAGAATTCAGGTGGTTCCTGATTTGATTCGTTTCAGGTAGTCAGAAATTATTTCCGAGCATATAAAGTTGATAAGCATGACCACATACGTAACTTCCCTCTATTTATGTTCATCTAATCGTCAATTTTTCAAGATAAAATGACTGGTACGGTATCGCGAAAAAATTAACAGTTAGACGCCCATATATCGCTACGTCGCCTGTAAGATCTTTATCAACTCAAGAATATACAACTTACCAAGTATGTAACTAAAAATAATGCCAACAACGATTGTGACCAGAGTTCCCACCGCACCATAATATAGAAAGGATAAGCCATACAACTTCGCCAGCGGTTCACTACAAAAAGGGAGATTTTTGGTCTATCAATGACCTACTGGAGATGGAGAATCAGACATTAAACTAAGTGGGATGGGCATGGCTTTTCTATGCGTTTTTCCTGTTATTCAGAGGATAGGTAGTTTCACTAACGTTGTATCCACCTGATTGAAGAAATTGATACTACATAAATTAATGAAAAATATGAAAACCATAAAAGAAATTTATGGTGAGGAAATTTAATGCTAAACTGATGCTGTTAAAGTTAACTGAACAATTTGTCGGAAACAGCAAGACTTAAATTCGGATCTCAATATAATTATTTAAGAAGAGCAAATGTATTTAAAGTTATAGTGCTCATCATTGCTTCGTAAAGAAAAACAAAAGAAATTATTGCTTAAATAGTAGTCGGAAATTGGATACAAAACCATTTAAATTTACATAGATTTTTTCAGACGATTTATTCTGCTTAAACCAGCAAGTAAGCGTAAATATTGTTGTATTAGTGTCATTTATAATGTAGAATATTCGGGTCCGAACTGTACTAATATTGTGCACTCTGTCGTCTCCAAGTCCCGTAACATTTTTAAATGCGGTCACACGAAAAGTTTTGGGACCCTGAAGGTACAGACACGAGCTTTCCTAAATATTCAGAAACTCGACTTTGCTAACAAATAGTCTCCATATACCTCTTGTTCAGTTAAGTGCATTCAGTGGGCCAATCATGTTGTTATCTGGTGTCTGAGTCTCCAAAGCCCAAAAACGTTTCGTGCTGCAACGCTAAAAATGCTAACGGGATCAGCGGACGAGAATGTGTTGTGTTCTAATGCAATGCATATACGAGCTTGGAGCATGACGCAATGTTAGTATTTTCATCAGCGTTTGTTTAGTTCTTCATCGACAAAAGTTTATTTGACTGAACGAATTTGGTTTTATGAAAATGTGCCATACAAATTCATTCATTAGCATAATATTCCACCCAAAAATTGAATAAGGTACACGCAATGTGTCAGGTACTAAGTAAATCGTCATTGCCGCTGTAATTGTGGTTACAAGAGAGCTGAGGGAAAACAGTCCCGTGCAATTATCGAGGTAGAGAATCGTTGATATAAAAAACTATGAGATAAATGTATCAAGCGATGTGCATGTGGGAGTTTGAGATATTACGGACGATAGGTGGACGTTCGATAAGCTTAGTTTTTCAAAAAAAGATTTCTGAGCCCAACTCGCGAACCCTTAATATCTAGTAAGATTCTCTGACGATTGAGCTAACGACATCAGATGGTCAACAAAGGTGCAAGTTCGACATATGTGCAGGCTTTGCGGTAGCCACGACGTGATAACGAGATGAAAGTTATACGCAATGTGCATATGGCAGCTTGGTGATCAAGAAATCGTTTTTTCGAGGAAATGAATTAGACGAACGTCCACATATGATACGCAATATCACCAAGTCATATCTTGGCTAACGCAAATGTTGCATGAAGAGAAATTTTTCATGATAATCTAACACTGCCGAAGTCAACTGAAAAATGTTTACTCGAAAAATCTCTGTTTATGTATATCTCTGAGGATGATTCTGAAATAGAAATGAAACGCTGCACGTCTTCTCATTGATAAGCCCTAAGTTGTCGCGAAAACATCTCCTGCGCTTAAGTTGGATAAAAAGTCGCCTCCATACCCTGTGGACTCGATAGTTCAACTGATAGAGCGGCGGGCCGGTATACCGAAGGTGCAAGTTCAAATCCCGCTCGAGTCATCATTTTTCAGTGGACTTCGGCAGTGTCAGATTATCATGAAAAATTTCTGTTCATGAATATCTCTGAGGATGATTCTGAAATGCAAATGGTGCACATATGTTGGACCGGCACTTTAGCCCGCTACATTAGTGCATAGCCACTGAAAAGGAGAGAGCTATGAAAGTGGGCGGGACTAAGATTTACGTTATTGTTTCAGAATTTCAAGGTCACGTGATCTTGAACCGGCATAGTGTGCTTTCACACTATAATAACCGAGGGGTTCTATTCTCGACGAGGGTTCTATTCTCGGGCGAGGGTTCTATTCTCTATGTGTTCATTTATACGCGTGGTGACTAGGGAGAAAAATTTTCGCATTGCGTATTTATCTTTCTATATATATATATAGGATGTATCCATGGATTCCGGTCACTCAATAAGGCCGTGTGCAAGCTCGGGGACTGGTATGTTGTTGATCAAACCTTAGGTTACTTAAGTCCGTATTGAAGCAAATTGGTTTGGTCTCGGGTTTTTTCCGTTTTATGGATCTCTCAGACGTTGTTTACATCATTTGAACACTGAAGCCAGTAAATGATTTAAGACCGCCAAACGAAATGGCTCTCTTGGCGCTTGCGCCTGGTTTCACTTTTGGAGGTCATCTTAGTATCTGGACAATTTATGAGTTGAAACAGCAATTCCCAAAGTTAGCTCCTTGGAATATGCATTGGCCAACTGTTCATTTGTTGCAGCAACGCTTTGTCTTGGTTCTTCCTGATAAATATGAACAAAAGACGTATGGGAACTCGCTTGCTGTCAGGACATTTGCTGAGCGAGTAAGTGTAAGCGACATTCTTCGTTGAAATTGAATAGATGCCGATTTGTATAAATCTCGAGATTTTTCACGTTCTGGTGACCACTTAGCTGAGCTACACAATCACAGCTACGTCTGAATCGAGTAGCTTTGAAATACAAGTTCTGCGAAAGGAATTGTTTTGAGCAGCTTTCAAAAGTGGTTTCACGACTTCATTCTTCCCCAAGGAAGACTTTTTGTACCAAATATTATCGCCGACCGGTAACCTTTGAGGATGCTCCAATTTTAAGACGAAAAGCCTGGCCATATAATAAAAAGTCTTTCTTTAAAGCAACATAAGTGAAATGTTTGACCGGAAAACGGCTTGAAATACCTCAAGATCGCAACTAATACAGGGTGTTGATACAAACATCCATTGTTTAGCAGTAGAATTGTCAGAACGGATCTCTTATCATTCATTAAACCATTTAAGGTTATTCTCACCAAACGCTTTGTTTTAATAAAACTTAATCGAAATTTTAATCATAAATATGACGACAAGCAGTTTAAATATAAGTTATGTAGGTTGTTAATTTGCGGCCGAATTGTGCGTGTTTTATATTATCTTTATTATTATTATTTCATTCCGTCTTCCAGTTATAGTAAGGACGATTTTTCTGACAAGTTGGAAAATTATCTATGTTGCTTGGATTCTCGAGTGATATTTTGTTACATTTTTATTCTCAGTATCCTTCCCGCTGTCTGACGTTTCTCGCCTCTGTCAATCTAACGAAAACTCACAAAAAAAATGCCCACGCAACCACACCCACGTATGCTTGAGTGTGTCACACAAAAGTGTTTCAATATTTACATGCTCGACAGAATTTGTTACAGTGTCCAAATCTTGTGTTTTACTTATACTGCGTACCCTCTTCCAGTTATAGTATGGAGGATTTGTCTTTTTGACAATTTTGAAAAATTATCAATGTTACTTGGATTCTCGAGAGATATATTGGAAGGGTGGGCGAGGGGTTGTTGCGTGCACGTAAGTCTAGTTTTAAAATATATACTGAACGAAAATTGTAAGCTTTACGGTTGTAGTAATAGTAGACTTCAAATGCAGTATTTTTCAAAGTTCTGACAGTGACGGGGAGCGATAGCGACTTCACTAAGGAAAGAAAACTTTGCGCAGGAGCAGCATTTATTAACGTTCTTTACGAAACGTGAGTTGTAGAGGTTGATTTTCAACGTCAGATCGACCAAAATATTATTCAAATATGCAAAATTCATTTCAAAAGAAGATATTACCGGGTGCAAGATCCAACCTCTTTTCTTGTTAAGCTAAATATTGAGATTTTCAGCAAACAAATTACATTTGGGTAAAATGTCTGCAGGTGACGGGAAGGTCATTAGGTATCCCATTTCTCTGTCAGATCCAAATCGTTTGACTCTTGCTACCGGTGCTTTTGCAGCCAATAATCTACCTTCCCATCACACAATACACCTGTCTTGATCAGAAAAAAAGACAACTGAACGCGTGGCCGTAAACGGAAACAAAACGTACGAGAAATTTAAAGCTTTGGAGCATTTAAATGGCTATGTTTAAAACGAATTCCCAGTTCAATAGATGAATCACTAATATCAGTTCATTAGGCTAACATTGTTGGACAATGGACGAAACAACAGTGAACTAGGCTAACTTTGTAAAACAATAAACACGTTTTACCCAAGTTTCAATTCACGATGTACTCATTAAAGTTTTGTACCAGCATATTAAGTTGGAATCTCATCCAAGTCATCCACGCTATAGGTAAAATGACCGATCATTTCGGTTTTTAAGCTTGGTACCCTTGAGAGCTTTACCTTATGCTATGGTTTTCCTAAAGAAAACTTTAAAGCAAAAACCGTCTTAGCAACATCAGGATCTCAAACACAAGGAAGAATATAGTATTGTGCGGCTGGGAGTGCATCATTATATTTATGAATCGAGAATTATCATCGAGGGACAGAGATGCATGGAACTTCATGGAAAATGTTAGTGGAAAAGAAATACATAAACTTATCCCTATATCTCATGCCATTAACTACTTCAAATTGTCTTTGGAAAACAAAACTTGAGAAGAAGTGTGTGAGAGTTGTTAAAATTGCGCATTTGTCACCGTTCGGTCTTGCATTTCGTCCCGCATTCTGAGTACAAAAATTGCTTATTTCGACTTATTTCTGCCAAATACTCGTGTACAACGGCTTCAAATTTATTAATATAGTCTTAGTCAGCTTATGCCTCAGCCAATTCAAGATTAACCTCATCATTTTCCACGATGCAGCTTGGATTCGCATGCCTACTCCATTGAAATCGAGTAGTCTGTGCAGGTTCAAGATCACGTGACGCTCATACACGGCAAATTCAATTTAAAACCGGAAGCTGTATTGTTTAGAGTGGAGTTTCACAGCCCTCTCCCTTCCAGTGGCTATGCTTAGTGTCAGTAGTCCAATGGTCAAAGCGTCACACAGGTCATCAAAATCCTCCAGTTCTGACCCTTGTCTGGGGCTCCGAAGGTCGTAGTTGTCATGAAATGAACTTGATGAACGTCTACATATTTTCCATAAGAAAAAAAATATTGTCATTTAATTTGAAAAAGATTTGAAATAAACCAATCTTTTTGCTTACTTTTCCATATGGAAAGAAAGTAGTCAAATTTTAGGCAAGAAATTGATGAAAAATTAGTTTTTGGATCTTACTTTGTCCACGATTTACTGATTCACTGTATGAGAAAGCCCCTATAAAGAAACATGTCTGTTTTCTTTATTTTCATCGACAAGAAATGAAAGAGAAACTCACTGCTATTGCAGAAAATGCTTCTGAATGGTATAGAAATAATTTGCTCAAAGGAAACTTTGGTAAATATAATACTATGACCATGTACTGTAACCACAGTCACCATGATAAAGATGACATCCCCCTAAGAATTCAAGGAACTGAAATTGACTCTGTGGATAGCCTTAGGCTCTTAGACGTTACTGTTGGTGAAAGAATGAATTTTAATGAGCACATCAACAATATATGTAAGAAAACAGGTCAGAGAGTTGGTGTTGTTATGAGACTCAAAAATCTAATTCCTACCAATGCCAAGCTACAGTTATTTAAATCCTCCATTTTACCAAATTTAACGTACTGCTACCTCACTTGGCACTTTTGTAAGGCCAGTGACACGAGAAGGTTAGAGCAAATTCAGGAACGGGGTTTGAGAGCAATCTTCGAGGATACTCTATCAACCTATCAGGAGTTGTTAGACAGAGCTAAATTGCCAACTCTACTAAATAGACGACTTTCGAACATTGCTATTCTTATGTTTAAAGTTAATTTAAATAGCTCATCTTATAATTTTCATCATCAGAATTTACTATATCTCGATTTAACACTGTTACATATGGCAAACACTCAATGAGATATCTTGGACCAAAATTGTGAAATTAGCTATCTGCTGAAATTAGAAACCTGCCATCATTGAGCCAATTTAAGAACCATATCTGTAATTGTGATGTTCAGTCTTTGCTTGATGAAAATACTTGTAAGGGCTGCATCTTTATAGCACGTGAGAAACGTTTTTAACGTTTTTAATATCTTTAGTATTGTTAATACTTTTAATATTTTAATATTGTTTATTGTTAGTATAGGTGTCCCTAATTAGTAGAGGATTTTCATCCTCGGATATAATGCACTGGCGGCCAAAAAGAACTGCTCAAGCTTCATTTCTTGGGTAATGAAAGGTCAATCCTATGGCAAAACAGTCAATTTCAAATAATTTTAACGTATCTCCCACAATTTTGTGATAAAGCTCCAGTCTTTTCAGGGAATTTTTATGGGAAAGTCAAGATGTATTCCTGGTTCCCCAAAAGATTACTTTTAATTGTTGGTAAAACAAGAATTTCAAGCAACATGCAAAATCATGGGTCTAAGGCCAAGGATCAGCCTTGAAAATGGAGGGAAAGTTACTCATAACGAGAGACTGCTGATCAAGTGGGCTGTAGCCAAAATGTCAGCAATATTTTGAAGAAGCCGAGACTTACTGGAAGTGTTAAAGATTTGAAGATCCCTGGACAAAAAAAGGGAAACTACGAAGAGAGAAGACAGAATCATGGTGACAAAAGCATGTCCAATCTCTCTAAGACTGAACCGGAAAATTAAGCAGAGATGCAGATTGAACATGGTGAGAGTGTTTCTACTTCCACTACCCGACGAAGACTGAGGAAGTTGGTCCCAACGGCGGCAAAACAAGTTACTATCTGCACCACAAGCGAGCAGTTCTTCTTGACCTCCAGTGTATAATTTGACACGTAAATAAAGTTTCTATTCTATTCTATACGTTAATGTATTCTTTTCACCTATGCCGGACGTTTGTCATTGAGATTGAAGTGAAATACTACTAATTATTTACCTGTACTCTTTGAAGCTATTATAAATAATTCCATCTTCCGTTGTAACCACACCATTAATGCTTGAATTGAACGTGACGCATTCTTTTACCGATATCGGAGCTGCATATCTGTTGGGAGGATAGAACAAACCACCGCAGTAAATCCACATTACGGACGCTAATCCAGCAGCCAGGCCGATATAAGCTCCCTAATAACGAGACAAGAAGTACTTTAAGCCGAATACTCTAAATACAGACTGTATTAGATTTTCCAAATATCGTCTTTTAATTCATAGTTTTTTCAGCCATATCTGGTTTGATTAGTTTCTAAATTACGTCGGTGTCGTGTTTACAGCTTTGTACTTCATCTTATCTTTGACACAAAAATGAAAAGCTCACTTGCAAATTGCATATTTACTTTCCCATGAAAATTTCTTCTGCCTATTTTGGTTTAACCACTTGCTCTAAGGTAAAACAGCAATAAAACCCTGTTTTCTTTTTTGAAATACATTGTTTTTATGTCAAGAAGGACAGCAATTCAGCTGATTGAACACCAAATGAAATATATTTGAAAGGTATACGTTTGTTAAACGACTAAATTATCTTTTAAATGTGCACTGAACATTATGGAAATTATCTCAGATCAAACGAGATAAAAATTTTTCATTTTAATCAAGGAAAATTTACGCTAAAAGTTTCTGGTGTGTTTTGTTAGAAGTACATTTTTATTTTAATAATTTTGTTTTTCTTGGTTTTTACCCCGCAACAAAGTTTCAAGGCTCAGTTCTTTGACAACCCTTTGTTCAATACATGCATGAAAACTCTTAGCACTTTTCGGTACGTTTCCAACTCTTTGGTTGCACTCTTGCAAACACCAAACGATTTTACCCATCAACAGTGGCAGATTAAGGGTGGACACGTTGGACACGTGCCAGGGATCCCGTGCGTTTTGGGGAGGCCCGCACGATTTTGGGGGGCCCCACGCTTTTCAGGGGAAGGGTGTTTTGTGGCTAGAAATTAAATTTGACTCTTACCAACCCTTATGCAATAAAAAATCTGTTACTAGATCTTCGTTTTATAGAGATGAGGTCAGGGCATACCATCTAGTTCCGATTCAAGGGAGAGGGAGTAGAAGTGTATATTCGATGTCTTAAAGGCTAACAGCTATCCTAATAATTTCTTAAAAAACTGTTTAAAACCAATTACATTACCACACACAAACACTGGGAATGGCAATTGTTTCGTTTATTCAAGGAATAACGGAACCAATTAAAAGAATTCTGGGTAGTTTCAACGTACTAGTTGCCCAAAAGCCTGTTATGAAGTTAGGTCATATTTTCGCAAAACCTTAGAATCTAACTGAGAAGGAGCAGAGAATAGACGCTAATCATTCCATTCCGTGCAGTGACTGTGATCAAGAGTACATCGGCCAGACCAAAGGTGAGTTTGGAACACGTTTGAAAAAGCACCAAAAGGCCATTTCCTTTTCAAAAAGACAAAATTCAGCATTGTCGGAACACGCGTTCCAAGCAAACCACACGATCATGTGGCAAAATTCCAGAATTATTACCACCAATCCGAGGTTCCTTCTAATATGTTGTTTGGAGGCATGGCAAATAAGTAGCACCCCCGCCCTATTGAATCACGATGATAGTGGTCTACTACCAGATACTTATTTGCATTTTCTCAATGGATAACGTCATCAGTGGTTCTGTGAGAGTATAAAGTGTGACCTCTTCCTCACAGCGATCACCCTTGAAGAAGACACTAGACCGGAGTGTCGAAACGTTCGGCGATGAACAGTAGCTTTTTAAGTTGCGTTCATGAACTTTTAATCCAGAGTTGCTTCCTACCATGTTTGATTCTTCACCTGGCTGCATTTAGAACTTGTTGGTTATCATTTATTAATTTGTATTTAGACATTTAGAATATACAAATAATTTATGAATATGAATATATATAATGGCCACAGGAAGCGGGGGAGGAAGCTGAGCCCCCTAAGTAATTGATACCAATGCCACTCTCAATCGCATATCAATCCCTCTCCCAAATTGAGTATTTTATATGGCGTTTTGTAACCTTCAAAATTCTGTAAATTCCAAACCCAAATGCAGGAAATAGCATTTCAGAGACTCCAGATTTCCAAAAAAGCACGCCTCCGGACCCCCGAGAAAATTTTCAGTTACCCTAACATGACACATCTTCCTACTTGCTTGTATAGACTATGTGTTCCAGCTTTTTTATGTAGATGTACTTATATCTATATTGGTATGGCTTTGATTACAGTATAGCGTCCTTTCGTCGCATTTTATGATTAATACATATTCCCGGCTTCCATTTCTGCACACCCTTTCTCAGGTAGGTTGGAATAACTGCAAATGTTCTAGGGGCCCACACATGCTTAATCCGTCGATGCCTGTCAAAAGAAGATGTCTCCGACCTCAGAACAGTATGAATACCTTAACTAACTTGATAATTTATTGAGTAATCTATTATTCCCTTGAGAACCAAAATTGTCAGGGAACAGCAATGTTCAAATTACTAACAAAAAATTAGACATGATCTCTTGCTCATAATTAGATAATTAATTCACTGAAGACAAGTTTAAAAAAGCTTTCAATAAAGTTAAAAATGAATCTCGTAGAAGTCAACCATCTTCCGCAAGGACGTTTCTTTATCAAGCAGAATATGTTTTTAAAGCATGATTGTCCACCTAATCGGTCGAGCATTTACTTTCACATGCACTGATAAACTATTTACCAAGCAAGATATACGATATTTTAAATTTCAGTGAGTACTTTTAGTCATGCTGGCAAGTGACTCAATATTCTGGAACCCAAGCTGTGGTTCACGTTTAGGGTGTGAATTAAGTCTTGAGAATGAACATGTGGAATATTCACATGAGCAAAATAGGGGGATTAAAACAGAGAATAAACTAATCTGGTTTTAAGAATAGTGATTTCCATTCAATGACCCCCCTCGCATTCACCAAAATGCTAGGAGCGAGAATAATAATCATTACGGAATGGAGATTTAACGGGCCCTGTGTTTATCAAAACGAATTTTGGGTGTGTGTTTGTTTATTTTTTGTTTATACAGTCATCTACTTCGCTAAAAGGGAGAATGATGGCTAAACGACGACGAAAAGCATTCAGTAGGTACAAGGTAGTCGACAGGGATAATAAATGTACCAGAAATAAAGATAAAACACTTTAATTCCGGGTGTTGGACTTGGTTTGAGGATGTATAAAATAAGGCTTTTCCGTCTCAGAAAACCTTGCCAAGTTTTCTCTCTGAACCTCCCAGTGTATAGTCGAATGTCTTAATCCGAAGGAATTTTGCCCAACTAAGAAAAAGAAAGTGATGGCTGAGAGTTGTTTCGTTTACATCATTTCTCCTTAAAGACAGGTGTTAGTTTGCATATTTGTCGGGTCCACTTCATTATTAAAAATAGTTTTGTATATGGACACAAATTCATTAATTCAAGTTTTGTTAAATTGAAACATGCTGGGCTTAAATTTTAATTTGCTACATTTTACTCGTACGCATCTTTTGACCTTCATTAATAGAACATAAAATTTGAATTTCGTGAATCAACGTTCAATAACGTTCATGGAGTATCATTTTTTTGAAAGAAATTATCTGATGATGAAGTATTGCTTGAATAGTGCAATTTGCATTTAGGTGATTAAATTCAATGGCGTTTCATTTTAGTACTTGTAGCAGTCTTTAATGTGTACAAAAAATCACTATCGCGAACTGCACAGTTGTTTGCATTATCTGTTTCCCGGCTGTGTCTCCCCCTTTGACAAGTAAAAACGTCTGGCGTTAGCCAGAGTAAAATGACAGAAGTCTTCTCAATCAGGAAAGAGTTAAGGAAATATCATTTATAAACATTCACAATTTTCCTACGAATAAGAAATCTTGGGAGTTCTACATGAATCCGAAACATGCATCAAATTTCGCAGCAGTTACGACATTTATACCATTCTCTCCGCAGCTGCTAGCATCGTTGACTTGAGATAGAATCACCAGGGGGGAATCGTAAACGTGTAACAAATATTAGAGTTTTGAAATTTAGTTGTCACTTTTCTATTTAAAATGCCTATCCTTCGTATTATATGCTGGGCTCTGATATTTGTTACACGTTGACTTGCGGTGTTCAAGGAATGCTTTGACTTCGAGCTTCATATCGATCATCAATTTATACTTGGATGACAGGGTTTGAAATTTGCTTTATATTGCTGCTGTTAACACACATACGGCTTCCTCAAAAACATTCAAAAATGACGAATTGTGCGGGAGTATCTTTATTTGGGCTCTCCCTCCAATAGTTACTTCATTATGACGTGTTGTTAAATTAAAACACTTGTTCATCTGGTTTAAGACGCCTAACAAGCTGTCCAAAAATCAGTGAAAAGTTTTGAAGTCACTCTACCAGTTTGTATTGCGTAGTATACATGACCGTATGTTGGCGATACAGCCAAACAAACGTTGATATTTCTGCCAGACTTCCCAAATTCTTGTCATTCCGTTTGTTTTCCTATGCTGTCCCAAAACACCTTGACGTGCATAAGTTAAACTCACGTTCATCTATAAATACACGGGCCTTTCAAAAGGGGCTACCTTTCAACAGAGGCCGTCGGTACATCCCAATAAACCTTCGGTATATCATTGGTAAAATTGCAAAGAGACATTCTTCTTTCTTTAATGTCCAGTAACATACATTTTTATTCGAAATTCCCTCTAACTGCACAATAAGATTCCGACGATTTCTACTAGTCTTTCGAGCTACTTACCAGGGACCGCGGAACGATATTCTGAGTGGGGGGCTGACAGGGGACGATAGCATAACCCTCCTGAAAAAATTAATTTCAATATTTCTGAGACAGTCGTGAACATTTCTTATTTTAATGATTACTCAGAAATCACAAAACACTGCTTATATTAACAGGAACAACTCAAATACTAACAGCTGGTCACTCAAATATCGGATATGTTTATCGGATATTTAAAATCATAAACTAAAATGTGAGTGTGGTTCTCGCTATGGAGGTAGAACAACTCAACGGTTAAGTGAAAGGATCAAGCAACATGTGGCAAGTGTTATACGAAACAAGACCGTACCATTAAGAAATCAACCGAAAAGGCAATGTACCTACGCTCAATCGATTAATTGTGACTCGGTAATCGGTCAACACTTGTTGTCAAACAGATGTTGTGCCAATAACTATTCAAATTCCAAATTTAGCATCGTGACAAAGTGCCGCTCAGCGTTCTAAAGATCAACTTATTAATGAGCCAACAAGAATGACGCCGACATCAGCTTCTTTAATTGATTTAATATTAACTAACAAACCTGAAAATATTTCCCAGTCAGGTGTTATTCACCTTGGGATATCTGATCATAGTTTGATTTATGCAGTAAGAAACCTTGTATTGACAAAATCGTAAAAAACATCACCTATGGTTAGAGAAGTTAGAGATTTTAAAAACTTTGTGCAAAATGATTTTATTCATGATGTTTCGCGACTTCCTTGGGACACAGTAAACCAATTTGATAATCCAAACATATCCTGGTAAGTGTGGAAATCTTTTTTTCTTGGGGCTCTTGATATGCATGCACCTCTGCGACAGAAGAGGTTGAAGGAGAATGGAATACCTTGGATTACCCCTCAAATTAAGCAGCGTATGAGAAAGAGGGATTTCCACAAAAAACAAGCAATAAGATATGATTCTCAGCCACAATGCCCGTTGTATAAATCTGAGCGTAATAAAGTGAACATTGAGATCTGTAAGGCAAAATCTAAATATTTCTGTGAGGATAGCATATCTTCTAAAAATGTCAAAAAAAGTTGGTCTTTGATAAATACCATTTCGGGACGAAAACGTAAATCGACTAATGTAAAAGAGCTTCAAATTAATGATACAATTGTCTCAGATGGTAAAATTATTGCCGAATCCTTTAACGATTATTTTACAAATGTAGGAATGAAATTGGCTGCTGAGTCTGATCATCTTTATAATAATGTGGGTGATGACCCAATCTCTTATGATCATTGCCCGGGGACTCGTTTTTATTTTTCTGATATCAGTGTGAGCAGTGTTGCCTTTCGTCTTCGAAATCTCAAAGCTTCTAAAGCAACTGGTATGGATAACATACCGGTAAAAGCTCTCAAAGCGGTATCACACATCATTGCGCCATCGTTGACTGTTATATTTAGGCAGTCCCTTAACCTAGATATTCACATAAACGATTGGAAATTAGCACGAATTTCTCCGATCTATAAAGCAGAGGACCGAAAATAATGTGAAAATTACCGACCAATTTCGATTCTACCCATAATAAGTAAAATATTTGAAAGAGAAGTTTTTACTCAAATATATAAATATCTGAATGACAACTCTTTATTATCAAAATTTCAATCAGGATTTCGACCAAAACATGGAACCGTAGGCGCACTTATCCAGATGTGAGACCAATGGCTAAGTGACATGGATAAAGGAAAAATAATGGGAGTTGCATTTTTGGATATTCGTAAAGCGTTTGACTCTGTCAATCATGATATTTTATTGAGAAAGCTTAAAAATCAATTTGGAATACAAGACAGTGAATTAAGATGGTTTGAGTCTTACCTAACGAATAGAGAGCAAGTATGTCTAGTGAATGGCCATATATCTTCACCAAAGAAAATAAGATGCGGTATTCCGCAGGGCTCAATATTGGGACCATTGTTATTTTTACTTTACGTAAATGACATGTCTGATTATCTGAAAAAAACAACTCCATATCTCTATGCAGATGATACACAAATTTCGTCTTCTTCAGAAGATATTGATACATTAATTCAGAATTAAAATAGTGACTTAAATAATATTCAGATGTGGCTTTTGAAAAATAAACTCCAACACCATCCCACCAAAACAAAGGTGATGTTTGTTGGGTCATCTCATAATCTTACCAATAAAGTTGGAAATACACCAGTACTTATGAACAATACCCCTATTTATCGAACCAGTAAATATACATGTTTAGGGGTGGATATTGATGAAAAATTAACATGGGGTGAACATATCGAGACAACATGCAGAAAAGTGAGTGCAGGAATTGGAGCTATGAGGTGTATAAAGCCCTACGTTCCACCTGCAACTCTACAAACAATTTATAAAGCACTGGTTCAACCTTTTTTCGATTACTGCTCCCCTCTGTGGGATAATTGTGGTAAAACACTTCAAGATAAATTACTAAAGTTTTAGTGTCGTACAGCTAGAGTGATTTCTCGACTCAGTTACGATGTTATATCGGCCGATGTCCTGGATGGTCTCCGTTGGCAAGCACTTGATGTGAAACGATTAGAGAAGAAATTGATGTTGATGTACAAAATACTTAATAACCACACTGCCCCTAATCTAAATGAACTTTTCTGTAAAAGAAATACAATTCAGAATAATTATAATTTACGTAGTAGTGATACAGATCTACTCCTGCCTAAGCCTAATAGTGAATTTCTGAAGAAAAGTTTTCGATATAGTAGTACCATGCAGTGGAATCATCTCCCTGAAGATTTTAAAAAGTCTGAAACTCTTTCGTCTTTTAAAAAGAAAATACGCCAGACGTAATTGTTATTGGATCGAACCAATTTTTAATTTGATTTTTTTTAATCTTTATATAGTTTAATCTTTGCATATATTGCTTAACTTGTATGTAGTTCAGTTTGTATATAGTTAATGTGTGACGCCCCTAGTGGAAAGTAGCGTATTATGTTGATCGAGGCTAGCGTGTTTAAATAAAGTTTTACCTACCTACCTACCTACCTACCTACCTATGGAATCCATATATATTGGCGTTATTTTGATGTTTAATCTCTCCTGCGTGGTATGACATGATTGCCTGTACATCAGGTAGAAACATAAGCTGATACAGTCGAACCCCTCAAGACGGACAGCCAGATAAGACGGACACCTCTATAAAACGGACACCAAATCTTGGTCCCTGCCGTTTTTTCAGTCATTTACTGTATTTGAAGTCTCTATAAGACGGACGCCAGTGCCAATTGAGCATGTGTTGTTGATGGCAGCCATTCCAGAAGCTTTGTTATTTTTGCTCCTTTTGCTGTCTTTAAATCAGTTTTTTACAATTGAAAATGCTACAAACAGACGATTAGATATCTCTGCTTATACGTCTGAACATCAAGAAAGGTTTAGTACTGTTTATTATGGTCCGAAACGAAGATTTCTCAAGTCGCTAGCGAGATACTCGGCAAATGGCGTCTCGACCTTCAACCTGGTCGTAAATTCTCTTGAGTTGTTGAAGGCTGGCGATGTTGAATTAAATCCTGGAGACACAAGCCCTACGCATATCAAGCTGCCGGTTAAAGGACTAAGGATTGGACAATGGAATATCGAGCAACTAACAGACTCAAAGCTTGAACAAATAAACTTGCTATTAACAACGTGCAAGAATGTCGACATTCTATTCGTACAGGAAACTTTCCTGAAGGCTACCAAACCTGACTCTGTCTATAACATTCCGGGCTATACATTACAAAGTCGGGATAGGGGAGGAAATAAATCTGGTGGTGGTTTGTTGGCATACGTTGCCGATGGTGTCAAGGCGAAGAGAAACAACGAACTGGAAGATGAAGGTGTTGAATCGCTTTGGTTGAACGTGTACCCGTATAAATCAAACAGGTCAATCTTGATCGGCGCTCTGTATCGTCCACCGTCTACATTATTGGGCATAGACACTAAAATTGAAGTTTTGGTCGAATCAGTAAATCTAAAGAGCCAAGAGATGATATTGGTTGGAGACATAAACCTTGATTATCTCGACCAAATGGCCTATTGTAAACACCGGCTTACAAAAACCTTCAAGAGCTTGAATATGTCTCAACATGTAAACGTAGTGACAAGACCAAAGAGCAAGACTTGCTTAGATCACGTCTACTCAACTCATAAGCATTTTATTTCGGACATTGTGGTACCGAACATTGGCCTGTCAGACCATCTACTAGTTTTTGTTTGTCGGAAATATTTTAACCAAAATAAAGATTCTACTCACAAAACTATAAATTATTCCAACTTCAAAAATTTGGATAAAGAAGCTCTATTGAATGACCTGCATAGTTCCCCTTGGGACAGTGCCTTTGTATTTGACGATCTGGATGATGTGCTTGATGCACTTGAGTCGCTGTTAAATGAGGCAGTGAGACGGCACATTCCACAAAAACAAAAGTGCGTAAAGAAGCTTAAGCAGCCTGATTGGATGAATGAACGTATTGTTGAGGCAATAAAACAACGTGATCAAGAACTTAGAAAGGCGCGTAAAACAAACGATCCGGATGACTGGGCTAAGTTCAAACGCACAAAATGCTTTGTTACTAATGTAATAAGGAAATCGAAAAGAGTTTTCTTTCAAGAGTCAATTGAAAGAAACAAAGGAATCCCAAGGGGAATTTGGAAAGAATCCATAAAGCAAAGTCAAATCATCGAGCTGATCAAAGAAGATGGTTTTACGGAAACGAACAAGGCTGGGATGGCGAACATGTTTAAAGAGTATTTCGTTAACATTGCTAGTGATCTACGTGCTACCTCGGATAAAACGGAAATGGATACGAGTAAACTGGAGGACCTTATTGTAGTTGATTCACTTCCGCCCCGGAAGTGAATAGGTACCTGTGGAGTACAAGGATCAAAGGAAAACATTATCAGCCATAGTAGTTGCAGGGAAAAGTCCAAATTTGCTTGGAAGAAATTGGATCCAGGAGATTAAATTAAATTGGCACCAAGTGTTTGCAACAACCAGTGAGAAAGCGGAAAGGACCCGAAATTCCGGTGGTAACACAATCGAAAGTCAAAAGCTAAATGAAATGTTGAAGAAATATCCAGAAGTGTTTCAAGAAGGCCTTGGAACGTTCAAAGCAGCAAAAGCTAAAATAGTGGTCGATGGGAACGCGAGTCCAAAGTATTGTAAAGCCAGACCAGTACCTTATGCGATCAAAGACAAAATTGAAAAGGAAATGCAGAGATTGGAGGAAGAGGGAACGATTGAGAAGGTCATGTTTTCAGAATGGGCAGCACCAATTGTGCCAATAGTGAAGGAAGATCAAACAATAAGAATCTGTGGTAACTATAAAGTGACGGTGAATGCTGTTTCAAAGTTGGATAACTATCCAATACGAAAAGCAGAGGATTTGTTTACCACCCTGGAAGGAGGAGAAAAGTTTACTAAACTAGATCTTAAACAGGCATATCAACAGTTGCTACTACACGACGATTCCAAGAAGTATACGACCATTAACACCCATCGGGGATTGTTTCAATATAACAGACTTCCCTATGGAATATCCTCTGCTCCAGGCATTTTTCAAAGGACCATGGAGAACGTTTTACAAGGAATCCCGTTTGTGATAGTTCGGGTGGATGACATCCTTGTGTCCGATCAAGACGATGAACAACACATCGCCAACCTGGAAGAAGTATTGAAGAGGTTTTCTGGTGCGGGATTAAGGCTAAACGAAAAGAAATGCATTTTTTTGGCTCCAGAAGTGATTTATCTGGGCCAACGAGTTAATTGCCATGGAATTCAACCTGTGGAAGAAAAGGTGTGAGCCATAACGAATGCTCCAAACCCAAAAAACACCTCTGAACTAAAGTCATTTTTGGGCATGATTAACTATTATCAGAAGTACTTACCGAACCTTGCAACCATTCTGGCACCCTTACATAAACTGCTGCAAAAAGGAGTGTCCTGGAAATGGGGCAGCAGACAACAAGAAGCTTTTGAGATGTCCAAAGATACCTTGAAATCAGCAGAGTTGTTGATCCACTATGACAGTAGCAAAGAGTTAATCCTTGCTTGTGACGCATCGCCTTATGGACTAGGGGCAGTATTATTGCATAAATTAGAAGATGGAAGTGAACGACCGATAGCTTACGCATCGCGAACTCTTACAGTTCCAGAGAGAAACTATGCCCAGTTGAACAAAGAAGGACTAGCAATTGTATTTGGAGTAAAGAAGTTTCACCAATATTTATATGGCAGACATTTTATCATAAACACAGACCACAAACCGCTTCTGGGCCAATTCAATGAAAAAAAACCCAGATACCACAGATGTCATCTCCGAGAGTACAGCGTTGGGCCTTGATGTTAGCTGCTTACGAATATTCAATAGCGTACAAAGAAGGGCAGGAACACGCTAATGCTGACGCTCTCAGTCGCCTACCACTGCCAGATGTACCGAATAACACCGTGACACCTGGCGATAGCATATTTTTGATGCAGGTTTTGGAATCAACTCCAGTCGATGCAGGTCGAATCAAGACAGTGACGAGGCGAGACCCGATCCTAGCCAGAGTTTCCAAACTTGTACAATATGGATGGCCTGAACGTTGCTTGGAGGAAGATTTACGTCCGTACTACAATCGAAGGAATGAATAAAGCCTTCATGATGGTTGTCTTATGTGGGGCAACAGAGTAGTGGTACCGCCAAGTTTGAGAAGTCAGGTCATCAATGAACTACATGAAACACATCCTGGAATCTGTCGTATGAAAGCATTGGCCCGCAGCTTTGTTTGGTGGCCAAGATTGGACGGTGATTTAGAACAGAAAGTCAAGAACTGTATCGTTTGTCAAACGCACCGTAAAACACCACCACAAGCACCATTGCATCCGTGGGAGTGGCCCAACAGACCATGGTCGAAGATACATGTAGATTATGCGGGACAGTTCCTGGGGAAAATGTTCCTCATAGTGATCGATTCATATTCCAAGTGGATGGAAGTATTCCCAATGAACAACTCAACTTCAAGCGCAACGATTGAGAAACTAAGAACGGCGTTTGCTACGCACGGTCTTCCCGAAAAGCTAGTTAGTGATAATCGATCGTGCTTTACAAGTGAAGAATTTGAACGATTCCTGAGTAAGAATGGCATCAAACATGTAAAAACAGCCCCATACCATCCAGCGTCAAATGGGTTAGCTGAACGGGCAGTCCAGACGTTTAAAGAAGGAATGAAAAAGTTGAAAGAAGGAAGTATTGGAACAAAAGTTTCACGCTTTTTGTTTCAATATAGGATCACACACCAAACTACAACCGGTATAACTCCAGCGGAATTGTTGATGGGTCTAAACCCTTGTCAAGGTTAGATTTATTGAATCCAGATTTAAGAAGAGTTGAGAGTAAACAGCAAGATCAGAAAGAACGACACGACAACCATGTTAAAGGAAGATCGTTAAAGCCCGGTGACTTGGTGTACGCGAGAAACTATGCTCAAGGTGAGAAATGGATTCCTGGAAAGATTGAAGAGAGAACAGGACCGGTATCATTTGAAGTAGAACTAAATGACAACCAAAGGATAAGAAGGCACCAAGATCAAGTCATCAGCAGAGAAAATAATGAGGTTGGGGAGGATGGAAACCTCAGAGGAGAAAGCCGAGAGAATTTGACCAGCACGCCGTGGACGGAAAAACCACCGACTAAGGACATTAACGCAGGGGAAGTTCCACAACAAGAGATGTGTTCTAATCCAGACACATCCCGTCAATACTCAGCAAGAGAGCGACGCAGGCCAGATTACTACGGACAAAGTTAACTTAGCATAAAGTAAAGAAGACAAAACTTATCGTTAAATTCTATGTTGTTGGTTGATATTCAAATTGTTGAAGAATTATGTTGTAACTAAGAGGGGAGGAATGTAGTAGATTCACTTCCGTCCCAGAAGTTGTAAGCAAGCTCGTTTTGATAGTCAAGCAATAAAGGTGACTAGATACTACACTTATCTCTTCTACGCTTGATAATTATACCACTCAATTTAACATTCCCCCAATGACAGAGCAAGAGACTCTTGAGATGATCGAGGGGTTACCAAGCGGAAAGGCAACAGGTCCCGATGTCATCAGCTTAAGAGTTCTGAAACTGGTTGGGCCAGCTTTTTGTCACCCTTTAACAAAACTTTTCAATCTGTCCTTGGAAAAAGACTACTTTCCTAGAAAATGGAAAGTTGCGCGTGTTCCCCCCTCTATAAAAGACAGTACTCGTGACAGCATGGAAAATTACAGACCCATATCTGTTTTGTCTGTGTTATCCAAACTATTGGAAAAACACGTCGCGCGGGCATATATGGACTATATGGTGCAAAATGGACTTTTATACCACCTACAGTCTGCATTCCGCGAAGATCACAACACCGAAACTGCCTTGATTAAGGTTACAGATCAGATTCTGTTAAATTGGATCGTGATGAAGTTATCGGGTTAGTTTTCGTAGATTTTAAGAAAGCTTTTGATGTTGTGGACCATCAACTTCTATTTAAGAAGCTGAAATTGTACAGCGCTGGTGATGTCGCCCTGTCTTGGTTTATGTCCTATCTCTCGAAACGCTTCCAATTCGTTGTTCTTAATGGATCGTCATCCGAGCTCCTGGAAGTCAAGCAAGGCATGCCACAGGGGTCGGTTTTAGGCCCTGTTTTATTCTTGCTCTTAGTCAATGACCTACCGCTACATCTATGCAACTCCTCAGTAGATACTTTTGCTGATAATACAACCTTGTCTTTGAATGCACACTATGAAAATATTGCCCAACTGACTAATAATTTAACAGTGATTTACTTTGTCTTAATAAATGGTCAAAAGAAAACCAAATGTTCATAAACACAAGGAAAACAAAGACAATGTTAGTTACAGGAAAAGGATAGCAGGCAAGTTGGGCAGCAGTGTAAGCCTGGATCTAGAGTTAAAGATAGATGGCGTGGTAATAAACAGTGTCACTTCTCAGAAGTTGTTGGGTGTAACTCTTGCCTCTGATATGAGCTACGAGTCTCATGTGGATGAACTTTCTAAAAAGGTTTCAAAGCGTTTGAGACTGTTGAAGCATATTAGCCCTTACTTAAAGCAATGTCAGCGCGAGATGTATTATACGAGTTTTATCAAGTCTACCCTTATGTATGGCAGCATAATATGGGACAATTGTAGTAACATGTCTAAACAGTCTGTTCTTAAATTGCAGAAGAGGGCTGCTAGGATTATACTACACGCAGATAGAAAGACGCCATCTGTAACCTTCTTAAATACACTTACTTGGCTACCCTTTTATAAGGAAAGCCTCATTAAGCGTAACATTTTAGTTTATAAAAGAGTAAATAATTATAATGTTCCAATGTATATACTTAAATCATTAGTTAGAAATTGTGATATCCATAATAGAGCCACGCGCCACAGTAGTTTTAATTTAGTAACTCATAAGTATAAGAGTGAAACAGAAGGTGGCCGCACCTTTGCAGTCATGACTGCGAAACAGTGGAACGCACTAAAGATTACTCTTAGGAATCAGGCTTCTATTGGATGTTTTAAGCGTGCTTTTTATAAGTACCTTTTATGTGTACAAAAGGCCACCATGCTCCTTTAAATATGTTTTTGTATATTTTAGGTAGTTATTAGGGCCACAAGTTTATCAGTAGCTATTGCTTACTGTTATGTGTTTTTACCCTATTGAAATAAAGTTATACTACTACTACTACTACTACTACTACATCTCTCTAAGAAGGACAACGGACACTTTGAAATACCGAACGGACAGTTAAAAAGTCCTTTTTTATTGAAACAGGACGCTTTTTAATGACAATGTGAGTACTTAATTATAACTATAATTTGACCTCCATTACTGTAATTGCATTTATCAATCAAGTCAGCCTTTTTACTTTCAGTAAACTGTTTATGTACATACTGCTCGTGCTGCACAGTATTCTCTAACAGTTCAGTCGTTCAATTATGCTTTTGCTTTTTGGGCTGAGGCGGATTTTCTGAAGCATCTTTCTTTCTTTTTTATTGGTTTCGGAAATCAGCACCGTCCAATATTGCCCTTTCGCTCTCGATGCGTTTTCTCAGCCAATTCACAGCCAGCGTGCTCCCATCAATCACATATTGGCAGGGCACTTCCAGGCCGTATCCTCCACCTCGATTCACCCTTTCTCCGGTAACCTTGCAAGATAAGGAGCTGGAACGTATTTGCAGAAATTGACTAAGGTGTTGGGAATATGATAGCGGCACATGGCCGACCACTCTG
Source organism: Heliopora coerulea (assembly GCA_030142905.1). Taxonomy (NCBI): domain Eukaryota; kingdom Metazoa; phylum Cnidaria; class Anthozoa; order Scleralcyonacea; family Helioporidae; genus Heliopora; species Heliopora coerulea. The sequence continues at coordinate 2,498,039 of JASJOG010000025.1, forward strand.
TTGTCTTTCATGATTGCAACTGCGTACTTGTCCTTTTTATTTAGCAGTTCCCGCATGCAGTGTAAACTTTCGCCAATGGTAGGTGCCCATTTGTCCTTGTAGACATGGTGTCCCCGCACAAACGAATCGAAGGAATAGCGATCCGCGCCTGACATGATATTTGGCTTTAAGTGAAGCTAAACAATTCATTCATCCTAGCACGTGCGCTACATGCAACACTGTAGGTAGTCTCACTTCACTGTAGTCAAAAGGTGTGAAATCTGTCAGTCTTTGACGTGATGCAATGCGGTTCTCTATCAAATTTCATTTCAACAAGTTTCATTTCTTAGTATGTCTGCAGCCGGGCGGTCATGACTAAACAAGGACGTAGTTACTCTAAAAAGAAAACTCTGACTCTTGAAGAGATAATGCGTGTCTTGGACTATGGTCAAGACCATCCCAAATTAGGCTGCAGAAAAATAGCCGACGTATTCGAAGTTGGAAAAACTCAGGTTGCACGTGCTTTGAAAGATAAATAAAACATCAGAGCGCAATACGAAGCCTTCGCTTCTGCGGGCATTAAGCGCTCACGAGAAGCTAAGTACCAGGAAATAAATGATGCAGTTTACAAATGGTACTGTTTGGCTAGAGATGCAATGGTCCCTGTAAATGGTCCGATGATTTAGGAAGAGGCAACAGCAATAGCAACGAAATTGAACATTCCAGATTTTGCGGACTTCAAAGCTTCAAATGGGTGGCTTGGCCGCTGGAAGGACCACTACCGTATCAAACAGCGAGCTGTCGAAGGTGAATTAGGACAAGTGCGGTCAGACACAGTAGAATCGTGGAAGGAAAGGGTGAGAGAGTTGTGTAAAGGATACAAACCTGAAGACATCTGGAACGAAGATGAAACGGGGTGTTTCTTTCGAGCACTTTTCGAGAAAAGCTTGGCAGAGGAAGGAAGGAAATGCAAGGGTGGCAAGAAATCAAAACTTAGAATGACTGTCGCATTTTTTGTAAATGCCAAGGACGAGAAGGAAGAGCCAATTGCCATTTGGAAAAGCCAAAACCCAAGATGTTTTAAGAATCTAAGAGAGAAACAAAGGCCAGGCAACGTAAATATTCCGCCAATCCTAAATCATGGATGAATTCTTAAATAATGATTAAGCTGCTGGAATCGCTTGACAAAAAAATGAAGGAGGTGCTATAGGCAAATTATTTTGTTCCTTGACAACGCAGGCTGTCACCCTGAGTCTTTGCAGGACATGTTCTCAGACATCAAAGTTGTCTTCCTCCCTCCCAACACAACATTAAGACTCCAACCTCTAGACGCTGGAGTGATCAGAGCTTTCAAAGTTCGCTATCGAAAACTCCTCCTGAAATTCGTGGTTTCCCGTATCAACCGCGGATTATTAGCACCAGATATCATCAAGGAAATAGATGTACTCCAAGCCATACGTTGGATCAAACAGGCTTGGGATGAGGTGCCAGAGGAAATTGTTCGTAAGTGCTTCGAGAAATGTGGATTTAACGAGGTTATGTGTAATTCAAGGAGTGAGGAAGAAGAGGACCAAGAATTCGAAGAGCTTGTACGGCGCATCAGTTTGGATGAAACAATGGCTGAACAATATGTTGCAGCTGATGAGGAGGTCCCATCCTGTGAGCCCCCTGTTGATACCACCCAGTCTGACTGGCGAGAACATTTAAGAAATGAAGCACTCTATCAGAAAGAATCCGAGGTTTCTGTCAGCGAGATTTTGGTAGGAGAAAGCGACGAGGATGATGCAGATGTGGACATCGAGCCTCGGACTTCTATTAAAACAACTGCAGAAGCTCTGGGGCGTGTGGACGACTTGACAAAATTTGCTGCCCAACTCCAAGATGAAGATCTTGTAATTGCGTTGTGCTCAGTTACGCAGCAACTTGAAGATTACAAAATTGCCAAACAAACGCAATCAATAATCACAGATTACTTTAATTTTAACGACCAAATGAGTGATCTATCCGCACGTAAATAGTCGCTGCATTTCAGCATGTTCAATAATTGCTTTTTGTTAACCGCAAAAACTAATTTCACGTTTGTATGTTCCAGTTTGCAACATTACAGCAGTCAGTAATAAATTTGTTCCAGTTTTCTCTTATTTTATTAAATTGTCACCAACAAACGCGTATTTATTGACCATATGGTCAGGTTGACAATTATGTACGGGACTGGTGTCATATTACCTCGAGTCTCTATAAGACGGACACCTTTCTAAGAAAAACAGTTGAGGTCGGTTCTGAAGGTGTCCGTCTTAGAGAAGTTTGACTGTACATTATTTGAACACTAAAGCCAGTAAATGATTTAAGACCGGCAAACGAAATGGCTTTCTTGGTGCCTGCGGCTGTTTTCGCTTTTCAGGGCCACCTCAGTAACTCGACAATTTCTGACTTGAAAGAGCAGTTCTCAAAGCTAGCTCGTTGGAATATGCATTTGCCAACTGTTCACTTTTTGCAGCAACGCTTTGCCGTGGTTCTTTCTGATTTATATGAACAAAAGACGTAAGGGAACCCGCTTGCTGTCAGGACATTTGCCAAGCGACCAAGTGTACTAAAACGACATTCTTCGCTGAAGTTGAATAGATGCCGATTTGTATAAATCTTGGGACTTTTCACGTTCTGGTAACCACTTACTTGAGCTACATAATCATAGGTACGTCTGAATCGAGTAGCTTTAAAATACAAATTCTGCGAAAGGAATTGTTTTGAGCAGCTTTCAAAGGTAGCTTCTCGACTTCATTCTTCCCTAAGGGAGACTTCTACCAAATATTATTGCCTGGATTTTGCTGGTGTTTATTAGTAAAGTGGAATGAAGATTCTGGTTCATTCATCTCTGTAGGACAATTACTTTTGAACATTTTGCAGTATTTAACCATACAGCATTCATGGTCAATTGTTTGAGAAGTGGGATAGCACACTCATCGTCCAGAAAAGGTGTCGAGAGTGATTTGTGCATGATGACCTTTACCGTATTAGACCAGTAATGCTTTCATCAGGATTTTAAACCTCTCAAGAAAGTTTAAAGTCGCCTTTGTGTAAATTTACCGTTGAACCCTTTGTGTTGAGGTGCCACTGAATGCTTAGTTGAGAATACGCAAGTTTGTACGCGATTTTTTCTTTTTTTATTGATGTTTTACCGTGGAAAAAGTACGTCTTTTACTTCCCTCTTCTCGTCCTTCTTTCGACAAAACTTGCACAAGGTTTGCTTGTCGTATTTTGTTTTATTTTTTGTATTTTCCGATTTTTGGTCAGCGATAAAAATGCAGAACTCATTCATGTTCTCTTTGTTTATTTCGTCGGTTTCGTAATTCGTTCCATCTTCGTCAACAAGGTGTTGTTCCTCCGGACGAACACTTAGCATAAATCTTCCTCAAAGCACTTCTAACAGACATTTTTTACCAACTTTGAGATAATATAGAATTTATCAGTTTTTTAAGACAAAAAATATCGAAAAAAAAAAATTTCACTCATGAGCTGTCCGTAATGCTGATATCCTACCGGTAACCTTTGAGAATGAGCCACTTTTAAGACGGAAAGCCTGGCTAACTTTAAAAAATGTTTTTTAAAGCAAAATGAATGAAAAGTTTGATTGGAAAACGACTCGAAATATCTCAAGATCGCAACTAATACAGGGTCTTGCTATGAACATCCATTGATAAGCAGTAGAATTGTCAGAGTGGATCTCTTATCATTTATTAAACCGTTAAAGGTTATTCTCACCAAACATTTTGTTTTAATAAAACAGAATAGAAATTTTAAACGTAAATATGACGACAACCAGTTTAAATGTAAAATAATTTCCCGTTTGGGTTGTTAATATTTGTGGCCAAATATTGTGTTTTCTTTATTGCATTACCTCTTCCAGTTATAGTAAGGATGATTTGTCTTTTTGACAACTTTGAAAAATTATCAATTTTACTTGGATTCTCGGGAGATGTATTGGAAGGGTGGGCGAGGATTTTTTGCGTACACGTATTTCTAGTATCTTTATAGCTGATGAAGACTGAATTGTCGAAACGCTTAAAAATAAAGAACTAGTACGAAGTTGCCAGTTATATGTATGTATGTAATTATGTATGTATGTATGTATGTATGTATGTACTAATGTATATTTTCCAAAAATAAATAGTTTACTTTAATTACCTTCCAATTTGCTCTTCTCGTCAGCATTCCAAGGATAAAAAGTCCTGAAAGCGGTCCAGCGCACAAATTGAACAAACTATAAGTGAGCTTTAAAATAAAAAGAGGTCTTTGATGTGATGTACCTTTTTGGAAATATCTGGTGCTTGCTAAGAAATAACAGAACATTAACTCTCTAACAGTTCTACATGTATTTGTTTCAGAGAAATATAATTTAAACTTTTCGTACTTTAAATTCCATTGAAACCTCCATTTACTTTTCTGAACTTAAGCCTAGCGAAGAATTGTTATAAGTATTAATGCCATTCTACTGACAAAAAGAGATGATGTCAAATTGAAAAAATATTTAGAAAAACATCTCAATGTTCTTCCACTATTTGCCGTGGAGCAAAACCGACATCATAGAGTTCTGGGGCCTCCAAAATATAAATAAGACAAGGAATTCTTATTAAGAAATAAATATCATAAAACTATTGATGTTCTAAAACATGAGACTCTACAGCTTTTGTAGATTTTTTGCTGATGTTCCCATCTTAAATTACTTATTGTCTTCCAAAAAATTTTTCTCTGAACAGATCTTCATAAGTAAAAATTTAAACCAGATAATCTACTTTAAATATTTACCTGAATAAGCAACACGACTCTTACGTACTTCAGCACAATGGCCCCCAAAATTATAACAGCACCGTAGATGACTCCTAAATCAATGTACTTGGCCATTACTTAATCTTACCAACAAAACAAGGATTATCATGGGAAATAAAACTGCTAGTCAAAAACTAACGAAAGTCTAGAGTATCGTCATAAATATTTAATTACAGCACACACAACAGTAAAGTAAATGAATTTAATGTTTTATATTGCTATATTTTACTTGCGAAATTTTAAACCACACCCTTTTACATGTAAATCAGATATTTCATATATGAAAATTTTCCGTTTTTATTTGTGCAACAAGCATTTCTATTGTAAAATGTCTTCATTCCATGATTTTCGTGTGAGAAGTAATAAACGTAAAACAAATTGCAGTGTTTGGTCGTGTCATTAGAACACGAGAAACGTATAAATCTATGTATTAGATGTATTAAAGGTGTTTTTGATTTGACTTCTCATTCGATATGATTGGCATCTTTGAAATACTGCATAGGATACTGAACTCATGGGATAGCGATTATAACCGTATGCAAAATTTATTATTATCGACATGGCTTGCCTTGAAGATGCATTATTAAGGCTGACAGCCTTTTAGATATTCAGTTTGATGAAAAAGTTGAAGAAGTTTATAATACAATGAAGCCTTAACACTTGTTAATAACGTTTTGATCATAGTTTTTATCTTTACTGAGAAATCAAGACCCTACGTCATTAATCTAGCTTCATTGGTCAGAAATCGATGGCAAATTTTTCATTGAGCAGGCAAAAATGATTTACCCTCTAAGTTATGTTAACACTGGCTACAATAGACCATGAGTTAAGTCACATTAATTTTACGTCACACACTCGCCCATCCTGAGGAAAATACATTGACAATTCATGAAATTGTAGAGAAATTTTTCATGAAAATCTGACACTGCCGAAGTTAACTGAAAAATGTTGACTCGAGCGAGATTTCAACTCGCACCTTCGGGATACCTGTCCGCCGCTCTACCTATTGAGCTATCAAGTCCACAGGTGTCTCGCGACACCTTAACGCTAATCCATGATAGGATGTGAAGTGTTTCAAGTCTATTTCAGAATCATCCTCAGAGATACATAAAGAGAAATTTTCCATGGTGATCTATCAATGTATCTCTGTGGATGATTTTGAAATAGAATTCAAACACTACACATCCTATCATGGATAATCGTTAAGTTGTCGCGAGAATATCTCGTGCACTTAAGTTGAATAAAATCTCGCCTTCAACACTGTAAACTCGAAAGCTCAAAAGGTAGAACGGCGGACAGGTATCCCTAGGAAAAGAGTTCAAATCCAGCTCAAGTCAACATTCTTCAGTTGACTTCGGCAGTGTCAGATTATCATGAAAAATTTCTCTTCATGTATCTCTGAGGATAATTCTGAAATATTCATGAAATCGTCTTCACTTAAAACATTCTAGCAACCGTTTTGAGACGATTCAAAGCAAAACTCCCAATTTCACCCATTTTCTTTCCTCATAAATTCCCACTGATGTTTCAATAACTCCAAAGATAAGTACTTTACTAATACAGGACCCACGTTGATAAGGTATAAAATAGGATAAAATACTCATTAACCCTTTAAGGGTCAACGTCCTGTATACAAGACAGCAGGAACAAAAGAACAAGTGAAAGAGCAAGGTGAAAATAATGACAAAAAATTAACAAAAGAAAACGAATTCAACCTTTAAAAGGTTAATAATAACGATAGTAATTATAATAATACAGCATAAAGTAAAGAATAGTGAATAAGCTGATATTTTTAACAAGGTCTATGTATCAGTGAGAAGAAACAATCAGCTTACCAATTAGTTTGCACAGAAGTGTCGCTTTCTTGTCTGGTATATCTTTCTTAATTTTTTTCACGATATCTTCTAACATGATCATGCTCAAGGAATTCACTCCCGATGACACAGTGCTACAGAATGGTAATTAGTATTGTTGTTTATTACTACATAACAAGTTCTGAGACTGAGAGCTCGTTGTTCAAACATGTTCCTTTCTAGAACCATTTCCCACTAGAAATACAACAAAGCAATTGCAAACATTTGCAAACTCATTACAAAGCAAAGTACGCATTTACAGATTTCATACGGGCCAATAAGGCTCGTGCACACGACCAGATCTCCCTTCACTAGTTATCCCTTGGCTAGTTTTAATTGCTTGTGTACACGACAAAACCCTCCAATGATTTTTTTTACTTCTCGAGTTACCTCCTTGACAAGCTTATCATTAATTCCTTATGTCTGAAGCCATCAAGGAAATCCTGACGAGAGATTGCAAGGAATACATAGTACTCCACATTTCGCAACAAAATGTGAGTTCCAATATCATCTTTCAAACAAATATATTTCATTCATCCAAACATCGACAATCCTTTTTTCAAGACGGAGATTTTAAGCTTCGAAGCCATGAGTTTAAGGAAATCGAGATCGATGAAGTAGCAACCACGGGTACACAAAAACAAAAGCAGGGGGAAGAGCGTTTATGATGAACTAGGTAAACCTTTAAAAGACCCGTAGTAAACTAGGATCCTGTTAAGGTAAAAAAAAATTACGTCGGAAAACTCCATAACCCCCACAAAAATTTTATTGATAGTAAAAGAAATTCCATCATAACTCCTTTGAAGAAGAATTACAAACTTCAATTTTTATCAAGATGTGACGTCATAGTGACGTCACTTATGATAAAAATTTCATTTCTACTTTACAATTTGTTTTTCAGTTTGCCGTAAGAATTACAATCAGGTGCAAAATATTTGATACATTTATGAGCTTCCTGGTATTAATCTGCAGTCAGACAGGAAAAAGGTCTTAAAGACTATCTTTAACCTTCGCTTCTCTTCCCTCCTAGATCAATGTTGCTTTCTTGTGATGACTAAGTGCCGGACATGTCAAATTTACCTGCTTGACCAACACTGTTCGGGAGAGCGAGTAGAAAAAATCACGCGAAACATTTTTGTTTAGAAACACAGTTTACCTTCCGTAAGGCATACTTCGCTAACTGGCCTTAACAATCAGCCTAACTTTAAAATACTTTACCGACGTCCATATCAGTAAAGGCGACGATTCAAGGTAATGTGACAATCAAAAGTTGTTCATCATATACACAAGCAAATAAATCTGTTAAGGAACTTGTCAAGGAAAACTTGATTTTGAACACGGGGCTTAAGTATGTAAAATAATATAATCCTGCGACGACATATTGGGCATTAGACAATTTGCATAATCAGATCGCGCTAAAATATCCGTACTGCCAGACGAGGGGTATATGTAGAATCAGAAGCGTGGGGGCCCCAGCGCCCTCCAAAAAATCCTGGCCTAGCCAAAGAGCTAACACTACTAGTAGAGTAATGTAATCATCAATTACTTTCAAGGTAGACATTACCACAATTCCAGGTGAGATGTATATATGTACCATATGTTGCCGTCCAAAGTGCATTTCCAAATTTCAATGATTCATGCTTAAAAATGGGATGATAAACCTCAAGATTGTTTATCACTTGAATTAAGCAACTACTTGCTTGTCTTTGTATCATTATAGCATGATGCAAGCGATCAACTACCCCACATCGTCGGCCACTAGTTAAAAAGCTTAAGTTTGTTGTTTAAATTTAACAGTGCTAAAATATGTTACAAAACTAAACGGAGAGAAACTGAGACATATACGCCATAATCTGAAATGTTACATCACCTAAGACATCCACTAAACAGAGAAGCGACAAAAAGTCCCGGAATTCCTTTCATGTAACTCAGCTTATCGACAACAAAATATGGCAAAATCTAAATCATAGTAGGAAAAACAAAAGAATAATTGTTTTATATGAAGACTCGACAAGCAAATATTAGTACAGAGTATTTATGAGTATTAGTGTAAGGGACCGATTACATGTGGCGGGCTGGCTTGGTCAGCCGAGATAATTTCATTTAAGCATATGTAGTCGGAACCAGTGCCCCCATGCACATTTTGTTCAGGAGGACTGTAGTATCGTTTGGTCCCCCTTAAAACAGATATGGTAACACTCTGCCTAGTGATTTTTAGTTTATACCACCGCACTCACTTGTATTGCAAAATTAAAGCAGAAAATATATATTGAATGCTTTTGAGATTAAAAGTGAATAGAGGAAAACAGCGTCCGTTTGATTCCACTTTCCTGCTAGCATATCCTGGTTAGTGCATCGTAGGGTTTACTATTAACGTAGTTTCGACAGGATACGGCTAGACTGTATCACAGCTCAAGCATTAAGGAAGATTCACGGAGTCGTATGAAGTTCACACGGGCAGAATGAGCTATTTAATGGCGTCCTAGTAGTCTAGTAGTTCTCTGTCAGATTTTGATACTAAAAAAATTAAAATGGCAAATTTGGAAAAAGGGAAACCTACTTTCGTTGGTACAAGGTACCTTGGTCCTTTGTTTTTAATTTTTATTGCCACTACAAATGATTCTTGCCTATACGAATGTCAAATTAATAATGACTCAATCAAAATGAAGCTTAAAAGATTGCATTCTCGGGCTACCAAAGTTACTAGCGACTACGTTCCTCTTCTCTGATGAAGAACTGAAGGTTATCAATGACTTAAAGAGTGACCAAACCATTCTCATGATGAGACCGGACAAATGCAATGGTGCCGTGGTCATTGACCAAATCGAGAACACAAAGATGGAAGACATTCTTTTTGATCTGGATAAATTCCGGATAATAACTTAATCAGGAACTTACTTCCCAGTTCGTTCAGAGTGAAAATAAAGTTAAGAACTTTCTCCATCTTTTGAAAGAAAATGGAACGATCTCTGATTATACCTACAATAAACTTTTTCCTTCCGGCTTTTGACTGTGCATTTTTTATGGGCTGCCCAGGGTTCCTAAAGCTGGCGTTTCCGTTAGACCCATCCTTTCGTGTATTGTTATCATACTTATTTTCTGGCCAAATTTCCCGTCTCAATTCTGCGCTCCATCCCTTCCGTTATTCACATGGTAAGAGATGCTGTTTCCTTTGCCTACGATCTTCTTTCTTTAAATCTCAATTCATATAATTTAATTATGGCAAGTTTTGACATCAAGTCACTCTTTATAAACATTCCCTTAAACGAAACCATTAATATCATTGTTATCACATTGGTTACAAACTCCATGCACTTTCATGATTTTACTTCCGACGTTTTTACCAAACGTTGACATTTATTCGTTAAAAATTGTCACTTTTTGTTTAATGACATTCTCGGAAAAAATAGAGTTTCAAGAAGTCCTTTGCTGGGACTTTTGCTAACGTTTTCCTTTCTTGGCACGAACTCATTTGGCTTGATAATTGTTCGGCTGATTTTAAATCTGATTTTCATCGCAGATATGTTAATTATTGTTCTTTTACTATTTCGATCAAGTGACCATATCACAACTTTTCTAGGATATTTAAACCATCAACATCCTGTGTAACATTGTTTCTACTCATCCCAAATACTTTATAGACAAATGCGTTCATTGTATATTTGAAACAATTTTTAGCCCTAATTCTCAGGTTCCTTTCACAGGACATCAGGAAGAAAGCTCCCCTTCCTTTCACAGGACATCACAGATACACCTTTAGATTTGGAAGCACTGTGCCAGTGTATTCATATTATTTTCATTCGCTTTCTTATCCGCCGGTTACTTCATTTGTCACATTTCCCACCTTTAAGGATACAGCTCCTAAGGGTCTTAGATCTTGTGTGGTGTATTATTTTAAATGTCAATTTATAAGCATGTTGTATTTTGGCCAGACAAGCCATCACTTGGACCAAACAGGCAAAAAGTCTGTCAACTCTTCACCAACAAGCATTCTCACAAATCATCAGGATACTGGGCATTTTCACATGTTTCATTTGTAGCTCTGTCTTCATTCAAATCCACAAATGCACTAAGTGGTTTCTGAGCTAATACAACAGATTCCAATTTGACAAGCATCATCTTTAATATAAAATAATTAACCAAGCTTTCAAACAGAACATTTATATATTGTAAGTGCTTTCTACTCTGACGATAAATGTTTAGTCCGAAAACTTGTTTAATCATTTTATATTAAACTTTTAATTGCTACCAGAAACAGAACTGTACATGATAATTAAACTACTTTTCTATGTCACTCTCCTTACTTGATCGTTTCTTGTGATTTTCCCTTCCTTTGCAAGATCACAGTCCGAATAAACAGCGAAAATAACGAGACCGTCAAGACAACATAACACACCGATAAATGTGATTACAGGGATGTTTACCAACACGGCCCTGTGAAAAATACAGAGTTCTCTAATTAGAAATAAATAAAGAGTCATTGTGATAAAGAAATTGTTTACCATGAAGCAAAAAGTTCGACCAACTTTTAAAAAAAGTGCGCCATGCGTACATTTGTCTGCCGACATTTTGCCAAGCTTGAAGATGCAAATTCCGTGCACAAGATGAAACTGCTTGCTTTTACAAAACTTCCTTTATGGTAGATCGTCATTGAAAACGGAAGTACTTTTTGTGTTAAGATGTCAGTTGTGAACGAGGCTAGGCTTTTACATCAGGGTTTATAGGTTAGTGAAAAGCTTTGAAGGTTCTTCTAATCTTAACATACTTGGAAAATAGTTTGAACTGATGAATTTGAAAAGCAATTTGAGGTTGAAAAGTTGCTGTTGTTTCATTAATTTTAACTGTTTACCGCGTTCTTGTAAGGGATGAAAGAACATGTAAATACCGCGTGAGTTCGCATCTGACTTTCAAGAGCATTTACTTTGCCGCTGGCTTTGCATAACTTAGGATTAGTACGAAAATAATTGGCTGTTTATGTCCTGACGTCCAGACGATTGAAGGTTAACGTCCGGACGTAAGTACATAAACAGCCAAAGCGATTACACTTCGCAAACACTAGCTTTTACGGCACATGACCAGGTAAAGAAGCGGTATACGTTCTGATTAGGTCAGGAAGAGAGGATGGCAGTTCAATAGAGTAGTTGTGTGAGAGAAATGTGGTGTAGAGAAATGAAGAATTAATCATAAAGAATTGCTGATATTATTAACATTGTACCCCCTTTCATTAAGATAATAACAAGTGTAATTTATGATAAATTTGCTTATTAACTGAAGAAGCAGGAAAAGAAAACAGCTACAATTAAGTGTTCATCTTATAAGTGGTTTATAGAACGCAAGTTAAAAGGTTTTATTCGGACACATGCAATTCAGAACACAAATGGTAAGTGTTAACACGTTGGAAACTTCCCCTCACCTCAATGGCTACTAAAAGCAATCTCAAACAATTGAACATGAGATTTCTCTGGAGAAGCTCAAAGCAGAGGTTGAAATGTTGCTGTTTAATTAGTACTCCTGTGGTGGGTCCCTCCTTCAAACCAAGTCTGGATCCGCTCGTGACATCAGATGATATCACATATCAGATGATATCGCAAAAGTAGCTTCCCGAAAGTTTAAAGCCGTTTGTGTGTAAATTTACTGTTGAACCCTTTGTGTTGAGGTGCCAGTGAATGCTTAGTTGAAAATGCGCAATAGTTGCAGGTTTATACGCCATTTTTCATTTTTATTGATGTTTTGCCTTGGAAAAAGTACGTCTTTTACTTCCCTCTTCTCGTTCTTCTTTCGACAAAACTTGCACAAGGTTTGCTTGTCTTATTTTGTTTTATGTTTTGTATTTTCCGATTTTTGGTCAGTGATAAAACTGCTGAATTCGTTCATGTTTTCTTTGTTTACTTCGTCGATTTCGTAATTCATTTCATCTTCGTCACCGAAGTCTTGTACTTCCGGATGAATACTTAGCATAAACCCTTATCATAGCAGATCTTAAAGACATTTGTAACCAACTTTGAGGTAACGTATAATTTATCAATTTTTAAAGTCAAAAAAATGTCCGAAAAATATTCAATCATGAGCTGTCCGTAATGCCGGTATCCGTTTGATAACCTATGAGAATGCTCCACTTTTAAGACGGAAAGTCTGGTCATCTAATAAAACAATCTTTCTTTAAAGCAAAATGAGTGAGAAGTCTAATTGGAAAATGACACGAATTACCATAAACCCGCAAATAATTCAGGGTATTGATCCTACCATTCGTTGTTTAATAATTTAATTGTAAGGATGGACATCTTACTATTTGTTAAGCCGTTGAACGTTATTCTCACCGAACTTTTTGTTTTAATAAAGCAGAATTGAAATTTTAAACGTAAATATGACTATAAGCAATCTAAATATAAAATAATTTCCAGTTTGGATTGTTGTTTATTTGCGGACAAATTCTGTGTGGATTATTTTTTATTGCATGTCCTCTTCCAGTTATAGTCAGGAGGATTTGTCTTTTTGAGAATTTTGAAAAATTACCATTGTTACTTGGATTCTTGAGAGATATATTGGAAGGGTGGGTGAGGGGTTGTTGCGTGCACGTATTTCTAGTATGAGTAGTTTTTCTCGCGCTTTCGACTCGGCTCTTTGAGTCTTCGTCAGAAGTGATGAATAACTGGAACATGTTTTTCGTTTTCTTTACCCACGAGTGTCTGCAATCGTAAGCGGTGGAAGCGTTTGTATGGTTTATTTGAAGATGCTGTGTTTTTATTGGCTGTTTCGTGTCGTCAGATGTGATTGGTTGTTTACCCAGTAGAATCTCCGGCAGTGGGTTTTCCCTGTTCTTCTGTTTGATTTGCGTTGGTTTTGTCGTTGTTGTTTGGCGGGTCGGAGAGGTGGAGTTGTTTTGGGCGTTTCAATTGATGGTATACTGTAGGAATGTCAATGTGTCTATTTATGGTTGATTTGTCTGTACTGTGCCAGGGATTCTTAAATTCGGGATTGTACTTGTAGTGGCTTGTCCTGTAGTCTCGTTTGTGACCAGTCGAACGTTTATCCATTAAAGAAGAAGAACAAAACAATCAGCTTGCATTCCTAGACGTTCTACTTACCCGAACAAGTGACGGCAGCTTACAAACACAGGTATATGTACCGAAAGAAGATTCACGCGGACCAAAAACTCAATTACAAAAGTAACCACCTTATCCGACATAAAATCAGCTGCATTCAGACTCTCTTCAGCCGAATTGAAACCAATTGCAACTCTCAACAAACCAAGCAAGAGGAACGAACCTACCTCTATGAGATTTTCATCAAGAACAGCTACCCTAGGAACTTTATTAAAAAATTTAAAACACCAAAAAACAAAACCCAAATAACATTATCACGACGACCAGACCGGAAAGAACAACAAAAGAAAAGAATAGCCCTGCCATACATCCGGACTGAATCATAAATAACAGTCAGACTGCTCAGACAACATCCGATAGAGTAAGAATTCCATCAGCATCCCATACCTACCAAACGCCATTTATATGTTCCCCTGTCGAACTTGCGACAAACAATACATTGGAGAAACATCGAAGAAAATCGAAACACGACTGACACAAACACAAAAACGCCATCAGACGACATGATCCAAGATCTCATTCAGCCACACACGCAGACGACAATGGACATCCGTTTGACTGGTCACAAACGAAACTACTAGGACAAGCCACCACAAGACACGCTCCCGAATTTAAGGTAGCCCGGCACAGTATGGACAAATCAACAATAAATGGACACATTGACATTCCTACAAAATACCATCAATTGAAACACCCAAAACAGCTCCACCCCTCTGACCTGTCAAACAACAACGATCCGCTCCTCCATAGCAGCTTCCAGATTAGGAGAATAACGGTAAAAACCACTAAATAAAGAAACGCAGGCCAGGCAAGAGGAAAGGGGAGAGGAGAGAGACCTCTACCAGATTTGTGGCCAAATGTGGCGTCAAAACGGGAGGTGCAAACTGGTGAGATAAATTCGCAAACAGAAATAGACAGCGTATGTTAATCTGAATAATTAATGTCCACGCAGGGACTTTCTTGTAGCTTGGCGGAGCGGTAAAACTCGTTGTCCCGTTTGTTGTAGTCAAAACCCGTTAACGTATTTACGTAATGGGCTATTATTGTAGCCATTACAAAATAGTGGATAAAAACCACGAACTCAATGATGTAATAGTGAATGGGGGAGTAGGTGCACTGAGAAGATTTGCTGCATCTGAAACTCGGCAAAATCTGACTCTTATTGAACAAAGAGACAAATCGGTAAGTTCTACTATCTCTTATTTTCCTGAGACTGTTTTAGATATTATTAACAACTATTTGTCGTTTACAGGGTGTTCAAAATTATGAGATTTTCATTGTTGAAGGAGATGGAGAACGTATGGATTTGGTTTGTTCGAGCGATAAAGAAGCAGCAAAATTGTTTGGGCTTTACCTTGATCATAAAATTTCCTTGCCAAAGTTAGAGGATAGTGGTGCAGGAATGAAAACAGGTGTCTCTAATGCATCAGTGAGCAGTACATACCTGCTGTGGCGAGCACAAGAAAAAGTTTATGCCGAAGCAAGCTATTTCAAAAGGGTGAGCCAATGTTCTTATGATAATGAATTTTATATGTTACAGAGCTAATTTTTTTTCTTATCTGAAAACCTCGTTAATACGACCAACGACCATATTTTGATGTCCCCTACTGTTTAATACGACCACTGAACGTGTTGAGTAATGCCTTTTTTGATATCAAATTCTGATATGCGGTGTATAATTATCTTAATCAATTACACATACGGCAAATAATTAACACTTAAACGTTTTCAATATTCGTTTTAATATTTATTAAACAGATAGAACGTGATTAAATGTGTTTTTGGGTCGTTTTATCGTTTTCTTGCCTTCTTTTTTCTGCCACTTTCCTCTGCTGTTCTCTTTTGGCCACATTCCATTTCGACTCTAACGGATAGGTTATTCGGGATGTCCAGCAATTTGCTTAGCAAGTCAATGTTCCTTTCCTACCCCATAAACTTGTAAATGCATGGAATCTTCATTCCATATCCCCCGCCCCGATTGACAGCTGTTCCAATAACTTTAGTTTCTGCTTCACTGCCGCTTTTTGCTAAAAAATGGCGAACTATCCCATTTCCATGATTTGTAGAAGCTAGTGCCCTTGGAATGTGACCAACTACATCTCCTTCCTTCATCACCGCAATAGCGTCCTTGTCTTGTTCATTGTCGTGTTCGTGCTTTAGTTCAAGAACTTCATCAATCTTGATTCTCCAGTATTCTTTGTAAACATGATACCCCCTTATCCAAGAAGGAACTTCGATTACTTTTGTGCTAGAAATATTTTCCATCAGGCCCGACATGACTCCTTCGACGTTACCGGCGGAAATACGAGTGTATGCACGCGCAGACTATGAAAAGCGCCGAATCTGTCATCGATCCATATTTCACACTTTTTCTAATTTAATCAGTGCAAAATTTTCACGCATGTCTCGAGGATTCTCCTGATTTATTACCTTTTGTCCGAACACGCTTCGCGGCTTTGTGTACAAGCACTTTGACCACTCATTATGTCTTCAAATTGAAAGCGAAAACGGCTGGCAATATCCTCAATGCAGGATGCTTTGGATTTTCTCGAACAGAAAGGAAATTCAAAAACGGCAAATGAGCTCGCCGGAGTAATCTGCCAAGCTCAAACCGATTGGCTTTAGTGTCGGAAAAACCAACGGAAGCTTACAGATTTTTTTAAACCTAAAGAAATTTAAATAACTAATATAGGGGCTTATTATCAAGGTTATTTATCTCATTTGGTTAATTTTGTTGAGTTGTGTTCAGTTAATAAAATTTATTTGTGGATTATTTTGTGGTTTTAGCGTTATGCTAATTGAATCTGACTCCGTTTGCCATGACGTCATTTAAAAAAACATTTGTTACGTATCTGATCCACCCTCCTTAATACGACCATCCCGTTAATACGACCAAATTTTTTCGGCCCAACGGTGGTCGTATTAACGGGGTTCCACTGTATACAGATTATACATTATACGTTATACATCATACATTATATATCATATATTATGTATATATATAATATATATACAGTGGAGGTCAAAAGTCTGAGTCCAGTCAATATGCTTTTGTCTTTTATTGATATACAATATATTTTCACGCAACACAGCACTACATGTGCATAACTTTAGCATTTACATCAACATTGGAATTGAGTACATTGTATTAACCAAGTAAACATTACTTTGATATTTTGTGTGATCTCTTTTTGCTTTTAAAACAGCTCCAACTCTTCTTGGCATAGAGTCAACAAGATTTCTAAGTACTGCTTGTTTAAGGTTATTCCAGCATTGATTAAGGACATCCCATAGGTTGTCTTTACTTGTGGGATCATGTTCCACTTTCTCTCGTTTCAAATATTCTTATAAATTCTCAATAGGGTTTAGATTCGGAGATTGAGGAGGAAAATCCATAACGACCAGATCACCTTTCTCTTCCTTCCTTCTTAAATAATTTTTACACATGTGAGAGGTGTGTTTCGAATCATTATATTGTAGCAACACAAAACCCCTTCCGCACAACCTTAAGCCAGATGGTATGGCTCGTCTTTGAAGGATGGAGTGATATTTTTGCTTTGTAAGAGTGTTCTTAATTCTTTAAAGATCGCCAACACCATTATAACTAAAGCAGCCCCAAACCTGAATGTTCCCACCACCATGTTTCACTGCTGGCTTGAGGCAAGAATTTATAAATCTCTCATTCTTTCTACGTCTAACATAAATGCGACGGTTATTTCCATATATTTCAAATTTTGATTCATCTGCGAAAAGAACTTTTTTCCAATCTTCTTTAGTGTAACGCCTGTATTTTCTGGCCCATAGCCACCGTTTCCGTTCGTTTCGGGATCTTAGCAATGGTTTTAAGACAGCCACTCTTCCATGTAGACCACATGCATTTAGTATCCTTTTCACTGTTGATCTGCTTATCGTTTTTTCTCGAGTTTCATTAACGTTTGATTGACTTTTGCAGTTCTGTTACGTAAGGAAGTTGTTTTAATGTACTGATCCTCCTTCAAAGTCGTAGTTCTTGGCCTCCCAGATTTTGGTTTTGTAGAATAGGATTTTGTTCCTCAAAATCTTTCCAAAGTTCACTGCACGGCACCCTTTGAAACCCCTATCTTTTCAGCAATTTTGCGTTGTGAAAACCCTTCATTACTAAGTGCAATTATTTGACCTCTTATTCCTTTACTGAGTTCTTTTGCCATCTTTGGTTCAGCTACACATCATAGAGACTTTATACAAATTACAGCGTGTGTTAAATAACTCAAAAATTAAAAGGAAGGCAAGTGGAAGCATTTACTGATAAAAATACGCATGTGTAGATCAATCAATAAATTTTTCTCCACATGGAACATGATTTATTATACATTGAGGGAAAAAATACGACTGGACTCAGACTTTTGACCCCCACTGTATATATTCATTCATTATATGGCTTTCTTGATCGTGATTTCTGATTCATATTTCGTACAAGAAGTGTCCCTTAGGGAAGAATGAAGTCGGGAAGCTACTTTTGAAAACTGCTCAAAACAATTCCGTTCGCAGAACTTGTACTTCAAGGCTACTCGATTCAGACGTACCTGTGATTGTGCAGCTCAGGTAAGTGGTTACCAGAACGTGAAAAGTCCCAAGATTTATACTAATCGACATCTATTCAACTTCAGCGAAGAATGTCGTTTTAATACACTTAGTCGCTTAGCAAATGTCATGACAACAAGCGAGTTCCCTTACGTCTTTTGTTCATATAAATCAGAAAGAACCAAGACAAAGCGTAACTGCAACAAATGAACAGTTGGCCAATGCATATTCCAAGGAGCTAACTTTGAGAACTGCTGTTTTAAGTCATAAATTGTCCAGATACTAAGATGGCCTCCAAAAGTGAAACCAACCGCAAGCACCAAGAAAGCCATTTCGTTTGCCGGTCTTAAATCATTTACTGGCTTCAGTGTTCAAATGATGTAAACAACGTCTGAGAGATTCATAAAACGGAAAAAAGAACGTAACCAAACCGATTTTCTTCAATTCAGACCTAAGTAACCTAAGGTTTGGTCAACAACTTACCAGTCCCCGAGCCTGCACATGGCATTCATGAGTGACCGGAATCCATGGATATATACCTATATATATATATATATATATATAGGTATATATATATATATATATATATATATAAAGATAGACACGCAATGCCAAAATTTTTCTCCCTAGTCACCACACGTGTAAAAGGACTCCACGCACGTCGAGATTAGTACCCTCGCACCACGCTTCGGGCGGTGGGCGAGGGGAAAAGTTTTAAATAATGAAATTAAAATCTTGAGTTGTGATCTGGTATTGTTGAACAGTGAACACGTGTTTGAGTGTTAATTTTGACCTGTTGACTGATGCTTTCATCTGTGGAAAATAAGAATGCTATTTGGTAAATCATACCATAGTACTATATGTTGGTACTATTGATTAATATGTTCAATCTGATGAAGCCCCAGAAACATGTAAGTAACTCAGTAATATATGATAAACATGGCGTTTCACTAATTGTCTTACTGTTACAATTTGTCACTATGCAAAGATTTAAAAGATACAAGAAATTAACATATAAAATTCCTATTATCATAAGAACATTGGCTCACCCTTTTGAAATAGCTTGCTTCGGCATAAACGTTTTCTTGTGCTCGCTACAGCAGGTATGTTCTGTTCACTGATGCATTAGAGACACCTGTTTTCATTCCTGCACCACTATCCTCTAACTTTGGCAGGTATACATTTAATATTTATAATATATATAATATACATATATATATACATATATATATATATATATATATATATACATATATATATATATATATATATACATATATATATATATATACATATATATATATATATATACATATGTATATATATACATATATATATATATATATATATATATATAGGGTACGGCATATGTTCTGCAACAAGGTATCAGTTCAGCTTTTCCCTAAGTTTTCAATCAACACAAAAAAGTATATACTGTATAAGGAGACAATTTTGAAAGATGTAGTAAAACCATGGAGTCAAACATAATTTGGGGACAAGCGCTGGACCTTTCAGCAAGATTCTGCTTCTGCACACAGAACCAAGGCTTCTGGTGAGTGGTGCCGAGAGAATTTTCCGGACATTATATCTCCACAAGAATGGCCCCCTTAAGATAGATGAATGATCTTCAAGCTCTGTAATCAGAAAATGATTTCTGAGCCCCAGACGGGGATCGAACCCGCAACCTTCTGATGACCTTCTGATGAAGCTCTCAAATTTCTAAAATCATAAATGGCCCCGTTATTCTCCAGATCTTTATCCTCTCGACTATTCCATATGGGAAGTATTAGAGGCGAATGCCTGTGCAAAAACGCACACAAGTCTGGAAGCACTAAAATCCTCCCTTCAGCGTGAGTGGACAAAAATACCACAAGAAACCTTGAGTGCAGCTGTTGACGGGTTCCCAAAGCGTTTAACAGCCTGTATAAAGAACAAGGGAGAATTTTTTGAATAATAATAGTAATTTTGCGTTCTATGGCCATGTTCACGTTCTACAAATATATACTTTTTGTGTTGATTGAAAACTTAGGGAAAAGCTGAACTGACACCTTGTTGCAGAACATATATGCCGAACCCTGTATATATACCTATAATGTATATATATATATATATATATATATATATATATATTTCAGAATCATCCTCAGGGTATTTTGAAACAAAAATTTCACAATTAACCAATTCACATTATAATATATATTATATAATATATAATACCTTGGGGATGATTCTGAAATTGAATTGAAACACTGCACATCCATCCTCGTGGATAGCGTTAAGTTGTTATATATAGCGTCAATATAATTTCTCGGCTTGGTAGAGGTGACGAAAACCGATAACAGGGACAAGAAACTCTACATTGGTATGACCGCACATCTATTCAAACGCCAAACACCGATTTAGCAACCACATGAAGTCATTCTCCGTGACCCGAAATATGCAAAAGAGACAGCTCTCTCCACTTACATATGGGACCTAATGAACGAGGGGAAGGAATTCACGGTGAAGTGGTCCATCCTGAAACGAATGAAAGGGTACGAAACTGGTGCGACACAATGCAATCTCTGCCTGGAAGAAAGACTCCACATCATGAAAGCTGACAAGAAATACTTTTTAAACAAACGAACGGAGGTATTCTCAAAATGCCGACATCACATCAAATTCTCAATAAAAAACTTCAGACACTAATACCGGAAAGTGAAAAAGGCACGTGGTGGTGATGACACTGCACATTCCATCGGAATGACGTGATGCGACACATATAAAAAGAATAATTTGACCGAACCTTCCAGTTGTTTGAAGATCGTCCTCTCAGTAGCGTAAAACTCCGACTAACAACAGTTTTAAGTTTATAAATTATAAACAGCTCTAATATTCGAAGTATCGAGCATTTTAACAAAGGTTAATCTCTCACCACTGCTATCGAATATATACATATATTAATATACATAACTATATATATAACTACTTTTGTGATTGTTAAATCTCTTTTGGAATAACGTTATAGCACTCCTCACATACTGTAAATCTTTCGATATTTTCTAAACCTTATCAATTAAATAACGCCTACCAAATCGCAATCACAATAGATTTAGTAAAGGGTAAAGAGGAATTGCGGGTGAGCATTTGTATGCACATTTTTGTGAACCGGAACATAAAGATTTGGAAGAAATGCAAATCAAAATAATTGGTAAGGCCGATATAAGTAATCTTACTGAGAGGGAAGGATTTTGCGCGTACAAATTAGACTCATTCCTTCCTCGGGGACTTAATATTAGAGATTTTATGTAAATGTAATTTAAATAGAACTTTTAGGTATAAATAGACCCTATCAGCAATTTGTCAACTTTCATCTTGATAAAATGACTTGCCCGGAAACGTTGATTTTATTAAAGATTTTTAAGGTTTGATCAGTGATTATTTTATATTAATGTTTTTAAACTTCAGCTGGCGGAGGATTCTGTTCGATTATATATATATATATATATATGTTTACATATATATGAGGAAGGTGCAGTGCCCCGAAACGTATTTTAATAAAGTTTTTTCATGATGTTTATATATTTTTTAAAAAAACTTTGAGAGAGGAGCTCGTGACATATATATATATATATATATATATATATATATATATATATATGTCACATATATAATATATAATGACAGGAGGAACTGTTTAAAAGACTTTTATTTTTAAAAAAAGAACTGCGTAGTTTTTTTAGTTTAGGTTTTTAAAAATAAGAGTTTTTTAAACAGTTCCTTTTATTATTATATTCGTTTTGAAACTTTGATCAAGGCTAACTCCTGGTTTTGTCTATATACTGTATATATACATGAAACTAAACCAAACCTCAAGTTTAAAATAATATAGACTTCAAGTCATAAACCCTTTGATTTTGTTTCAAACCATAAAGGGGCAGATTCCCTGAAACGTTTTCTTGAATAAAAGTAAGGAGTTTTTAATCTGATGCATAATCACATACTGAATACGAATACTGATTGGTACCGTTTGTAGTGTCCTAGTAACCAGAAATTATGTAATATCCGGTGATGTAGTGATGTCATTGAGTTAGTGATAAAAAATAAACATTGATTCGTGTTCTAATGTGTGGCCCGTAAACATCACACCGTTCTCTTATACGATGTCGTTAATTGCCAAAACTTACTTTTGTGCTTCCTTCAATGATTTTGTCGCCAAAAATCTCTGCACAGACAACTGGCTTGCTGTCCATGGGAAAAGATTTGAGAACATACCACCAATTATAAACGTCCAGAACGTCGAACGAACTGTAGGGTCTGGATCGAAGCTAGATCAGAAAGCAAAATTAGAAACAAAATTAGGTGATAACTAAAGCGAAAATGTGAAAGGATGTTAATTTGCTTTCGAGTCAACAATAATTATGACAATAATAATGATAATGAAAACTTTCCCTCTCTCTCCCCCTCTGTCTCCCCCTTTTTCTCTCCATATACATATATATATATATATATATATAAGTTTAACATTAAGAATATAAAACCATCAAGATAAACTTTTAAAAAAGACTTTATTCAACGTTTCTGGGCAAGCCCTTTTATCAAGAATACAATTTACTAGCGATGCAAGTCCTGTATTTGTACATAAAAATACTATTCAAAATTCAAATATACTACAAAAAATCTCTAATATTCAAGCCATTTGGGACAAACGAGTTCAATTTGTATGCCCAAAATCCCTCTCTAGTAGTTGGTTCATTAATATTCGTTTTGTCAATTATCTTTACAACCATATTTTCAATATCTTCATGTCCCTCTTCATAAAAATGTGCATACAAATGCTCACTTATACATATATATATATATATATACAGCAAATTGCATAAATTTTGGCATACATAAACCTTTTAAAGAAAAGCGTGTATACTTTAATACACTGGACCGGCCAACGAACGTACCAAAAAACATATAACATGTCTTCACTGACCGTTGAAATTAGAAAAAAATGGAGATACAATGGTCTTGATATGTTTATATGTTGATATGTTTTGTGCTATATATATATATATATATATATATATATATATGAATATATGTATATATGAATATATGTATATATATATATATATATATGAGTGTGTGTATGTATATACGTATATACATGTATAAATGTAGGTTGTTGATATCGGGTAAAGTGTTTAATGCTTTCTGCAGCAGAGCGAGTAATACTTAATCAGTGGTCCTAAAATGTTTATTGCTACTTTAAGTTTCACACATTACAACGATCATCAGGCAACTAAACAGTACCGTTTCGACTAGTCCTTATTAGTGTTCCCGTTAATGCGTCATAGGTGATAGCTTTGTGAGGAAGGTTCGTTAAATAGAATCTTTTTTTGTGACGGCATTTAGAAACCGGTTCGGTTCTTTTTTTTAGGAGGTACTTTTTGCAAGCTTTAATGATGCATAATTTTTCTTCTACACAAAGGGGGCATCTCTTTGATCCGTTACGGAATGCCGATGTATTTTTGATATTTGACCAGTTGGTAGTAAAATGCTTCTTTTGCCTTTTCAAGTTCCAAATATAATTCGAAAGCTCCGTTTCGTTAGCGTACTTTTCTACTCGGAATGATTTCTGGTGGTTTCGGTATCTTCCTTTGAATCGGTTGGCTGTCATGCCGATATAGCACTTGGTGTGGCTGTCGTCGGTTGTGGTTACTTCTGCTTGGTAAACGATGCACGGGGTGAGACACTGCCCAGGCAGCGGGCATTAATTTTTTATTTTACAGTTGCAGACTTGGACGTCGGTCGATGGTCGTGTGGGTTTTTGCGCGATAATCAGCGTGTTGTGGTTGTTGATTACAGCTTTCATATCTGGCATGAAACTGTAACTTATCCCCTCGGCCACCGCGGTGCGAGGGTACTAATCTCAACGTGCGTGGAATCCTTTTACACGCGTGGTGACTAGGGAGAAAAATTTTCGCATTGCGTGTCTATCTTTCTATATATATATCGCTATATATATATTTATCTATCTATCTATCTATCTATCTATCTATCTATCTATCTATCTATCTATCTATATATATATATATAGCGAATTAGGAAAAATTCTCATCCATGGATAAATAGAGATATATTATTATTAATGCGAAACAGAGACCGAGCACGCAAGAAAGCATTGAAAAGCAAATTGGAGGTCGATTTTCATATTTATAAACGTCTTCGGAACCGTGTAACTAGTGTTGTGCGCAAAGCAAAAATGGATTATTTTCAACGTCAATTGCATGACTGCACAGGTGATCCCAAAGCTTTCTGGAAAGTTATGAAAAAGGTTTTACCGACAAAAAATAAACCTTCAAAAACTGAAAAACATACTGTAGACGACGTTGATATTATTGATCCTAAGGTATTAGTAACTCTTTGAATTCGTATTTGACATCCATCGCCACTAAACTGCTGACTACCCAAAATTTATCATCCATGTATGACATTTCCAGCAATATTTCACCTTCATCACAGTTTTCAGACCCTGAGGGATCACAACTTTTATCTTCACGGACCACTTTTAAGTTCCATCCAACAACGGAAGTTGAAATATATCAACAGTTAAATAATTTAAAACCCAACAAGGCTACTGGCAGCGACAATATTCCGGCCAAGGTTCTCAAGATATCTGCAAGAGATATCTCTCAGAGCTTATCTTGTATTGTTAACAATTTACTGGAAACCGGAATATTTCCGAATAACTGGAAAATTGCAAGAATTTCATGCATCTTTAAGGGAAATCTTAAAACAAACCGGGACAATTACAGACCTATATCAATTCTACCGTGCCTTTCAAAGGTATGTGAATCATGTGTTAACAATCAAATACAGGATCATGACAAGGAGTTTCAAACCTTTCAAGAAATCAGTATGCATATACCAAGCACAGCTCGACTACCACAGCTTTAATACATGTAATTGACTCTTTGAAATCAGCTGTGGACCAAAAACAATACTCTGTAATAATTTTTCTAGATCTACGAAAGGCGTTTGATGCTATTGATCATCGTGTTCTTTTGAACAGGCTAAGAAAATATGGTTTTGGTGAGGTGGAGACAAATTGGTTCTGTTCATATCTCACTGACAGACAACAGTATGTGGTTTGTAATGATGTTCAGTCCGAGTCACTACCACTTAGAAACAGGGTCCCACAGTGGTCTGTGTTGGGCTCTTTGTTGTTTTGTTTACTTTTCAATTCTATTGTGCATAGTTTCATCTATTCTAAACCGACGCTTTATGCCGATGACACTGAAGCGCATTGTTCCCACACTAATCTCGATGGAGCACAGTCAAATATGAACCTCGACCTAAAAAATGTTGAAAAATTGTTGGCCAAAAACAAGATGATAGCCAATGTCAAAAAAGACCAAAACGATGGTAATTGGATCGCGCCAAGCCACAAAAAAGGCCAACAAGATCAGAATTTATTTGAATAACAACTTGGTCGACGAATTCATTACCTTTGATTACCTCGGTGTCCGCATCACTAATATCCTTTCGTGGGATCAACATGTAAACAAGTTATGTAAACGAATATATCCAAAACTTGGCTTATTGAATCGCATATCTTCATTCTTACCCAAGGCTATTTTACTCCGAATCTATAAACAAACTATACTACCTGTATTGGACTATGGTTCCATTATGTGGCATGAATGTGGCTCATCTTTAACCAAAAAGATCGAAAAATTGCAGAATCGTGCTATGAGAATCATTCTTAATCTCGGAAGGTCAAAATGTACACAAGAAATGCGAAACGAGTTAAAATTGTTGTCATTGCACAGCAGACGACGTTTTTTAAGATTTGTAACTATTTTTAAATTATTACATAATTTAAACAGTCCTGAGCAACTAAGGGATACTTTCAAACTTTCAAATAGTATGGTAGGGAATTGCGAGATAAAACGTTGCTAGATCTTCCAAAGGTTAAAAGTGCTATCGGTCAATCTACATTCAAGTATTCCGGTGCGAAAGACTGGAACTCTTTACCCTCTATTTTTAGAGAGATGACTTATATTACTAATTTTAAAGGTTCTATTTATATGTATCTCTTAGACAATGACAAAGATTCCCATATTTGTAGTTAATGGATTAATTTAGGTTACTTATTCAATTTAGTTAATTTATGTTTTATTCACTGTTCTCCCGTTAATATCAACTTTGCTGATGGGATTTTTTAACAGTATAAATAAAGAACTTATTATTATTATATATATATTATTATTATTATTATTATTATATATATATTATATATATATATATATATATATATATATAGGTATATATCCATGGATTCCGGTCACTCAAGAAGGTCGTATGCAAGCTCGGGGACTGGTATGTTGTTGACCAAACCTTAGGTTACTTAGGTCCGTATTGAAGCAAATCGGTTTGGTCTCGTATTTTCCCGTTTTGTGGATCTTTCAGACGTTGTTTACATCATTTGAACACTGAAGCCAGTAAATGATTTAAGACCGGCAAACGAAATGGCTTTCTTGGTGCTTGCGGCTGGTTTCACTTTTGGAGGCCATCATTATCATCATTCATGCTCTTCCAATGAGCCGTGCAATAAAAAATAAAAAATAAAAAATAGTTAAAAGCAAACTATTAACCTGTGAAAAAATGAAAAATATTTGTACACAGGCCATTACACACACATACATGAACATTCGTATCCGTGAATGCAAAAGCACACACGTACATGTACACCCATGCCAAAACTTAAGATATTTAAAATTTAACTTATATTACATTGGAAGCCCAATTCTACCGAATCGCCCCTCCACAGCTATAAAGAATTTTTAAAAGACTGAACAGTCGGCCTATTCCTTGTTACATCAGGAAGCTCATTCCATAGAACAGTCCCTCTGTAGCCAAAAGTTCGTTTTCCAGCCTTTGTCAAAGGCCTTGGTATAAAGATATTGCTAGAGCTACCTCTCAGACTATATGAATGAATCTGGGAAGTTGTTTCAAATAGTAAATTAAGCTCTTCAGGATACAAATGGTTCAACGATTTATAAATGCTAACTGCCATTTGCTTATTACGACGTTGTTCAAGACTATCCCATCCAAGGGATTGCAATAGATCGACCGCACCTTACATCATAATCAGAAAAAGTTATAATTGTAATTGCCCTATTTTGAAGCTTTTGGAGTTTGTCAGATAGGGTTTTTCCTAAACAGCCTCATACTTCACTACAATAGTCTAGGTTTGGTAGCACCAATGCTTTCTACATCAATAGCAATGTATCATAAGGGACTAGGCATCTATTTTGCATTAAGACCCCAAGACATGTTGATACCTTTTTACATAGACCATTAACGTGTACCTGCCAATTTAGCACTTCATCAATTTCAACACCTAGATATTTGTAGGATATGACTCTTTCCATATACATTCCATCTATTCCAATATTGAAATGGTAGTCAAGGTTACTAATGCGTTTTTGACTAGCAATAATTAGATACTTCGATTTTTTAACATTTAAAGTGAGTTTATTTGCTCATAGCCAGATTTGAACATTCTTTAGTTCATTATTTAATGTCGTTTCAATCTCTTCTGGATTGTCAGCCCTTGCCGTCAAACATGTATCATCAGCGTACCTCATCATAGATGATGATGAAAGACAAGATTGGAAATCATTTATGTATACTAAAAATAATAAAGGTCCAAGAACTGAGCCTTGGGGGACCCCACAAATAATAGGCAGATAATTAGACAAAGTACCATTTATGTTTGTACATTGTCTACGGCCTGTTAAGTAAGATTTAAACCACTTGAGAGAATTGAATTCAACTCCATAGATTTCAAGTTTGTCGAGTAATATTTGATGGTCAACTGTGTCGAAGGCTTTTTTTAAATGTAGGAATAAAACCTCGTTTAGTAATCCCTCGTCAATATTTTGATACCATCTATTTGTAGATAAAAGAAGAGTTGTCAGGGTAGAATGTCTTGGTCTAAATCCGTGCTGTGAATGGGCAAGTAAATTATTATTGAGCAGATATTCATAGAATTGTTCAAATACTATCTTTTCTATTATCTTATTAACTATTGGCAGAACTGATATGGGACGATAATTATCAGGATTTGAAACAGCAGTTCCCAAAGTTAGCTCCTTGGAATGTGCATTGGCCAACTGTTCATTTGCTGCAGCAACGCTTTGTCTTGGTTCTTCCTGATAAATATGAACAAAAGACGTATTGGAACTCACTTGCTGTCAAGACATTTGCTGAGCGACTAAGTGTAAACGACATGCTGATTTGTATAAATCTCGAGATTTTTCACGTTCTGGTAACCACTTAGCTGAGATACACAATCGCAGGTAAGTCTCAATCGAGTAGCTTTGAAATACAAGTTCTGCGAACGGAATTGTTTTGAGCAGCTTTCAAAAATGGTTTCCCGACTTCATTCTTCCCCAAGGGAGACTTTTTGTACCAAATATTATCGCCGACCGGTAACCTTTGAGGATGCTCCAATTTTAAGACGAAAAGCTTGGCCATATAATAAAAAGTCTTTCTTTAAAGCAACATGAGCGAAAAAATCATCAACAAGGCTGGTCCAGCGTAGGCAGCGGCGCAACAACACAACATCAAGGGAGGGATTCTCGCTTGCCACAATCTGAAACAGATAAAAATATTCTATCCTTGACCTTTCGAGCAAAGGCCTTTCGTCTGGAGACTGAGTAGAAAGAGAAATAGAATAAACAAACTTGTCGCTTTTATGGTAAGCTATACAAGCAGTCACGTGAAACAAAATTAACCAATGACAGAAACGTAACCATGACAAAATGAAAACTTATTAAATATTGATTCCGCACACAGCAGCAAACCCGAGAAGAAACTGAGAAGAAACTGTCACCCAAAACACACCAAAACGTCCATTCCTTACTCTCAGTTTCTTCTTCTACGCCGCCTTTGCAGTGAAGATGATGACTTCCTTACCAAAGCTATGCAAATGAGAGGCTTTTTTGTTGAGCGTGGGTATCCTTCTCTTCTTTTAGACACTGCCTTTCAAAAGGTCTCCAACATTCCCCGTTCTAACACCCTAGGAGAACCCCCCACTAACATTTCCAACAACAAAAAAGTAGCACTGGTTTTAATTTTCCATCCATTTAATTTTAAAGTAAGAGATATCATTTTCTGGAATTTTGAAATACTTAAAAATGACCCTGAAACATCTTCCATCTTCTCCGATAACCCCTTAGTATCTTTTCGACATAGCAAAAACATCCGAGAAACCCTAGTACACAGTTCACGTCGACAAGACCAGGTGTCACCCACTGGCACTTCTTGTTGTCTTCGTCCTGTGTGCAAGACTTGCAAGCACCTTAATCCCACTACCTCTATTTCGGCCCCAAAATATAAGTTTGAAATCAAGCACAGTTTTACATGCGTTTCCTCCAACCTCATTTACTGCATCTCCTGCTGTAAATGTGGTAAACTCTACATTGGAGAAACTGGAAGACGTTTAGGTGACAAATTTGCTGAACATCTGCGTGATATAAAAAACAATGAGTGCAACAAACCTGTCACCAGGCATTTCAACAGTGCCAACCACTCCATTTCTGACATAAAAGTTTGTGCCATCCTCTCCATCACTGGTGCGAATGATACCCGCAAGTAACAAGAACAGCGTCTCATTTACAAACCTGGTACTCTCCATCCCCACGGCCTTAATGAACGTTTTTCTTTCATTTAGGTCCTCATCTGTAAATGCCTGCCTCTGCAGATATTCGTAGTATTTTGTATTACTTTTCTATGCCATTTGTTGTGTTTAATTTTCCACTGTGCTCTCACTTGTTTTATATTCAGCCTGCATGCAGGCATACCCCCTTAGTATCGGGTTTGCTTTTGTGTGCGGGATCAATATTTAATAAGTTTTCATTTTGTCATGGTTACGTTTCTGTCATTGGTTAATTTTGTTTCACGTGGCTGCTTGTATAGCTTGCCATATAAGCAACAAGTTTGTTTATTCTATTTCTCTTTCTACTAAGTGTCCAGACGAAGGACCTTTGCTTGAAAGGTCGAGGATAGAATATTTTTATCTGTTTCAGATTGTGGCAAGCGAGAATCCCTCCCTTGGTGTTGTGAACATGAGTGAAAAGTTTGACCGGAAAAAGACTCGAAATACCTCAAGATCGCAACTAATTCAGGGTCTTGATACGAACATCCATTGCTTGCAGTAGAATTGTCAGAACGGATCTCTTACCATTCATTAAACCATTTAAGGTTATTCTCACCAAACGCTTTGTTTTAATAAAACTTAATCGAAATTTTAATCATAAATATGACGACAAACAGTTTAAACATAAGTTATGTAGGTTGTTAATTTGAGGTCGAATCGTGCGTGTTTTTTATTATCTTTATTATTATTATTATTTCATTCCGTCTTCCAGATATAGTAAGGACGATTTTTCTGACAAGTTGGAAAATTATGTGTTACTTGGATTCTCGAGTGATATTTTGTTACATGTTTATTCTCAGTATCCTTCCCGCTGTCTGACGTTTCTCGCCTCTGTCAATCTAACGAAAACTCACAAAACAAAACGCCCACGCAACCACATCCACGTATGCTTGGGTGTGTCACACAAAAGTGTTTCAATATTTACATGCTCGACAGAATTTGTTACAGTGTCCAAATCTTGTGTTTTACTTATACTGCGTACCCTCTTCCAGTTATAGTATGGAGGATTTGTCTTTTTGACAATTTTGAAAAATTATCAATGTTACTTGGATTCTCGAGAGATCTATTGGAAGGGTGGGCGAGGGGTTGTTGCGTGCACGTATTTCTAGTCTTAACAGTATTGCGGTTGAAGATTCTTTGGAGGGCATAGTTGATCGAGAAATGTTGGCATCGGGAGGGAGGATGGTTGGATCGGCTGTTGATGTAGAGAGGATCGTCGTTGGGCTTACGGTATGGATAGTATTTAGAAGTAGTGAGGTCAAACGTGGCATCGAGGAAGTGGACTATTTTCTGGTTTACTTCCGCGGTGAATTTTAAACCCAGGTCATTAAAGATCTTTATCAAATCTTTTCGTGCTCTATCTGCCAGCCTTCCGCTTGTGGTCTTCAAAATAGCTAAGCCGTCGTCTCTGTATAAAACGATTTTGTGCCTTCGAAATCTTTTTTCCAAATTACTCAAAATAAACAGCCCGACTAGTTCGCAAATCTTGGCTCCATTGAAACTGCCCATAGAGACGTCGAACGTAGGGGAGCTGTCTTTTTTCACCCACGGTCTTTCGTTGGAAAACAATAGGAATTTACGTGCGTGCATGATGACCTCGGTATGCTGGATAGAAGTTTTGGTTATCCAGCTTGCCCAGGTGAGTGCTTTCTTTAACAGATCTTTTGATATAGATGGATAGAAATCAACAATGTCGAACGTGAGGAAAGTATGCTTGCATTTATCGGTGATATTTTTGAACCAGTCGATTACGGTTGAAGTGTTTCTCCATTGGTTTACGCGGGTGAGGGTCCGAATTTTTGTGTTTATTTCGTCGAGATAAGCTTTGCTAATTCGTCCTAACTCGCTTTTAGCTGGGTTGATTAAACGGCATTTCGGGTTGTTTTCAAAATTGCTTTTGTGGACCTTGTTTGTAATGAAGGCTTCGTTTTTTGCCATTGTGGTCATCCAGTCGGTGATGTCCAAACTATCTGCGATGGTTTTCGTGTCCTCGGTGATGTTGTTTACTTTATTGCTGCCCATCGGCTTAGCTATTTTGAAGACCACAAGCGGAAGGCTAGCAGATAGAGCGCGAAAAGATTTGATGAAGATCTTTAATGACCTGGGTTTAAAAATCACCGCAGAAGTAAAACAGAAAATAGTCCACGTCCTCGATGTCACGTTTGACCTCACCACTTCTAAATACTACCCATACCGTAAGCCCAACGACGATCCACTTTACATCAACAGCCGATCCAACCATCCTCCCTCCATCCTCACCCAACTGCCTAGATCAATCAACAACAGGCTGTCGCGATTATCTTATGACGAAGCAACATTTAAGACAGCATGTGCACCATACCAGGATGCCTTAAAACGCAGCAACTACGACAACATCCTTACATACAATGAAGCCGATTCAACAACAACCAACCTACGAAACCGTTCTAGTAACATAATCTGGTTTAATCCACCATATAGTAGGAATGTGAAAACCAACATCGGAAAAAAAATTCTTAACCCTCATCGACAAACATTTCCCGAGCAACCACGCCCTCCATAAAATCTTCAACGGCAATACTGTTAAGATATGTTACAGTTTCATGCCAGATATGAAAGCTGTAATCAACAACCACAACACGCTGATTATCGCGCAAAAACCCACACGACCATCGACCGACGTCCAAGTCTGCAACTGTAAAATAAAAAATTAATGCCCGCTGCCTGGGCAGTGTCTCACCCCGTGCATCGTTTACCAAGCAGAAGTAACCACAACCGACGACAGCCACACCAAGTGCTATATCGGCATGACAGCCAACCGATTCAAAGGAAGATACCGAAACCACCAGAAATCATTCCGAGTAGAAAAGTACGCTAACGAAACGGAGCTTTCGAATTATATTTGGAACTTGAAAAGGCAAAAGAAGCATTTTACTACCAACTGGTCAAATATCAAAAATACATCGGCATTCCGTAACGGATCAAAGAGATGCCCCCTTTGTGTAGAAGAAAAATTATGCATCATTAAAGCTTGCAAAAAGTACCTCCTAAAAAAAAGAACCGAACCGGTTTCTAAATGCCGTCACAAAAAAAGATTCTATTTAACGAACCTTCCTCACAAAGCTATCACCTATGACGCATTAACGGGAACACTAATAAGGACTAGTCGAAACGGTACTGTTTAGTTGCCTGATGATCGTTGTAATGTGTGAAACTTAAAGTAGCAATAAACATTTTAGGACCACTGATTAAGTATATATAAGTGTCCGCCAAAACAATGTATACACACTTCAGGAAAAGAAAAACGTGTATAAATGTTTTAATACTAAATTTATTCACATATCACGAGATTAATACAAGTTACCTTTGGCTTCTACAATTACAAGAGTTATTGTAATTTGATGAAACTTAGAAGGTCCATAGACGGCAACTGTTAATGTGTGTATACATTTTTTTGGCGAACCTGTATATATATATATATATAATAGAATATTGTTTACCTAGTAGAGTACTGTTTAGTATAGTAACCTAGTAGAGTATTGTTTACCGAACTGCATCAATGGAAGATGGAACACATAAGTTTTAATTACTCATTGAAGAACATACCAATATCTCCTACAAATACTTACATGAAAAGCTTGATTGAAAGAACAGAAAACGTTATCAAGAGAATGAGGTAGGAAGCTTTCTTCAATAGCAACGCTGACAAAGACAACATCAACAGCAAATTGGGTTCTAAATCGGGAAAATACATCCCCTCTTCCAAACTGAAGATGTTGTCCAGTTCGAAGCTGATCTGTTGAATTTGGTATAGAATATAAGATTTAAAAAAATTGAGGATCAGTTCATAAATCAATTAAAGGACGAAATTAAAATGATAAATAGCTCCACGAAAGCCTGTATTTCGGCCGACAAAACCACAAACGTCTACAAGCTTGACAAAGATCAAACATTACATGCTACTCCGAAACAGCATCACAGCAACCTACAGAAAAGCAGATGAAAAAGCCTACAACAGAATTAACCAAGAAGCGAAGGTACTTGCAACTAAACTTAAAATCAATGACAGGATGGAACGAATGGCCAAACAGCAAGCCTTTGTTACATTAAAAGAGCACAAAGAGAATTTCGTAAAGAAACCAACGTGCCAATTAATTAATCCTGCAAAAGTGAATTGGGGCTCGTTGGTAGGAAAATCATTGGAAGAATCAACAATAGTATAAGAAGCCAAGCATCGTTAAACCAGTGGAGAAATTCTGCATCTGTGTTCGAGCGGTTCAAAAAGATTCCATATAAGGACAGATATACCTATTGTGACATTCGACATCGATAATCTTTGTCCCTCTATATCAATAGATTTCCTGAAAATGCCATCGATTATACCAAACAATTGGTTAACATTTCACAAGGCATCAGTGTAATAATGCATGCAAGCAAATCTTTCTTTGATAAAGGCAACCCTTGTGTAAAACAAGGAAACGAAAACATGTTTGGTGTCACCATGTGATACCATTTTTCATCGTATTTCCGGAGCTGAAGTTTGTGAGCTGGTCGGGCTGTATATCATGAACACACTAAGCACTAAGTACGATAACTGCAGTATAAGACTTTTCGAAATATCTCCGGGTCTTAAGCCGAATAAATCAAGAAACACATTACCAAATTTTTCAAGGACTGCAGATTAAACATCGCAATGAAAACTAAATTAAAGGTAGTGAACATTTTAGACGTTACATTCAATTAAAACCATGGAATGCACTACTCCTATATGAAGCCTAACGAGAGACATGTATTCAGACATAAAGCCTAACGAGAGACATGTATTCAGTCAACCCAAATTTGGAACCTTGTCAAGTTTTCCTGACGAAACCGATTTTTATTTTCCTAGATGCGTAACTATATTCGATTTCGGTGACTTTAAGCTTCGTTTCGTGACTTGGGTCAAAACATAAAACAATCACCCCTTCCTGAGTAATAATGCTTTTCGTTCGCTGGTATGCAGGTTTGCGTGCAAAATTTAGTCGTCGTGCGAGTTAATCAGTCGTCGTTCCATTAAACCAGTGAATTTCCCGTGGAACCTAGTCAAACGTACGTGGAACCTTGTCACAACTCAAAACCACCCATCGAAACCTGATCAAAAGTTGTTTCTATTGACAGAAACACTAAGCAACCTATTCGGAACCTGGTCAAAGTCACCTACCACTGGCTAACTGTCTTAGTTTCAATTGCGGAACCTAGTCATGACCTGGTCAGAAAATTTTGAAATCCCCCCAGACTTTCAACAGCTCGTTTTCGAAAGAGTAAATTTACATTTAGAAGCACGTTTTATACTTACTCGGCACCGAAAATATAAATTGGATATGCCGTACCGTTTGGCCAACCAATTTCTCATCGCTGAGATTGTTCCTCTTTCGACGTTAGTTTGGTTTATCGACAACTAGGGAGATACTCGACCGCTGAGTTCAAATTCATTCAAATTCATTCATTAAAATTCATTCAAGTTCGTGAAATCTCCGCATACGAGGTGGACAACTACAAGACCATTCCGTCATAGCCATAGCCAATTTTATGTATAATTTAAGAGGGCAGAGAGTTCCGATTAATTACAACTATTGGAAAAGTTAATTTTAGCACAGGTAAATAAGAATCGCAAAATTATGAAGTCTACTCAAGACAATTATTCTTTGCGCAGGAAAGAGGTCGGAGAGACGACGAGGTGAATAACCTGACAGTGGTGACCAATCTCAAAAAGTACATCTTAAAAATGCGTCACGAAATGCATTGTACGTCTCTAAGATAACCAAAAAGATGAAATGATTGCCTCTGTGGAAATAAATATTATGTCAAATATATTGGTCGAAATTAAAGCCAGCAAGTATTTTCCATTAATATCAGACGAGACTGCCAACATTTCCAACAAAGAAAATTTGCCAATGGTTATTAGATTTGTTGATGTGGAAAAAAAAATAACTGTGAAGGATTTGCAGGTTACCATCTTTGTGAAGAAGGAACAACTGGAGAAGCAATCAAGCAGGTAGTTGTTAATGTTTAATCAGAGCTTGGATTGGCTATGAGTTACTGCGGTGGTCAACCCTATGATGGTACTGGTGATGTAGTGGGATGGTATGTCGGTGTTTCAACCCCAGTTCAGCAAGAAATTAGTAAAGGTGTCTATGTCCCCTGAATGAATCATCGACTAAACCTGTGTGTTGTTTATACAATACTTGTTCATTGCAACTTGTGCTGAATATGATGGGACCTGTTTGAAAACATTTTGACTTTTTTTTACAATTTCCTCAAATGTCAAGATCTCTTGGTCAATAAAATCAAAGTACAGTTGCACAACGGTAAAAAGAGAGGGTTTTTTTGAGGTTTGTTGCACGAGATGGATTACTTGTATTGATTGCTTGGCCAAAAATTTTGATGCCAGTTGTTTCATTAGTACAGTGTGTCTTCATTATTGTGTACCGATTATAGTCCAAAATATACAGTTTTTAGTTGCAATTATGCTGGCATTATATCTTAGTAAAACCTTTATTTGGTTGAGTTGCTGAAAGATTTAGCAATCCAGCAATATAATTTTTGGATATATTGTCCTCCTAAAATGCAAGAAAACATGTTTCTGGGCTTCTCAAAATCAAAAATTTTCCGGGGAGCAAGCAACCGGACTCCTCTATATTTATCGTTCCTTTGGCAATTGCAACCTGGTCACAGAAAATCTTAGATCCACCCATGATATATTAATACCATATAAAGCCATCCACCTGCCATCATTTGTCATTTACCCGCAGCAATCAACCGTAGAATATCATACTTACCAGGTGATGTAGAGACCTTCAGTAAGTCTAAACTACGCTATGAAGAAGCCCTGCAATTTAGTGGGTACAGTGAAGAATTATCATACACTAATTGCAATCCACCTACCCACAGAGGACAAAGTGTGAACAGAAGAAAGAAGATTATTTGGTTCAATCTTCCTTTCAACAAGAGAGTCCAAACCAACATTACATGGAAAATCGTTTCTTCTCATAAGAAAACATTTCCCGAAAAAGCAAAAGCTACCAAAAATTTTTAACAAAAATACTGTTCAGGTGAGTTTTAGCTGCATACAGAACATCGCGAATATAATCAGAATGTATTACAGGAAGTTCATCGACATTAGTTCGAATAACACAAAAATTTTTGTAATTACTGTTAATACTGAATTAGGTCAAAAATTCCCACAATCAATTTTGTCTGCAGCTTTGCACATATCAGACACTACCGCTGTTTCAAGTTGTCAGGAAAGGTACCGATACAAACTAATATGTTATAAGTGTCAGTCAGTGAGTTTTCTTTAACTTTCAACGAATCCTTATCTAGCTTTGTCGGAATTATATGATGTCCCGTGGATTTGGAACGTTTTATGGTTAACGAAACGTTAAGCAAATTTTATGACATTGGAATTTAGTGTAATGTTGTTGCATGTGTTCTTGTGGTTGTATTTGGCAATCGTTGAAGTTATTTGCTGAAGATCGACCAATGTTTGAAAAAATAATCTTAAATGGCACAGTAATATTTAGAGTGTCAGTTATTAAGTTCTCATCCATATTTAGTTCCGTGGCATTAGTTGTTTTAGATTTCTTGTTCATCAGTTCAGTGGCGCAACTAGGTCCATTAATTTCATCGACACAGTGGTGACGTAGAGCGGCTTATTTTCATGCTTTCTATTTTTTCATGCTTAGTCTACAAACATTATAACAAAAACGAGAGAATATTAGGATAAGCTCATAATAACAACTTTAATAATCCCTGTCGTTGAAGTAAATCAGTAAGTAACTCGAAAAACTCAAGCACAAATCGTCGGAGTGTTTTAAAGTAGTTGAAGAGAATTTCGTATAAAATGTTATTTTAATGGACAATAAAGAAGGAAGAATATCCCCTTGCTATTTCGCCAATGATGTACCGACAGTTTACTCGGATGTACCGACAGACTTGGAATAATGATAGCTGTAACATATATTAGCTAAACATTAAATATCATGTGATTGTAATATATGTGGAATTAGAGACCACGAGGGAAATCATTAGGGAGTAACTAAATAGGTGTTCACATTGCAGTTCGAAAAGAATAAAACATTGGAAATAAAACAAGATAAGATCGAAATATTATATTGGCGACGAGGATTGGATCCCAATAACACAAACAAAACAAACGCAAATTGAGATGGCCGAATCAAATGCTGAACAGCAATTGGAAACACAACAACCAGTGCAAGTAATTAAAATGGCACAATCAGCCTGTGGAGTGACAGATATCAAGCGTAAGCCTTAGTGTGCCCTGCTGTTGTACCAAGCTAGACCCAGAATACGGGAAATATTTTGACAAATACAAGACATGGGAGCTAAAGACGACTACGATATCGCCAAAGCAAAACTGAAAGAACACTTCGAACTGCAAAAGATTCGAAGGTATGTAATCTATCGTTTTAGACAGGCTAAGCAAGAACTGCAAAAATCTCTCGATCAATTTCACACTCGCCTTAGGACATTAGCCCAAACATGCGAGTTTGCGAACGTCGAATTTGCAGTTGAACAATAAATTATAATCGGAGGGATATCATCCAGAATTCGCAAGAGAGCTCTGCGCGATCCTAATTATAACCTTGCTGCAATCCTCATAGATGGCCGTAGAGATGAACAAAGTGCTTACCAAGCTAAAGATATCGAGTCAAAGGAGAAGCAAGTAGAAGAAACAAATAAGATCAAGATAAGCAAGTCGCTAATATGTCGACATTGTGGAGAACCCCACCCTCATGACGGAAACTGTCCCGCCAAAGGAAGAAAATACCGATCAGGCGGAAAACCCAATCATTTTGACATTGTTTGGAGAAGCAAAACACAGAAGCTGAACTTCTACCCTGTCGACAAAACCAAAAAAGTAAAGACAAAAGGAAAGCTGTGCATCCCCCTGGCGAGAACCAACAAAATAGTGACTCCGACGACTATTTATATACGATGACGCACTCCAAGTACCCTGAAGTTAAATGTCACGGTAAGTAAACACTCCTTTAAAGCAACAGTTGACACCAAAGGTAATAATAATAATAATAATAATAATAATAACAACAATAATAATAGGTAGGCAAGATGTTTCGGCATCCTCAGGGAGTGGCGCCTCTGTCTTGCCAGCTGGGTAAACGGGTGATTGAAAGCCACTGCTTGCCTTAATTGGCCGTCAGTGGTAAGTAACCTCACCTAAGGTGTTGGCAAACCTTCCCTGTTAGCCCAAGGACTAGTAAATCCTTCTGACTGTCCTGATGTCCTTTACCTTAAATGGTCGAGTGAGCCCAGGACACTTACGTGTCTGAAAGGAACTCTTCTAGTCTAAGAACAAAATAGATCACATTATCCAACTTCAGCTATTGGACTGGCGTCTAGCTTGCCTTAATTGGTCGGCTTTGCGGAACAGACCCTTAGAATAGTCTGAGAGGAAGTGTGATGGTTATTGAGGAAGTCTCATGATTTATAGGTGCAAAGCACCAGCCCTTGACCATGCCCAACCAACGGAATTGTGTATGTGAGACTGTGGCATAAAATGGCATTAACTACTCACGATGTTTTTCACTTTGTGATTGCCGTGCCACTATAATTTATGGGACATGTGCCCACTTTGGCATAATATGGCAATTTGGGCTAAACGACCTCATTGGCTCGTATGAGCTGACTTTCCACAATAATAACAATTTTTTAACAGGGTCCGTTCATCACAAAAGTGGTTTTCAGAACGGCCCTGTACAGAGATAAAAGATAAAAACTACAACATACAGTCACGAGCAGAATAAAACTTAACTAGAATAAAAATACAATAAATATCGAAAACGCTATGATGTCAACCGAATATACAGAATGTTATAAAGAAAGATCAACTTTCTTTTTAAATAATAAAATCGATTTAGTTTTCTGTATATCAGAAGTAAGATTATTAAAATCATTTGCTGCCTGGTATGATAATTTCTGTTTTCCCCAGTTCGTTTTGGCAGATGGAAGGTGCAGATTATCACGCTGACGGGTATTGTAACTGTGAATATCAGTATTATGTTTAAGATCAAGACTAAAATCAACAATTTGATTCAAACATTTGAAGATAAAAACACATCGGTGCAAAAGTCGTCTTTGATCTAAACGTTTTTTTTCCCATTTTAATGTCTCAAGGGCTGCTGTAGCAGAAGAATATTTTTCTTTATCCAAGATGATTTTCGCTGCCTTGTTTTGTTGGACTTGAAGATCGTTCATTAATTTAGCATTATTTTTGTCACCCCAAATAATGTCACTATAGTCAAAAATTGGGAGAATCACGGAATGATAAAATGTCAGCCGAGCGTGTAATATCAGAAGAGTCTTTATTCTTCTAAGAAGTCCAAGTCGCTGGTTTGTTTTGCTCATGATATTTTTGATGTGATCACCCCACGACAAGTCTTCACAGAATGTTACACCCAAGTATTGAAGCGAACTAGCTTCTTCAAGGGACTGTTCATTAATTAGAATAGAGACAGGACCTATCGACTTTAGACGACGCTTGCTGCCAAATAAAAGGAATTTCGATTTAGAACAATTCAGGGTGAGCAGATTTAACTATAACCAATGCGAAACAGATATTAGATCCTTATTCAGGTAGGTCTTCGACGTCCTGGGCCGATTTAGCAGAATAATAAATTAAAGTATCATCAGCATAAAGGACGGTCTTACAGTACCTAAGACATTGAGGTAAGTCGTTGACGTATATAACGAATAACAGAGGCCTAAGTATACTACCTTGGGGTACCCCAACTGTGATAGGATTTGGACTTTAGAGACAATTTCCAATTGAGGTAACCTGTTCGCGAACAAAGAGATAGGACTTAAACCAATTCATGGAATTATTATCTACACCTAGACAATCCAGTTTCTTGAGCAAAAGGTGATGGTCGACTGTGTCGAAAGCCTTGCTGAGGTCGAAAAACGCAGCACCTGTAATGACACCATTATCCATATTATCTAAGATGTTATC
Organism: Heliopora coerulea; assembly: GCA_030142905.1. Classification (NCBI taxonomy): domain Eukaryota; kingdom Metazoa; phylum Cnidaria; class Anthozoa; order Scleralcyonacea; family Helioporidae; genus Heliopora; species Heliopora coerulea. The sequence continues at coordinate 2,539,067 of JASJOG010000025.1, forward strand.
AGTCAAATGAGCCAAAGCCACCTCAGTTGAGAGGTTTGGATGAAAGCCAAACTGTTCGGCAGCTAGCAGGTTGTTCTCTTTCAAGAAAGTATACAGTTGAACGTGAACGGCTTTCTCGATGATCTTACTTAGAATTGGTAAAATTGTTACTGGTCTGTAATTACTTGCACTAGTCCTGTCACCAGATTTAAAAATTGGAACTACCTTTCCCTTTTTCCATATAGTCGGAAATACCGCCGGGGAAAGTGATTTATTAACTAAAACAATAAGGCAAGCTGCCATGGTATAAGCAAAGTAGACGAGCGCTTATCATATCAAGTCCAATTATTTTCTTAATCTTTAGGCCACTTAAATATTTGTGGACAAAACTTTCTTTTATATAGGAAAAGCTGAAATCCGATGTAGATATAGTGTCCCATGAAAGACACACAAGAGGGTTGCATCGATCTTTTATAGCGTTAGCAAGTTTTGTCCCAATTGATGTGAAATAATCGTTCAGGATATTTGCAATTGATTTAGGGTTGCTGTGCAAAACTTTGTCAGCTGTGATGCACGAAGGTGTACTCTCAAAATTGTTATTGCGAGAAATCAATTCATTTAAGGTTTTCCATCGGCCATCACTGTTTCCTTTATTATTATTGATGTATTCTTGATAGTAGTTGGATTTAGCTTTTCTCACCTCATCGTTTGTTTCGCACCTGATTTTGTGGTATGTTAACAAGTGAGCAGGGGATTTGGACTTCACTGCTTTCTTGTGAAAGTAATCTCGACCTTGCATTAATTAGGAAAGCTCATATGTCATCCATGGGGTCTTTAGCCCTTTGACTCTTTGTCTTTTAATTGGAGCATGTTGGTCAGCTATGCTAGTGTACAATGTACACCAGATAATTACAGCGTCGTTGACATCATCAGCATTATAAACCGAAGACCATTTGGTTGTTCTAAGGTCTTGAAGAAAGCGATTTTTATCATAGTGTTTATACGAACGGTATTCAATTACTCGCGGGGGGAGGCCTTGGGAACACCTTTGATGGTACAATACACCAGGGAATGATCACTCAAAGGTAAATGTATCAGGCCATTAATAATGACACGACAGTTATTGACAAAGATGAGATCAATCACTGACGCCATGGTGGCAGATACTCTCGTGGGAGATTGGATAAGTTGATCCAAATTATGCAAGTTGGCTAATTTCTGAGATTTCGATTTCAAAGATAGATTCACCTTCTGTTTGTTAGCGGAATCAACATTAAAGTCCCTCAGTAGGACAAGTTCAATGTCATCCGAGAGCTTTGATAAAACAGCATTCAGATCGTCAATAAAATTTTACAGTGATGTATTAGGAGCTCTGTAAACAGCGCAAACAAAAAGTTTCTTGGCTTTTGGTCGGATGTTTTCAATCCAACAATTTTCATCTGAAGTTCGGTTTAGATCTGGGAGAGGTTGAAATGGAATACCTCCCCATACATAAACTGCCGTACCACCACCTTGCTTGTCCAATCCATCTTGTCTAATAATAAGATAGCCTGGGATATGTAATTCTTGATCCGAAGCATTAAGCCATGTTTCCGAGATCGTAAAGATGTCGAGGGATTGATCTTTCAATAACGTACGAATGACGTCCAACTTTGGCATTAGGCTTCTAACATTTAAGTGGCTAATCTTCAGGCCACGAGCTTTAGGTAGTTCTTGAACCAAGCTAGAAGGACCAGGATTAGTTGAGATATCATTAGATAACATGGTAAGAAGCAATGAAACAGATGCATTGGAAAACAGTCGAAGACCAGCACAGAGTTGCAAAGATGAAGAGATCTGTTTCGTTGAAGATTTAAGCTTGCAATGACAAGGAACCATAGGTGCCACAATATCTTCTGAGACAAGCAGTAGTGATGGAAATGCCGTCAAAGCGTCATCTTTTAGATAGAAACTTGAAATTGATAAGTAAATATAGAGGATAAGACAAAGATTGCTGGTCAATAGGAAGCCACGAGCGATCGCCATCTTTACAACATTTAACCCAACGTTTCGAGCAAAGGTCCTTCCCTCTCCGACAGAGGGTACAATGAATTTGGTCGACAAAACTACATCTGCAAAGATGAAAGGAATAGAACTAAAACGAACAAATGTAAATGCGGTTGGGTGCAGTGCCAAAAAGCGTGTACGGTTTGTGGGAAAATTTGAAGCGCTTATCGAAACCCGAAAACAAATTGCCATAACAACCTTCGATGTCGCCATACAAAACCCCGAATTGTGGTAATTTGATATCTTCAACGACAGCCCAAGATCTTGGTCTCATGCGTCTACACCTGCACAACATATAAGAAACGAAATACAAAAAACTTGACAAGATACTAAATAAACATGCAGGAGTATTTCATCTCGTGTTTCACGGCCTAGGCAAATTAAAAGGAGATACAGTGAAACTTAAAGAGTTATTTTCAGAACAACACATGGACTTGCAAGCAACTTCTGTTAGGCGATATCTTTATAATAGGATCTTCCACTGACATTCCAAGGCAACATGGCTTTTCATGGAAAACAAAAATCTATGTGAGTTGTCAAGGTAGTTATCAAACCGTCTCAATTTTTAAATCTTAAAGCATTACAGAGAGTTCACAATAACAATGTCACTTAGGTTGGAAAAGTTTCAGTTAACATAATCATGGTATCTACTGTGAATGCATGTCTTTGGCTCGTATGTTTATTGCTTTTTTCTACATGGTTGAAAGTACTTACATTAGCTGTTAACTGTATTGTCTTTTTATCATATTTTCTTTTACATTTCATCGATTGAAATATCTGTTGCAACAAAGAAGCTGAGAACGTACCAGTTGTTTTGGAGGATAAAGAAAATTGTTACATGACACTTGGACAAACAATCTTATTTACAACTGATTGCACACTTTCTACCTACAAGATGCTTTTTATTAGAGTATGTTTGTTGCTCGTTAGACTATGGTTATCTTATATAGGCATTCTGAAGTTGGTATGAGCATCCTACTGTACACTATGTTCTTAATTACTATCATCCGTAGTATGTTGTTGATGCATTCAATGGATATCTATCCATATATATTATAAAAAGTGAAATGAAAATCCAGAGGCATAAGATATGTGTACCTTGAATACACTGTCTTTTCTTTGACGCCAATTGAGAATGGCCTACCAGTTGAAATTTCTAATGCCTGTCATGATTTTACAAATAATACAAAACAGTCTAATTTTAATTGTACTGCACAGAAACCTCGATTTGGCACTAAAAAACAACTTTAAAAAATGAGAGGATTTAAAATTGCCCATCTTAACATTAGACGTTTGGTAAAGAATATTGATCAATTCAGGTTATATCTACATAATCAACAATTTCACATTGTCAGTCTAAATGAAACCATGCTGGTATGACCTCATACAAAAGGATAGAAATAGACATGGAGGTGGAGTTGCCATTTACGTTAGAAGCGTTGTAGATTATAAATGTTGAATTTGGAACGAACGCGTTCATTCGCCTTAACCTACCGATACCTTTCGTAACTTTTGCAATTATATTGCTTATTTGATTGTTCCATTAAAGATGTTCATCAACGATAATACCTAACGTTTTGCTTTGTTTTACTCGTTTTATATTTGCTCCCCGTATTGTTATCGAAGGATCAGTATTTGACTTTACTAGCCGCTGCCGGGAGCCAATTATCATATATTCGGTTTTTTCTTTATTTAAAGTTAATTAGTTAGCTAGCAACTACTGGTGAATCTTTTCTAAATCTGAGACGTAAAATGAAGATGAGAGCCCAGCTCAAAATTTGGAGATGTAATGTCATCACACTCAGGAATTAGACAGAAGCACACGAATAAAGTTTAATTGAAGTTCACTGACGTTTCGTTGCCGACGTGCAACATTTTCAAAGTAATTAACAGATCGAAATATTATGCTATTTATATTTACAAAAGATATCACATTACCACTAAAGAAAACGAGAATAAGGAAGGTGAAAGATGAGACGAGACAAGTAGAGGAAGGAGAAAATTAAAATAAGGCAAGCGGAACGGAAGTGATGTTTTCATTAAAAGAAGGTTTATGTTTATTGATGAGGTGACTTTCTCTGATAAGTAATTCAAGAGTTGAATTGCAAGAAGAAAGAATAGAGAAGTCATGAAAGGAGATGGAGTGGCTAGTTTGGGTTGAATGTGTAAGAATGCTAGAACGTGAAGAATGTGAAACTTTCTTTCCAGTCAAAGACGAAATTCCCATGTGTTCTGAAATACGTGTGTGTAAGTGACGGCGTGTTTGCCCAATATACAACGCTGCGCAGCATTGACACTTAAATTGATAAACTACATGTGATTTCAGAAACTTTGGAATAGGGTCTTTGAACTGGAAGAAGGTTGAAATACGTTTACCAGGTTTTAATACGACACGGAGGTTTATTTGAGGGAAGCAGGAAGAAACAAGTTTGATAAGCTTGGTTCGGATTTGTAAAGAATGAGCACCGGTAAAAGGGATGCAGAAATAGACAACACGTTTAAGGACAGTGATATTGTTAATAGGAGGAGAAAAGATCTTGTCGAGAAAAATACTTAGGCAGCGGTCAAAAAGAGCGACGGGGTAACCATTGTTAACAAAAAATTCTTTAAGTTTAAGAACCTCAGAATGAAATATATGATAGAATGAGCATATTCTAAAATATCGGTTGAGCAGTGAGTAAATAAGACCACGTTTGAACGATAATGGGATAAAACTATCAAAGCTGGTGAAAAGTCCAGTAAAAGTGGGTTTTCGATACGCAGAAGTAGAGAAGCCATCAAGTTGATCAATGGAAACATCTAGGAAAAGTAAACACCCGTTAACCTCGGAGTCACTAGTAAATTTAATGTTACGGTGTTTTGAATTTAAGTAATTAAGAAAAGGTTGAACGTGGTCTTGGGATTTGAAGATAATAAAACGATCATCAACATATCGTCGGAAATGAAAAGGTTTAAATTCAGGTGGGCAATTGTCTAACCAGGTGCGTTCGTGAGAAGATAAAAAAAAAAAACAGTAGCAAACAGTGGACCAAGGGGTGAACCCATGGCAATACCGTCCACCTGTTCGTAAAGGTGGCCGTTAAAAAGAAAATGACAATTTCTGACGGCTGACGACAGTAATTCCTTAAACTGTGCACAAGTAAAACCAAGATGGTCGGTTGAGTTGAGAAAAAGCTTAGAAATAATGATATCAATCGATTCGTCGAGAAGGACGTTAGTAAAAAGTGAAAATGTGTCGAAACTCGTCATGAAGATGTGATCAGTATCCAGATTTAGGTTACGTAGCTCATCAATAAACGAAAAAGTATCTGAAATCACAGAGGGACTAACAGAGATATCATGAAGAAGTGAAACAAGATATTTAGAAAGGTTGTATGAGTGCGTATCTATGGTGGATAGGATGGGACGAAGAGGGATATTGGCTTTATGTATTTTTGGTATTACGTTGACCTCATCCATCTAAAATCGGTATCTGACAAGAAGAATGCGAAAATGATCAAAAAGCATCAAAGGACCCAAGAGAAGAAACTTCTTCGGTTATGTGCAGACATCCCTGCTGATACTCTTAACCTCGATGACGTTATTTTCACTTTTTCAAGTCGTGACCTAACCACTGAAGGAAAGAGGTTTAAACTTTGCTATCCCACCTGACTATTTTTTCAAGATGGACGCCATGCTTCAAGACAAGTCTGAATTCAAGCGCCTTATGTCAGACCCTCTGAAAACGACCACCAACTGAGAAAACACGATCCGTGGCTTCCCTCTTCGTCCCATTCTATCCACCATAGATACGCACTCATACAACCTTTCTAAATATCTTGTTTCACTTCTTCATGATATCTCTGTTAGTCCCTCTGTGATTTCAGATACTTTTTCGTTTATTGATGAGCTACGTAACCTAAATCTGGATACTGATCACATCTTCATGACGAGTTTCGACACATTTTCACTTTTTACTAACGTCCTTCTCGACGAATCGATTGATATCATTATTTCTAAGCTTTTTCTCAACTCAACCGACCATCTTGGTTTTACTTGTGCACAGTTTAAGGAATTACTGTCGTCAGCCGTCAGAAATTGTCATTTTCTTTTTAACGGCCACCTTTACGAACAGGTGGACGGTATTGCCATGGGTTCACCCCTTGGTCCACTGTTTGCTACTGTTTTTTTTTTTTATCTTCTCACGAACGCACCTGGTTAGACAATTGCCCACCTGAATTTAAACCTTTTCATTTCCGACGATATGTTGATGATCGTTTTATTATCTTCAAATCCCAAGACCACGTTCAACCTTTTCTTAATTACTTAAATTCAAAACACCGTAACATTAAATTTACTAGTGACTCCGAGGTTAACGGGTGTTTACTTTTCCTAGATGTTTCCATTGATCAACTTGATGGCTTCTCTACTTCTGCGTATCGAAAACCCACTTTTACTGGACTTTTCACCAGCTTTGATAGTTTTATCCCATTATCGTTCAAACGTGGTCTTATTTACTCACTGCTCAACCGATATTTTAGAATATGCTCATTCTATCATATATTTCATTCTGAGGTTCTTAAACTTAAAGAATTTTTTGTTAACAATGGTTACCCCGTCGCTCTTTTTGACCGCTGCCTAAGTATTTTTCTCGACAAGATCTTTTCTCCTCCTATTAACAATATCACTGTCCTTAAACGTGTTGTCTATTTCTGCATCCCTTTTACCGGTGCTCATTCTTTACAAATCCGAACCAAGCTTATCAAACTTGTTTCTTCCTGCTTCCCTCAAATAAACCTCCGTGTCGTATTAAAACCTGGTAAACGTATTTCAACCTTCTTCCAGTTCAAAGACCCTATTCCAAAGTTTCTGAAATCACATGTAGTTTATCAATTTAAGTGTCAATGCTGCGCAGCGTTGTATATTGGGCAAACACGCCGTCACTTACACACACGTATTTCAGAACACATGGGAATTTCGTCTTTGACTGGAAAGAAAGTTTCACATTCTTCACGTTCTAGCATTCTTACACATTCAACCCAAACTAGCCACTCCATCTCCTTTCATGACTTCTCTATTCTTTCTTCTTGCAATTCAACTCTTGAATTACTTATCAGAGAAAGTCACCTCATCAATAAACATAAACCTTCTTTTAATGAAAACATCACTTCCGTTCCGCTTGCCTTATTTTAATTTTCTCCTTCCTCTACTTGTCTCGTCTCATCTTTCACCTTCCTTATTCTCGTTTTCTTTAGTGGTAATGTGATATCTTTTGTAAATATAAATAGCATAATATTTCGATCTGTTAATTACTTTGAAAATGTTGCACGTCGGCAACGAAACGTCAGTGAACTTCAATTAAACTTTATTCGTGTGCTTCTGTCTAATTCCTGAGTGTGATGACATTACATCTCCAAATTTTGAGCTGGGCTCTCATCTTCATTTTACGTCTCAGATTTAGAAAAGATTCACCAGTAGTTGCTAGCTAACTAATTAACTTTAAATAAAGAAAAAACCGAATATATGATAATTGGCTCCCGGCAGCGGCTAGTAAAGTCAAATACTGATCCTTCGATAACAATACGGGGAGCAAATATAAAACGAGTAAAACAAAGCAAAACGTTAGGTATTATCGTTGATGAACATCTTTAATGGAACAATCAAATAAGCAATATAATTGCAAAAGTAGATGAACGATCTTCAAGCTCGATACTCAGAAAATGATATCTGAGCCCCAGACGGGGATCGAACCCGCAACCTTCTGATGACCGGTTAGACGCTCTAACCATTGAGCTACCGAGACTCAGATGGCGAGCTAAGTTGCAAATTCGATATATATATGTGCGACCTAAGCGGAAGCCACTATATATTGATAATGATTGAAGCAGTTTGATGTTTAGGAAACATGAGAGCTTGGATATATTGAAGTAGATGAACGATCTTCAAGCTCAGAAGGTTGCGGGTTCGATCCCCGTCTGGGGCTCAGATATCATTTTCTGAGTATCGAGCTTGAAGATCGTTCATCTACTTCAATATATCCAAGCTCTCATGTTTCCTAAACATCAAACTGCTTCAATCATTATCAATATATAGTGGCTTCCGCTTAGGTCGCACATATATATATCGAATTTGCAACTTAGCTCGCCATCTGAGTCTCGGTAGCTCAATGGTTAGAGCGTCTAACCGGTCATCAGAAGGTTGCGGGTTCGATCCCCGTCTGGGGCTCAGATATCATTTTCTGAGTATCGAGCTTGAAGATCGTTCATCTACTTCAATATATCCAAGCTCTCATGTTTCCTAAACATCAAACTGCATAATTGCAAAAGTTACGAAAGGTATCGGTAGGTTAAGGCGAATGAAGGCGTTCGTTCCAAAATCAACGTTGATTACCATCTATAAGGCTTTAAATTTGCCACATTTTGACTATTGCAGACTTGATAATTGTAGGAAATATTTATTGGACAAACTGCAGAAAGTGCAGAATAGGGCTGCAAAAGTCATAACTGGCAGACCCTTTGACATCAGTTCAAGCACTGTATTGAGAGAACTAAACCGGCAACCGTTGGCGAACCGTAGAGAACAAAACAAGGCAAAGTTCATGTGCAAAATAAAAAATAATGAACTTTCGGAATACATGGCCAACATTTTTAACGTTACTAATAATACAAATTGTAATCTTCGAAGCAATAAAGTGGATTTTGCCCTTCTACAGCCGAATACAAACTTTATGAAAAAGAGCATAAGCTATTCGGATGCAAAGTTATGGAATAATTTACCAAAAAGCGTTAAAGAAAAACAGATTTCAGTCCGGCAGTATAGGACCATTCTCAATGGCAACATTTGTGAATAAAGTTATTAACTAAATATTATAGCCATTATCTGTTTGTAATTATTATAATAATAACAGTACTATAATATATTTAGTACGTAGTTTAGTTTGTAAATAATGTATGGGTGTCGTAATTTGTAATATGTATTATATAATATGTAATAGGTAGTGTAACAGGTAGTTTTTAACAAACGGCCCCTTGGAAGTCAGTCGTCTAAGTGCACTGAAGGGTTACCGTTTTCAAATAAGTTTAAATAATAATAATAATAATAATAATAATAAAAATAGTGTTAAAATCATAATTATTTGTGAGGAAATGAGCTATATTGGTATTCTTTTGTCTATTTTTACGCCTTGTATTACATTAGTATTAGTTTTCCAAGTTATCAAAGCTTAAGCTTAAAAGTTATTATTCCAGCTTTAATATCTTAATAAAACATTATCTTCTTTTATACAAATGAGATTTTTAATGGGAACTACGACTGAAATAAGGCCAAAAGAAGTAATGTTGTTAGTGTAAAATGTTTAAGAGTCATAATCATTACCTAAGTTATGTAAAGGCCGAAGATAGATTTAAAATAAATTTTGTATTCATGTATCCTCCTGAGGCAAACATAGTACGTATTTACTTTGAGCTAAATAAGATCATCGTATCCCATTGGTGTGAACTTAATGGATTTAAGAATGTGTTATACGAATTACCAGTATATTTAGTAAAATCTAGGAGAATGACTTAAGATATTTGTGAGCCTGAGTGTAAATTTACTTAGACTCGTGTATAGTTTATGCATACAGAAATTTGGTGTTCGTTCAATTGCAGTAATGTTTTGTTATAGTAAACTTGACTTTCGTCAAAGGTATTTAACTTGCATTGGATAAACAAGAAACATGATCTTAAGGAAAGGATTTAAGAAGTATTTATTTATCTAAGATATTTTTTTCAGTGCAAAGTCTTATTTTAGGAAACAAAGTTTTTTTTGAGTAAGAATACTTTTTAAATTAGGATATGATTATCCTAATTATTTTTCCTATAAAAGAATATCTTATTTTAAGAAAGAAGTTATTTAAACAAGTTTAATTTTTCTTTTTTTTTATATAAATTCTGAAATTTATATCGCTGGGCAAAGACAGGTGTAGCTGACAATGATTGGAGGCATAATCGAGGCATTGGTCTTGCTGTTTTTGTAATTTGTGTGCAATTTTCAGTATTCAAAAGGGTGTTTTAATACACTACTTTTTTGCAGTGTATGCAATTTGATGTTTGTCTCGGTATAAATTTACACAGTCAATCTTCACAGCTGCAAGCTATTCACGTCAACTAGGTGTAAAGAAAAACTTTTGGTATAAATCTACACTGCCAATGTTATTTTACACCATAGAGGTGTCCCTACAGCTGCAAGCTATTTCACACCAACTTGATGTAAATAAACAATTTTGGTGTAAAATAACGCTTCTGGGAAGTTCATTTGCAGCATTTATAGTGTTGACTAACACATAATCATGTCATTTCGACACCGTTATACGTGTAAGTTTTCGCTTCTTTGGTGTTCTCACTGCTACAATGATTTCCACCGATTTTGGTGTTGGCGTAACACTCAAAGATTTATAGTGTATATTAAGTTTTGTAACCTTTGTTGCCATGCAATGGCTGGTTCCCCTAATTCATCTGCAGAATAAAACTGCCAGAACGCTTTTCGGAATCCCGTCATGCGTGGTAATTTGAGCAGTAGCCTTCCCGTTCCGAAATATGATTTGGCTACTTTGAGGAAGTATATCTCATGACGGATTTACTCTATGGCCTTCTTTTTTTACTGTGTATAGATTGCTTTTATACAGTTATTGAGCGTAAGCTCCGAATATGTCTGAATGTTTGGCATTACAACATTTATAGTCGAAAATACAACACGAATTTAAAGCAAAAAGATATGCTACGTTTAAAATGATAGTGAGCCCAGAGTATTTGTTTATTTGAAAAGTCCTATTCTAATCCCCACCAAAAACCTTCATAATAAATAATCCTAACTTATCTCAAAAACATTCAAATCGTACTCAACATGGGTTTGAAAACTAGATCGGGATCAAGTTAGAATTAAATAAAATTAAAAAACAACCATAGAGTCATAGTTTTGTATGCAGTACGGGTTAAAGCTGTTGACGCCATGTCAAAATAAAAATGCTACAGGCTTGTTTAGGATGCGTCGCTTCTTATTCTTAAAGCTTACTTGAATATCTGCGTCCTTTTCATTCGCTTGTTTATTTCCCATACTTTGCCAAATCCGCCAACTTCTACAGTTCCTGTAATGAAGACGGATATCGTACCAAAAAATATTACCAATCCTTGGAACACATCTGTCCATATTACAGCTTTAAGTCCTCCCTGGAAGCATGAATATAACAAATGCGTAGATGAGTATTTAATATAGGGAAAAAATCTCCACAAGCAATTTACGATGTAACTTTCCTATCCTCCAAAACGTGGCCTGGTGAAGAATTCTTCACTTGAAAATGATATTTACTTTTAAGTAAATGAAATCCAATCGTCGTGTTAAAGATTGCGTACCAAGCTTTGTTTGTAAGAACAAAATAGAATTTCGGAAAAGACTGCCTTCCTAGATCGTGAAAGGTCACAATGTCAGAACTTTGGGGAAGCCAAGTATTGTAATGAAGTAGGTACCTACATAGACCTAGATCCCTTTCACTTCCAGTCATGTTTGGATAAATTAAGGGCAACTAAGTCAGCCATACAATATTTATTGGAGCGTTTTTTCCTATCATTGGTGGAAGGAATTACTGCACTTCTGTAGTAGTCAATTAAAAGTACGTTCATGCAAAAACTCCTTCGCATTACGAGATCGAACCCAGTCCCTTAATTCAGCTTGTATCTTATTGTACTTTCACCTTCACACTTCTTTCCCATTCGCCTCTCCTAACATTTTTGTAAGTTGTATTAATAAAGGAAACCAAAAGAGAAACAAAGAAAAATTTTCTCCGAAAATACAGATGAAAAAAGAACATTGTGTACTTTATCTATAGTTGAAACCTTGTATCTAAGGATTTGGCCTTGAAAAATTAACGTCTCCATGTTTATTGCAATATTTTAACTGTAATATTTTAACAAGCAGATAACTTATCTAGCTATCTTTACATGAACACTTGAATCTTTACTTGACACAGATTTGTAAGTGTTTGCCATACCCGTATATTAACCAACACATAATGGGACTTCAGTAAGTTGTTTGTGAAATTATTAAGGATGGTCTCGTAAAACACTACTGAGCGACAATAACCTGGAGAAAGTTCTTATAAAATTTCCAAAAGAAAGCAAGAAATCTAATTTTTATCTGCTTATTGAGGATTTAACGGGATGAACGGCTTGCGTGTTTTTCAAAAACTGCAAAAAACTTGAACACCGGAACTGATTCAAGTTAATTAAAATATTGATCCCCGAGTCAACTTCAAAATAACTTTAGCTTTTACCACTTTGGTCAATTCTTAGTAGCAGAACCCCTTTTAAAGCAAAACCATCTTCCTTAAAATCCCAGTTCGGCGGTAAACTAAAAATTACCATTGTTGCCAAAACTAATTTTCAAATAACATGCATGAAAGTTAAAAAATTGTCTTTGATATGTTTTATCTCAAAAACTAAAATAACTGCATTATTCCCCAACACAAATGAATACGGTTTAAACGTAGTAAGCTGGTAAAAAAAATGTAGACACTGTCTCGCTCAAAACCGATCGATATCTGACATCTTAAATTAAAAGTATTGTTGAGGTTTCCTGAGAAGTTAACTTACTGTGATAAAATTTACGTTGAAGATATAATTCTTCAATGTTTTAGAAACAGTAAGCGAAGGACGTGTAACTATGTCATGTGTATTTTAATATATGGATCATCCTTGTACGAAGTTTGTTTGCCAAACCTAGCTGAACGTAAAGTAAAAATAGACTAGAAATTCGAATATCCAACCACCTCTCTCCCACCCTTCCATCATATCCCTTGAGAATAGTAACGAAGTTGTCAGGTTGTAAAGGTTGTAAAGGTTGTCACAGAGTTTCATTTAAATCTAATAGCCATTATTATAACTGGAAATTGAAAAAAGTTAACTATTAGCCGAAACTCGTCATAAAGTGAAAAAAATTAACTATATCAACTGAAAAATTACTGAGAACTTGGGATTTTGTAGTGTTTTGTTCTATATAATTTGAAATAATCGGCTGGTCATGGTTTCTGAACAAGTAGTGCCATTTTCGTTGCTATTGGTTTACTTGTTCTTTTTTTCCATAGCAATAAGCGTTACTTACTCAAGTAGAAAGCACCTTTTTCTGTACACGTTAATGTTGTCAGACGTTTTGCCCAATCGTGACGGTTTGATTTCACTTGCTGTCGCCAGCTTAAATTTGAGCGTCCACAGGTTCTAGCAGCCTTGATACTAGTACCCTGTATACTGTTTTTTCCTGTTAACACTATGTGTGCGTTATGGTGAACTTCTATAGTAAATACCAAAGGTAGTTACAGCACTGATCATATTGCAAAACTATGAATAGAAAGACTTCCTGTCTTACATCTTGGTTGCTTTTTATATACAGGATTCCCTGACGGGATCTTCATAAGGGAAGGCCCTTTATATTACGTCGCTTATGTAACTTACCAAAGTAGTGTAAAATACACAGACTATACCATTTACAGGTATCGAGACCAACAACGATAAACCCGACACTGCAATAAAATTAAACGACAGAGTACGAATTGAGATAAAAATTGAACTTCTTGATAATTTGTTAAAAGAGAATCCTCCTAATAAATACATAGAAAATTCAACAATAAATGAATCAACAAATGAATAAACATATGAATAAACAAACCCTACTTCAAAAACCCGACAGTAAATGATCTGACAAATAAATATTGAACTTATTATTGTATATAATTTACTGTGGAATCTTTTACTGTCTTGGCTAGCTTTGTTGTTTCAGTACGGCTCGTGGGAATGGGTTACATAAAAAAACCCGAGCTAGCCCAACCCCAAAAAGCGATCAAAATAACAATAGGGTTGGCCCTTAATATTATGGAATTATTTTCTTATAGACCTGTTGTGTATTTATGGCTGCTACTGGCCAAGTGTACAACGGCTTCATAACTCTGGAATGATTTCAATATTTAATGAATAAAATTGATTGTTTCTTACCAGCCTCCAGAGCAAGAGCTGGAGCATATAGGGCGACTGACAGATACAAAGTCTGGAATTTCAGAAAACAAATATTTTCAGATAAGAATATGATATAAATAAGGATATGACTTATATGGCAAAGGTAACATCTGAATGATCGACAACTGTAGTGTTTTTATGAATGAAACTCATGTGCAGAAAAACCGTTCATATTTTGTCAAAAGTATTATGTGACACTAAATCATGCGAATGTTCGCAAATCCATCTCAAGAAAATGTGTTTCAATTTATATTGAATTTAAGTATAAACGTCACCTTACGTATATCATAAACTATAAAAACTATTTTTTACTTACATAAGTAAAAATAAATAAAATACATCCACAAAGACGAATTCCAGGGGAGAAACGTTTCTCAAGGTACTGAAAGATGTAAAGTAACACAAGTTAAAATGCTAAAAAAGAAAATGCCTAAACTTTTCAATATATTTGAATTAACTATACTAAATATTAATTATCAAATCGGGTTAAAGGTATCCAGAACTTCGTTTGGCGAGTAAAATATTATTCGTTAGGAATACTAAATGGCTCTGGCGTCAGCCTGAATAAAATAAAGAAGGCTTGTGCTGTTTAAGCCCTCTTAAACATTTCGCGGAAGACTGATTGTCCAGCCCTGCTGACAATATAAATAACCGTCCTATATTGATTCTACCTCTCTTATCTAAAATATTTGACAAGCATGTTATAATGTCCCCTACAAATACTTTTCTGATTAAAATGTTTTATAAAAATACTGGTCGGTTTTCTGGAAAACAATTCCACTAAGGCACCGATGACTAAATTAATTGGCTAACTTCCAATGGATGTGGACAAAGACCTAATTACTGTCTATATGTGTCACAAACTTTACAAAAGCATTCGATTTTGTGAATCATGCGTTACTATGACGCACGTTGAACATCTACAGAATCAAAAACTTGGAACACTTTGCTTTAGAACCGCCAAGAATGGTGGTAGCCGGTGCAACGACACTGGAGCATGGTCCATTTAAGGGGACCGAACCAAATGTGACCGGGCATGGGCCACATAAAAGCACGCTTTTAAGGGAGAAAACATAGCATGTAAGGGGGTGTAAAAGCCCCAAATCATTCCTTATCCCGGGACCTATGGCAGCTCTTGGTGGCTCTGGTTGTAGCTGGTGAGAAAATCGTCGTCATTCCTGCCGATGAATAGGGATCGGTCCGGAGTCAACTCCTTGTCCACTTCTCGTGTTACTGTTTTTTGTCACTAAGCATCGTCTCGGCACAGAAAATTCAAACCTGGTTATTATTGCTGACGACACATTTCCGGCATTTTCAAACTGAAAGTGAACCATATAAACTGACCCAAAGTCATAAGAAGTATTGCACTTATAAAAAATGTGGTAACCTTTAAACAAAAACGAAGGAAACTACAAAGTTATGAAAGCTGCTCCGGTTTCGATATTCAGCATCAGAACGTAGAAATTCGAATTTGCCTGTAAAGGTTTTCTTGTCTAATAAGCCAACGTAAACAGTTATACTTTTCCTCTGTATCTTTATAAATAAGTTTATGCTATGTGTATATATTATGTATATATGTGTGTGAGTATAATTTATATATGCAATATAGCGCATGAAGAGGCCAATTATATGAGGCGGTATCAAACAACCAACCCATCAACCAATGTATTTATCTATCGAACAACCCCTTAAAATTCATCCTATCAATCAAATAACGATGACGCACTACATACAATTAAACTGTTTGTGCCATAGGGCTTTCATATTATGTTTGACACTGAGGCACGGTTCCTATTGATGCTTCGAAAGTCATTTCCGTTTTCATTGTCGTGAATTAAGTGCACCATAACTGGTGGAGTTTATTCCTCGTAAACCTCATGGAATAATGTAGCTAACCAGACCTTATACAAAGTAAATAAACATAAGGGAAATTCTGTTCCTTTGTTGCGCAATGATTCGATCGAAATCAGCCTATTCCCCACTGTAATCTTTCGGATTCAAGGAATTCAGCCTTGTCAGGGTATTCGCAACGTTTGCCTTACCAGGACGACAAACTATGTAGACATTGTAACTTTGTAATTCAAGGATCCGTTGTCCCGTTCGTTCAGAAGGGTTTGGAAAATGTGTTGCAGATGTACAGCAGAGGTCAATACAAATCCTTGCCCACGAGCCGGAACTTTTTTTTCTGCATGGGCAGTAGCGTAGCCAGTAAGGGAATAGGAAGGGCAGTTTGCCCTTTCGGAGGGATGGAAAGGGACAAGTCAGTACAAAAAGGATAAGGAACGGAAAGGAGGAAAGAAACATGGAAGAAAAAAAGACTGTGAGAGAGTGAAATATGAAGATATGAGCGTGAAAATGTTGGACAAGGATGTCTACATTGCATTCACAGGACTACCAACAATGGTCTCTGCTATATCAGAAATGGGGTACCGACTTTAGATAAGACAGAATTCGTCAGCAGGTGCGTAGTTTATGGGGATGCATGGTACCCCCACCCCCCAAAGTTAATCGAAGAACATAAAATTCGGGCAAAAATAAATAGTAATTTGGGGAAAATTTGGTTGGGTAAAGTCGGTCAAAATCCTTTTTGGTTATTGGTGTCATATTTAATTTACATATCATGACTGAGGAAGCGAGGGTACAGCATAAATGATCTGAATGCACGTCAATTTCAATTCGAGCAATTTTTGAAAGGATACAGTATTCAGACAAATTAAGCTGGACACCATACTCCAATCAAAATGGGTTAACTACGTCCCTGCCCGTCAGGTCAAAATACTTTCCCTACCTGTTCCTGCGCCAGCGCAATCTCAATGACAGACGGGACTGCACCTTAGCCTTTTTTTATGTAAACCCGAGCTAAATAGTAGTGGCCCTAAAAAAGGGAAGCCAATAATCGATTCCAACTAATTATTGGTGTCAAGAATGGTTCAACCATTACCGGGTTGGCGGAGCAGGAAATTTTTGCCCCCTGAAAAGACAAGGCTGGCGACGCCACAGTGTATGGGACTACCTTCTCTGCACATCACTGAGGTTTCTCAACGAAAACGAAATTACTGTCACTGTGTCGCCTTGTTGCAGTATTGATACGCGTTTTACATTCATTCTTGAAGAATGTAAATGCTTTTGTCAGTCAGAACATCTTTCAATTTCTGGGAGGACTGTTGCATGCGGGACATTTTCCCCATTTGAAATGCTAGTTCTTTCTTGTAAGGATTCTGAGTGGCTCAGCAACTTTTGTAAAATCTTCTGAGATTTTGTATAATACCACACTACAAATTACAAATTTCTGTAGCGTTCTCATCACCTACAGACTAATGGTATATTTTGCGGAAGCTTTATAAAAAATTCGTCTACAAACAAACGAATGAAGCTCAACGCGTGCAAATGAATTGCTGCATAAATGAAATAAAGTCTGGCTGACTTTTATTTATTCATTTACTCTTATTTAAACACGGTTGTCTTTTGTCAAGGGCCGTGTACGACAACTTAAAACCTACTCTACAAGTAACTAATGTAGTTACAATGTAGTATAAGTATATTTTACAATCAATTCATTTATCCATATTTAATCACACTCAAATTGCATGATTTGTCATGATGATTTGAACCAGTAATCACACGTACAGCACGTTTTTGAAGCTTTAAAAGTTTTTTCCAGGATTTTTTCGTTACCGTCATGCCAAATACGGCAGACAACATGGCGTCCTGGTGTGCGTTGAAGTGCTCTTCAACTGTCTGCTTAGTTCTTTACTTATATTTAATATTTAACGATATTAATAGTCGTTATGTATGGAATACGTGGAACAAAACTTTATTGAAGGAGAAAGTGGTCTTTTCTGTCTCGTTAACTGTTGCTTCACCTCGTGGTTTTGACAAACCAAATAGTCGACCAGTTTGTTTGAATCCATCAGCTCAACTGTAGCTTGCCTACAAGTGTGTTATGAAACACACATTCCATCAACTAACTTGGTGGTCTGCAATTTATTATGAACTAAATGAAATCTATAAAACGTCAACGTAATCTATTGTGAAAATAGCTGCTATGAATAGGTAGACGATCGTATCACAAAAGTTGTAATGTTTGTTTGAGTTTTGTCTAGTTTTAGACATGTGAAGTTGTTATCTTATTTTTGTAACCAGCACCATAATTAGTCCTCTCGAAAATGTCAGTTACCGATCTGGCTTTAAAGGTTTCTGTCTATGTTATCGAATGTAAGGTCAAGGTACAAGTTGGTATTGTTAAATTCTTGCTCTGGTTTGTATTAGTCCCGCCTATATTGATTGAATACTTAGTTAAATTCCAGATATGATGTAATCCCTATTCAGATCAAATTTGAACTCGAAATACGATGTGAAACTGTGAAATGACATAACTGAGATAAGAATTAGTATATTCTGATTTTACCATTATTTATTTTACCATTATTACTTATTTAACATTCCAAACAACGCCTTCGCCCGGCAGAGCGAGAGACTTGGTCAGAATGTATCTGATTGGTCGACTTCTAATGTCACTCACTGTCAACCAAAACTGCCCACCAAAAGCATAAAAAGAGATGCTCCTTTTCCAACAGAGGAGAGAGCAGACAACAACAGAAGGGAGCAGAAAAGAGGAGCGCACAGAGAGAGCAGACAACAACAGAGCAGATAAAGCAGAGCTGAGAAACCAGTAGAACAGAACTCAGACTCGGAAGAACTACTAGCTGAACTGAACAGTAATTGGACATTTACGAACCATTAGTTATTGTATATTATTTTGTGATCCAGTATAGATTCCGTTACCTCGCCTAAAGCGTGACTCTACTGAGTTAACTACCACTTATTTAACAAGTGTTATAAGGTCTGCAAACTCTTTGAGCATGTTTTATTAGCACTCTTTTTAGTGGCATTTAGCAGGAGATATCCGGGACAGCGTCTACTGGCTGACATAAAGAAAATTCGAGGGTCGAAAGTTGCTCATTTGAACGTACGCAGTCTACGAAACAAGGTTGATTTACTTCGACAAGATTTGACCAATGATAATGCTGTAGATGTGTTAACATTATCCGAAACGTGGCTAAATAGCTTCATCCACCTTGTGGTGGAGTAATAATTTATGTTTGTGAAGGGCTGTCTTACAGAGTCCGAGATGACTTAATGATTGGAGAAAATGAATGCATATGGATTGAGCTGACCCGTCCTAAATGCAAACGGATGTTGATATGTTGTATTTATAGGCCGCCTGAGACAGATATATCAAAGTTTATTGATGGTTTAAACAACTGTATGCTTTTAATAAATTTGGACGAAACTGAAGTTATTCTTCTTGGTGACTTCAACGTGGATTATGCAAAGAAACAAAATAATAAAATGAGACGGAAACTTTTAGATTTTACTCGCTCAGTGCATCTTTCCCAGCTTATTGCCGAATCCACCAGAGTAACTGAGATTTCCCAATCCGCGATTGACTTAATTTTTGTAGACAACCACCATGGAATAGAGAACAGCGGAATGATTCCATTGTCTCTAATTGACCATTCTCTTGTGTATTGTACGTTTAAAGCTGGCATTCAGAAAGTTCCTCCTAAAACATTTGAATATCGCTCATTTAAAACTTACGATGTTAATGCATTTACTTGTGATTTAAAGAATGTACCTTGGTACATACTTGATAACGAAGAAAATATTGATGACGTTGTTCTTTCCTGGAATAAGATGTTTTTGGAGATTGCTGATGAACATGCACCTATTAAAAAATGTCGACTGAAAGGTTTATCAATACCATGGCTGAATAGTAAATTGACTGAAGCAATGCGTGATAGAGACTATCACAATGGAAAGGCAATGAAAACAGGATCATGTTACCACTGGAAAATGTACAAGAAACTACGAAATTTCGTAACGAGAGAAACCAAGGCAAGTAAATCTCTTTATTATAACAATCTAATCAAGGAAAGTAAGGGTAATACACAAAAAATTTGGGAAGCTGTGAATGAGGCATCTTCTAGAAGTTCCAAATCATTATCTCCTAACTGCATCATTTCAGACGAAGTGTATTATACTGATAATAAATCGATTGCTGAAATATTGAACAAATACTTCGTCTCAGTTGGATAAGTGCTTGCTGACAAATTCATGATGACTACTTCCGACTTAAGAACTGGCAAATCTATAACTACAACCTGCTTTACTTTTCAAGAAGTTGAAGAAGCCGTCGTAGTTAAGCAAATTCAATCTTTGAGGGCGAATAAATCATATGGTTTGGATAAAATCAGTAATAAATTACTCAAAGACACAGTTACTATTATTTCTCCCTCGTTGACAAAACTATTTAATCTCTCCATTCGCTCTCATAAATTTCCAGAACTTTGGAAGAGCGCTAAGGTGTCTGCTATATTTAAATCTGATAACAGAACTAACCCAAGCAATTATCGAGCTATCTCTGTATTGCCAGTACTCAGCAAAATCCTAGAGAAAATTGTCCATATGCAATAATATGAATACGTTGATACCAACCATTTGCTGACAAACAAGCAATATGGTTTTAGAAAAAGTTATTCGACATCTACTGCTTTGGCAAGGTTTACGGATGAAGTTCTTGTCAATATGGAGAAAGGACAGCTATGCGGAGCTGTATTTATAGACCTGTCGAAAGCCTTCGATACTGTTGGCCACAGAATACTATTATCCATACTATCACACTTTGGTGTGGTACCCTGTGATCTCCAGTGGTTTGAATCATATTTCAGTTATAGGACTCAGCGTGTGTTATGTGGTCAAGACTTGTCGAGCCCTTTAACTATCAATCATGGTGTTCCACAAGGAAACATTCTGGGACCATTGTTGTTCATGATATACGTTAACGATTTGCCTTCTATTCTCGATCATACAAACGTTTCATTATATCCCGACGATACTGTACTTTACTGTTTTTCATCCTCTTTTACAGACATGGAATCCAAATTAAATAGTGACTTGTTTAAAATTGCAATTTGGTTGCAAGAGAATAAGCTTACGTTAAATTTAAGCAAAACAAAATTTATGGTTATGGGCAGTGATAGAAAATTACACAATTTCCCACAACTACATCTTACAGTTATGGATAAAGAAATCAATTCTGAAAATCATGTGAAATATCTTGGAGTTACCATTTCCTCGAATATGACCTGGTCAGACCACATTGAAAATTTTTCGTCCACAATTAACCAACGTTTAGGCCTGCTGTTCAGAATAAAACACTTGTTGCCGCGTTCAAGTCGTTTATTATATTACAACAGCTTAATCTTACCTATTTTTGACTATGCAGATATTATATGGGGGGACAAAAATAATAAAGTACTCATGAACAGTTTACAGATTTTGCAAAATAAAGCTGCCAACATTATACTGGATAAATCCCTTCTTTCTTCAGCAATAGCATCGTTGACAGAACTAAATTGGAAGACTTCAGAGAAACTAAGATTTTACCATCGTTGTTTGTATATTTTTAGACGTAAACACGGTTATATTAGCCATCATCCATCACTGATTGAAAAGAAAGAAATCCACGATCATAATACAAGAAATAAATCTAATGTAAGACTTCTCTTAGTGAAAACAAATTGGAATAAGCAAAGTTTGCGTTATCATGCTGTAAAAGACTGGAATGACCTAAATATGAATATCAAACTTTCCAACAATATTTTATCTTTTGGAAATAATTTTTTTACATATATCTAATAGTTCCTATATTTAGTTTTATTCAAATTTTTAATATGTTAATATGTTTTAGCATGTAAATTCTTTTATCCTGTAATTTAAGTATAGAATTTTAATTTATTATTGTTTTGTTCAGGACCCTTCTGAAAACCACTCATGTTAGAAGGCTTCCTGGCTTTAATGATTTTTAATAAAAAAATAAATAAATAAATAAATAAACAGTTGAACAGTAGGGAAACTGGGACTGTACAAACGAGTTGTAAAAGTGTGAGGTAACTCTTGTGAAAAAAATTGTTTCGGCCTTTTTCTTCTTCTTCTTCTTCTTCTTTTACCCACCTCTAGTCCCAGACTACCCCGGGGTCGGCTGCTCAGATTCTAGTCCTCCATCTTTTTCTTCCCCTCGTCATGTTCGCAGTCAGTTCCTTCACATTTAGATCTTCTTTTACACAGTCCATCCATTTCTTCTTCGGTCTTCCACGTCCTCTATTCCCCTTTATCTCCAGCTCCATAATATCCCTAACTGGTTCTCCTTCATCTCTCCTCGCTACGTGTCCATACCATCTCAGTCTTGCATCCTCACCTCTGTAATGTCTATCACCCCGCACCTTCTCCTGATCTCTTCGTTCCTTAACTTGTCCTTCTTTCGCACTTCTTAATAATGAACTATTTTTAGAGATATCTTTACACTGTTTGTCCTTGTGTTTATCCCACTTCATTTGCTCGTTAATAATAACTCCTAAGACTTTTTTATCTTCGACTCGGTTTAGAATTTGGTCCCCGATTTTTAAATCAGGTTTTTCAAAGATTTTTTCTAGTCGTTTTCTGAATCCAATAATTATATATTCTGTCTTTATTCAACGTAAGTTTATTTGCTATTAGCCGTTTGTGAACTTGATGGAGGTCAGCGTTTAATTTTGTTTCTAGATCTATGGAAGTACTACCATGGCTCGAGAAGTTAGTGTCATCGGCAAATAATTCCGCACTTGTTGAGTGCAAACATTTTGCAAGATCATTAATACATAGTAGGAAGAGTAGTTGTCCTAAGTTAGTTCCTAGGGGTACTTCAATGGAGATTCTTTTAGGATTCGATAGTTTCTGATTTACTGTAGACACTTGTGCTCGATTTAATAGGTAGCAACGAAACCATTGGAGAGCTACTCCTTTAATGCCGTAAATATTAAGTTTAGATGTAAGAATATTGTGATTCAACCGTGTCAAAGGCCTGTTTTAGAACAAAAAAAAAAAATTACTCCGTTAATTAACCCTTTATCTATATTCATGAGCCATTATAAGTATATAGAGTTAAGTTGTGCAGTTTTTGTTGAATGGTTGGAACGAAAACCTGATTGCTCTTTTGTTATTATATTGCTTTCATTTAAGTACTGTACTTGGTAAGTTGTTTGTACACCAGTTTTCCACGCAAGCTGCTATTGAGATGATAGATAACAGTGTATAGTTGCTTCAATCTGTTTTAGATACATCTTTGTGGATAGGGGAAACGTATGCAATCTTCCAGTCATCCAGAAAGATCCTGGTTTGTATGGAACGATTAAAAATATCTGCTTGCGAATCGGAAATTAAATCGCCGCGTCCTTCAACAGTTTTATGGGTATATGACCATGCCCTGGTGAGTTGTCACTCTTCACTGAGTTGAGAACACTCCCCATTCTTTCACTTTCTATACTGTGAAATTGAAAAACACAGGAATGCGGAGTCACATAATTCAGGGGATCTATGCTACTAAAAGGAATATTGTTCGCTATTATAGTTCCGATTGTTGAGAAATATTAAAATTGTTTGCAATATTTATATCACCTGTTATTGTGGTTCCGTCGACTTCTAAGTGAATAACGTTTGTAGTTTTAGCTTGTCTTTTGAATAATTCATTTATGATTTTCTCAATTTAAGCATTCTTTATTGTTCTTTGCATTTTTTAGTTTGCTACTGTAGTATTCAATTTTAGTTCTTTTGATAAGTCAATTTAGTTCATTTCCACATTTTTGTACGCTTCGTTGTCGATTGCTGATCCAAGTTTCACTGCTTTTTTCTTAAGATAGTCACGGTGATTACCAATCCTCCTTGCTTCGTAATTCATGGTTTGTACATGCTATTTCCTTTTCTCATTCTAATCGGGGTATGTAAATTAGCCATTCCCCAAAATATGTTTTCCTTGTCGTCAGTTTATATTAGAATAACAACAATTAACGCTTGGGAGATAAGGGTCACTTTCTTGGGAATTTGAATATGTTACTGAAGGCCCAGTTCAAACGTTGAACTTTTCATGTGCAGAAGCAAATGCAAATCAGTTTAAATAAAGGACTGTGGTCATTAACATTAGATTCGGCATGAAAAGTTCGATGTTTGAACTGCGCCTAAGTTGATATAGCTCAATACGTTTGATAAGCTTAAAGGAATTTGAATTAATTTGCTTGGCAAGAAGATTGGAGTTGAGGTAACCCGTTTACAATTTCTTTGTTGTCACTTTCAGGTATTCTTAAGAAATTTTCAACTAAATCAAATCTATCCGTGTTTGAACCTAGTGGTCTATAAGAAGTGGATATTAAAAGTGGTTTACTTTTCGGTTTCCTAATTTCAATACAAATCGCTTCAAGGGTTGGAAATATTAAATCAATCCAGCTATCGTACGTTATGTTCTTCGTAATGCAGATGCCTACACCTCCTCTCATTCTGTTCATATCGCTTTGAATGATTTCGTAACCGTTTATCTCAACTTCCCAGTCATCAGAAGTGTTTATCAAATCTATCAAGGATATTAAATGATCATTCATTCATGACTACGGCCAATTCGTCAAGATACTTTGATAAACTTGCTATATTGAGATGGCCTATTTTAAAGCCTTTTAATTTGGGATATGATGGCACGTGTGATAAATTTCCTGATAGAGCCAATGCCTCCCTGAGATTGTCAATCGGGATACGTTAGCAAACTCATTATAAATTTCTTAAAATTCTGTGTTAAGACTCCAGTTCCAGTTCCAGTTCCTTTTTCCTTAGATGAACTCCATATTGGTTTAAATGCCTCTCAGTAATATTTTGGTGCTTTATAAAGTTCCATTTCTTGTCTTCGTAAATCTTCTAGCATATCGAGTTGGTTTGGCTTACCTTAACTCTAAGACCTGCTTGGTCCGCTCTGAGGATTATTTTTGCAATTTATTTCCGTAAGTCGGTAAAATGCTTTGCCAATCGACGTGGGAGATTATTTCTTAAGATCATTTGTCCCATCATGTAAAATAAGATCAGGTTTGAGCTTTATTGCTGGTTCAAGATAGTGACTCAACTTCAACAGAAACGGCAGGAAGTGTTCTTACGCCATTGTAGCTGTTACATCGCGGCGGATCCTGGCTGGATTCAAATATTTTAACGTAGAATCACCAATTATCATCGTGTTTAAGGATGTAGTACTTACAATATGTTATGTGGATCATCCATCATATCATCGACCATTGTATCTTGTTTGATTCTAGTACGGCTTGTTCTTGTCCTAGAGTCTGACTTCTCCTTAGTCGTATTAGAGCAACTGTAACTTGAGGCATTTAGGGCAGCGTTTCCTCTTTGATCGCTAGGTGGAACGTTAGAATCTTGTAATTCAGGTCCTGTATCACTGACTTGTATCGTTAATACACAATAACGGTTGAAGCTACGGAAATTGCATTGCCCAGATTTGCAGGCTGCCATTGGTCTTAGGTTTTTTTTCTGTAAACCATCTTCTCAACGATGAACCGACAGTCGCAATAACACATCAAAATTTGATGAGTCATTTGAAAGTACATTTAAAACTGTTCTTCATCTCCTCCCAGTTTTTGAACTGAATAGTTTATGAAAATCGCCCTAATCGAACCTTTGTTTGATGATCTAACCTGTCACCGTTTGCCTCCTAACTTCCTTTAACGTTTGGTTTTCTTCTTTCACTCAGCGTCCTCCTGTTCACTAATTAATGTTGCTATTGCAACAACTCGTAATCGTTGTCTCAGAGCCATTTTAGTTTAGTCGCGCTAACGAGGTCATTGTCAAGAAGTGTTCGCTGTGGTCACGAGACCACGACGACGGCACGGTGTTTCAGTCTTGAACTAAAGCGTCAAATACAAATACGCAAATAAAGCTGTAAATATTCTTGCGCAGTTTTTCTAACATTTGTTCCTTTCCTGCGTACACAGGTACACTGTATATTGCTGTCAATCTGGTCAAATGAACTAAGTCTAAATTGTATAAAAGGAAAGTTTTTTCGTTCTTATCAAACCTTTACTCATTCTCAAAATCCCGTTTATTGCTTAACAAATGCAATGTAACACTTTCAAATTGGTAATCACTGCCATTCAACCGGCTGAATTTGTCTCATTTCCACACAACACATATGTCACCTTCTGGTGTCGGTATGCTATTACAGTGGGTGGTAATCATTTAATTAAATCATTTAAAAGAGTAATACCTTAGCTGCTATTTATGCACAGAAAACGTATTTTCAGTGAAAAGTGAGGGACATTGTAATAGTGTTGTTGCAAAAAGTATGCTGCAAAAAGGAAGCCTTAGGTTATCCTATACATGAATATGCACTCCATAACTATACAATGATTCGGTTCTTAGATACAGTTCAGTTTATGTCATGTAGTCTCCATGCATAGTATGATGATTTTTGTCTGGTCTTTTTGGGTAAAGGTAAACGCTTGTGGTGTTTCCGGTGGTTTGTCTGGTTTGGGATCTTTGTTCTGAGAAGTTGGTTCTTTATTTGGATTGGTTTGAGGGTCGTCACTTAGATTATTTCTCTCCATTTCTCTGGACCTAAATCTGTAATGTCTTTCCCTTCTCTGTGATCATCGTCTTCTGTCAATGAATTGGCGAGTTTGTACCAGCTTGCATCTCGGTAGATTTTTCTTCATCTGTGCTTCTTCTTATTGCGATACTCAATCTTTCTATACTAGTTACGATGTACAAAGGTAGTTCCTAAGCTGTTGACAATTTATTTTTCTTCTCTTGTTTCAGCAGAACATGGCTCCGACTCTAAAGCTCTGTTCTTTAGAGTTCTCGTTGTGAACATTCCGTTTGATTTTCTCTTTGTACTCGTAATCTTTTCCAGTTGACAATCACATCGCGTGCATTCTCATGATTACTTTCTTTCAGCTGGTGGTGTAACTTAGTTCTCATTGGTCTGTTCATAAGATCTTCATATGATGGCATCCAAGCATGAGGGTGTGGTGTTCTTCCGCAGCCTGTCAACATTTCTTTAACAGCGCGATATTATTGTTTCTAACCAGAATGTGGGCGATCTGTTCCGTCTTGTTTAGTAACATGGAATCCTTCCATTTTGGTAAATTCGATGAATTCCCTGGAATTGAATGGTGGTCCATTCTCACTTTCTAGTTGGCGTGGAGTCTAGTGTCGGTCGGAGTGATGTTAAAGTGGTTCCCGCAACTTCAAGGTATCTAGTTCTCTTTTCTATGGCTAGAAGGCTGTTGTGTCCGTCTCGATATGTACCCCCAAGTCCACAACAATAACATTCCATGGTATATTATATGTTCTACCATTTTATAGATGGAGGGTGTTCATGGCAGGGGATTCTTAGTAGGTTATTCATGGTTTTTAATCATTCATTGCAATTTTTTGGTCTTTGTCATTCCAAGATGTCCCAACTGTTGCGTGGTTCTGACGACCCTTCTTTACAGGTTTGTGGGTATAACAATCTGATTCATTTGGGATATTAACCTTTTCTCGTCCTAGACGTCTCCCCTTGTGGAGCAAAATCGTCTGGAGTTAGCCATAGGAAAATAAAAAGTCAGGTACGGACCGGAAAGTGTTAAGCGGTCAACTGTGTATAGCTCGTGTTGTATGCCATAAACAGGTGCGATATCAAGGTCTTTTTCCGTGTTATTCCCAGTAGTCGCGTAGCCAGGAATTTTAAAGTGGGGGGCATAAGAAATTAAAGACAAATGTACCGACAAGATATTCATAATGTACCGACGAATACAACTAAACAAAAACCAACTAGGGCATTTCCTGATGGCAAAAGTAAGACTGTCGGCAAAATTTGACAAAAGCATGAATAATTTTTACATAACCAGCGATCACCGATATTAAATTTATACAACAATTTTACGTAAAAGCTCGCTGCTTCACGTGATGTATGATCTATACCAACATATTTCCTTTTAGTTGAGCCATCACCACATTCACGACTGCTTTGTCGTGAGGGTTCACCAGAATTTTGAAACCAACGAACTACCTCATTTTGGCCTTTAGCAAAATTTTTCATTTAGTATTTCAAAGATAAACTGAATCCGCACATCAAACAAGCTTAATTTACCGACAAATGTAGTGGATATACCAAGAGGTCTGATCTGGATGAAAAGTGGGGAGCAATTGTACCTCCTGCCCCTCCCTTTCCTACATTAGTAGTTCCCAGTTATATTTGAGTATTTTCATTGATAATTTTTGTAATTAGGTGTTATTTAGCGTCTCTTGTTTGATGCGATCCATCACGACAGCATGGTCTGTAGCTACTACTTTCTTGATGACCCTCAACAGCATCTCGTGAAGTTTCGTGGAGTGGGTGTCTTGACAGAAAGTGGTCGGCTTTGTTTTTGGCCGGTTCATAGGCGAGTCCGCAGTCTAAGTCCTGCATTCCCATTATCCATTCTAAACCTTTCAGTAATCAGTCAATAACATTCAAGCTGTGCAATGTACTAAAAAAGTTCTTTGCAATAGATACTGCTAACGTTAACACAAAAAATATACAATTTTTTTTGACTCAAAATATCATCGCATACTATTCTGTAAGTTAATTAACTAGTCCAAAGAAAGTGCTCAATCTAGTTCATGGTATGGAGTAAGTTATCACGTTTAATCCTTTATATTCCAGTGTCCGATGTATCGGACACCTAAGTACAAAATAACCAGTGAGAAAATAAAGGGAAAAAAGGAGAACAATTAAAAAAAAGAAAAAATGATTCAAGCATTAGAGGGTTGAATGTTCACAATTTCAGCACGTTGCAGTTAATCCCTGCAGAGATATCTTTGCTGGAGTTTGGGCAGTTTTGCAAAAGTCTGGTCTTAGAGTAAAAAAACAGTTCAAAGTTTATTTTGAGAATACAGTTTGCTGTCTTCCAACACCTTCAGAACCTATCTATACAAAAGTTCTTCCTATTCTAAGGTTCTTGCTTTAAAATTAAAGGTCAAAGTTACTTCTATGACATTCCAAACAAATTTTGTCAAGATTTAGCCACAAAAAATTTTCAGAAAAAAATCCACACTCCGTGGATCATACTACCTTAGAGCAAACAAAGTAATTCGGGAATGACCCATTGTTTTCATTACACGCAGTAAGAGGATGAGTAGCTCTTTCATTGAATAATTCAAAAGATCTTAAGTTCTGGTCCAAATACTTTATGTAGATGAAAAACATGCTAGTTTACTACATCACTAGAAATGCGTCTACCCAACAAATCCTTTCCCACAATTTTATACATTGTTTGAGAATCACGAGTAAGATTGGTGATTTTCCAAAATTGTCGCAAAGCCTAAAATTTAACTTCTAAAATTTAAGCCTAAAATTTAATCGAAAAATTGTCCTTATTATAACTTGGTCGTGAAAAAACTTAACTGGTATCCGAAAGTCATTTTAACAGTTGCAACTGAGAAGTTGCCGAGAATCCACTACCCCCATCCCAATTCATTCTCTCGTATCTGCACTGTTTACGTAAGGGGCCCGGGAAAAAGTTTCCAATTAACTACAAGAAAAAAATAGATCAGAAATAACCTCGGCGAGGTCCATGCAAACGAAAAAAGCTAAGGACACCAATATCCTTTCATCCAAACCTCACACTAGGTCAAGAAAATACTAGTCCACGGGTTTGCTTACGATATATTTTAGTCAACCAGAATCGTAGATACCCACAGCAAAATTTTACTCTCCGAGTCGCCTCGGGTGTAAACGGACTCCACGAGCATCGATATCGCCTGCTTGGGCCTTCAGCCCTTGTTTGAGAAGGGTCTCGTCTTTCGTACGGTAAGACTGTGTGGATGACCCGACCGGTTGTGGGTCGGTGTATCTCACTTTAGCATTGAACAATAATGTTAGATACGTCCATTACTAAAGGGTAACGTAAAGACAAAATCGAGACATTTTAATGGTGTTCACACGTTGTGTAATTATTCAATTTATGTATTTATCTAATTTGATTCCAACATTCATTTAATTTAATCAAACTATTTCATTCAATTTAATCCAACAAAATTTAATTTTTATTATCCATTCAATATTCGAGGACTTGGCTGAGCCCTCGGACGATATGTTTTGGCCCCACTAAAAAGCATAGGTAGTCCAATAAATGAAGTACTTTTCTCATAATTCTTTCAATAAATGGTCTTTAATCACAGATATTTGCTCAGCTGGCTGTGTACAGGTTGTGTCAAGCAAGGGACAAACACTGAATTTGAAAACTATTACCATACCTGTATGTCGCACAGTTGCCCTGAAACATGAAGAGTAGTAAATAATCGAAAGGTTGGCAAGTAAATTCACTATTTGAAGAAATATCCTCAATACTTAAAATTCACGAAGAATATGAAGAAACAACACCCATGTAAACTTCAGTGATTTTACTAAATTCTGCTTACCAAATAGTTCGGAAGACCAAAAAATTACAGAGAATTTACAGTATTTATCCGAGATATTATTGGCTGCGACGATGCGGGACTACTCCATCTTGTTATTGGTCACTTTTTCAAATTCAAAAGAGCATCCTCATTGGTCATTGAAAATGACTAACATTTACGTCAATGTACAACAGGGGGGTTATTTTTTTGACTGGCAGAAAGGCTTTAGTTAAAACAAAATACGATAATTTTTTTTAAAAAAATTTTGAATGCTTTGTCTTACTGCAAAACATCTTGGTGTGCCATCGGGACTGCAAATATGTGAAGACAAAAAGCTACAGAATTCAGTTCTCCAGTCAGTAAAAAATTGCGGATTTGGCAAAGTTTTTATGATTAAATACGCGGTTTGCAAATTAACTTGATCACTATGAAAGTACTGCAAAAAATACTTCTGTATTCAACAAGAAGATTGACTTCGACGTATACATGTCGGCTTTGCCAAAACTGGTTAGGCTAAAACAAAACAAAAACAAGCAAGCCAGTCGGTAATTCAGGTTGAGTATTATAGATTAAGCGATCGTGAACTTTAACTTCAGCCATTTCAAATTCAACCGTTCAAAACTTCAGAGAACCATTTTAATGGTGAAACGTTCTTGGTTTTCACTCATTCCTGTTTCCAAGTTCCACTTCGAACAACAAACGTCTAGCAACTGGCATTTACGCTTAAAATATAGGATAATCGAAGGGCCTTCGCTCGAAACGTCGAGAAGCTTTTTTTCTATATTTTAGATAGTGTATAACCTCAAGAACGCCGATGTTTTATCGAAGCTATCTACACTGGACCCCCGCCCCTTTGGACGTACGTTACTTCCATCCTCTTGAAATGTCGAAATCTGTTGTAGTTTTCGGGTGGGTAAATTTTATTTTATAATTTATTTTAGGGTAAGTTCGTATGTGGTTAATTTAATTTCGTATTTGAAAGACCATAGATATTCAGTCCTTACTTGTTTTTGGCTGTTAGAGTCGAGTTTTCTATACATTGTGATTGACTAACGGCCAGGCAAGTATTTACTACCACATTCAACAGCCACTGCAGACTGGCTTGCTCGTTTTGTTTTGTTTTGCAGCTGAGTTGATTCGTACTGATCGTACAGCATTAACACACACATTAATGAAAACTCTTTTGCGGCTGGTAGCTGCAATGCACCTTTTCAGTTAAACACTCCATTATACTTTATGTTGTCCAATGCTATTTCTAAGAATGTTGATCAAAGGCTGACTTCTTGAAAGTGTTACTGACGTGTAACAAGAAACGAAAAGATTTATTTACAAACGCAAAAAGAAACTAAAGAGTTAAGACAATAACTAAAAATGTTCAGAGCTTATCTGTCTTCTTGACACTTTAAGCTTGCGGCTCTGACGACCCAAGGGTGACAAATAATAAAACGTTCCAGCAGCAAAGCGATTCAACCACGATTGTTAACTTCTTGAATTCAGGTAACGATCTTGAGCACATAAAACAACACCAAGCAACACACACAGAGGGTCGAAGCGAGTCGCACTTATATAGCCTGTCCGTAAACTATGACGTCAATTTACGTCATTTCTTAAATGACCTAATATACTATATTTACTAACAGTCATGACAGTGTTCATGACTCAAGTAACCTAAAAGTTTTTACATCAGCGTAAGTCAGCAGAATTACAATGTCAGCATGAGCAAGCGGTATGACTAATCAAAACTTAGAGAAGTTCGAATGTTCTAGAAGGTTCTTAGCGCGTGACAATTGTCACGTAACAAAAGACGCGATGTAGAACGTCCAACGACCGTCGTGTTCTGGATTTTTTTCTTACATTGTCATTGACAAACGGTCAAGAAAATATTTATTACAATAGCCAATACAAACTACCGAACAATGTCTTTCAAATTGTGACCTTGCAATTTCGACAAGGATGTTCATCAAAGTTTTGGTACACACAAATGGCTACAGATGACTTACGACATAAATGAAGGTGAGTTTTCAATGAAAATGTTTATTTCGAAATGCTTCATACATCACATCTAAATCTTAATTCAACTTAATACCCAAAATTGGGTGAAAAAATATAGTTTTAACCCCATATCGGAAAGATGCCCATCATAACTGTTACAAAATATTGAAAACTTCGTAACTCATGTATGAAATATAGGCAAAGAGAAATTGCATGTGGGTGCAAGTCAACTTGCATCAAGTGCATACCAATGCAAGCTAAATTAAGTTGGTGAGACGGTGGTTATTTTTGAGGATCTTAACGATCTCCATCAAACGGAACGAAATCGCTTTGTTCGAACACCACTAGACCGCAAACTTGATCTAAATCCTGAACGATAAACATGGTGACTTGCAGCTCGAAGTTATGAGGAAATAGCAAATTCTCTTTCCAAGGAAGGTCACGGAAGATAGAATATGACCCATCGAGAGTCACTGAGATCACTCCTGAAGGCCGAAGTCACCAGTTGTGTTAAACCAAACCGCTTTAATCTCGTAGTTTTGTAGGATGAAGAGCATCGTGCGTTTGTAGATTCATTACGTACGATTCTGGAAGATGCAATAAGTATAAATGGAGATCGTACTACTGTAACGTTTGTCTGTCTCACCAACGCAACTAATAAAACCTATACTGAGCGATGTCAGCATTCTCACGAAGATGAACCAACGGGTTAACTTTTTTCGGATCTGGTTTGCTCACATTTTTGATCTTTTTTATGACGGTCAAATTTTAGATATGGTGTTGATCAAAGTTAGCCTATGAACAACTGTAAAACTGTAGATAGGACGTCTTTCAGTTGGATTTAATAATCGTGTTTTTTGTCAATTGGAGTTTCCACGTTTCTGCGGAAAGGTATCTGATTGCTTCTTAACGTCCTTAATAGTTGAACATTGTTGGGTGAAGAACGTTTTTACACTTGGGACAAAAGATAAAAGAGTAACGTATCAAACTGTTGTCAAAAAATTGATTGATTTTCCGAAAAATCATGCAAGTTTGAAACTGGAAGGAACAAAAGAAATTGTTCACTAGATGGCTATTTGCAAGTGGCCGAAAAGGAAGTTTCCAGGACTTTGATACGATTCGACTTGCTAGGTTTGGTTTTGTTCTTGACGTAACCAGTTCTGGCAGTACCAACACGTATACTTCGAAGTCAACCTTCTTGCTGACTACGAAAGCATTTAGCAGAGGCTTGCTGCCGGTTGTCATTTTAAACACAAAGCAACACAATTTCACAGCAAAATTGTAAAAACAAACTATCACAAACTTACGATAAGAGACAAAGAGTGTTAAGATAGCTGCCTCCACGTTATTTAACGTTCTATTTTCAAGAGAATTACCATACAAAAAACTGTCCTTTATTATCATTTGCAGTACTTTCATACTGTCAAAGTTTATTGGCATACGGCATATCTAATCATAAAACTTTGTCAAACTCAAATTTTTAGATATTGGAAGCAATTTTTGCAGTACCTTTAGTGACCTAGATAATTTGTATACCGGGTATTTAATCATAAAAACTTTGCTAAATTCGTAATGTTTTACTCAATGGTGAACTGGATTCTGTAGCTTTTTTTCTTCACATTGTTGCAGTCCCAATGACACACCAAGATATTTTGGAGTAAGACAAAGCATTCAAATTGTTTTTTAAAAAAATCATCGTATTTTGTTTATACTAAAGCCTTTCGGCCAGTCATGAAAGAACCCTCCTATTGTACATTGACGTAAATGTTCGTCATTTTTAATGACCAACAAGGATACTCTTTTGAACTTGAAAAAAATGACTAGTAACAGGATAGAGTAATCGCACATTGTCACAGCCAATAATATCTCTGAGAAATACTGTAAATTCTATGTAATTTTTGGTCTGTCCGAACTGTTTTGGATAGCAGTAGTTCATCAGAATTTAGTAAAATCACTTAAGTTTACGTGGGTGTTGTTTCCTCTTTTTCTACGAGGTTTTTAAATATTGCGGACATTTCTTTAAGTGTTTGTTTGAAATTGTGAATTTACTTGCCAACGTTTCGATTATTTACTATGCTTCATGTACTAGGGAAACGCTGCGATATAGGGGAATTAAAATAGTTTAAATTTATCGGGTTGCCTGTACTAACAAGCTAAAGGGAAACAACGTAGCAACCTGATGAGAATTAAGACTGGATTGAATTAATTAGGATGGAATAGAGGAAAAAACGAAGGTTGCAGAATTGTTTTAGCAGGCTTCCAATATGCAGCTATTGACCGATGAAAATTCTAGTGAAAGCACCCTGATTTTTGACCTGGCAAGTCCGAATTCTTGTTCCAACCGGTAATCGATTACCAATATTTTTAATCGATTAAGTCCAACCTGATGAATGGTGCTTCGGCTGTCGAATTATGGCTGCCAGCCAATTCCAATGCTGGTTCATACAGGAGACTAAATAAATATGAACGGATGCGAGTTGCCTCCGGAAAGTCTACCCCTACTTCTTGAGAAACGAATAAAAACAAGAAGGAAAAAACGCTGCCGGAGATACTCTGAGAAGAAGCCTTTTAAAGTTTCATTCGGACAAATGAAGGAGACGACACCTCAAGAAAAGACAATGTCATCAACAGAAGCAAGGTTACTTTGCATGATTCAGACACTGAGTAACTTATTAGAGACAAGCTTCTTTCTTGCTTGAAACCAAAGTTCCCTATGCTTGACATAACTTACTTAGAATTTGTTAAAGTGATCACAAGAACATAACTGTTCTTCAGCCAGAAATAGACACAGAATATTGCTACAGTGCTGTAAAAAGTTGGCTGGGCAAGGTCTATATACGTTCGAATGAAGAAAGCATTACAGCTTATTGTAAGTGAAGAGTTTCAGGAAGATACTGATGATAACTTGTTACTATTTCCACCTATACTACCTCAACGTCAGTGGCTGACACCAATACTAAAATCAGAGGTACAAATAAGTCAACCAATAACAGTAACACCATCAACACCATCACCACCACCACCAACCGCCACATTTCATTTGCTCGTGACCCCAGTAGTGATCTCAGATATGCAACTTCTATCATCCATTTCAACAGTAATAAAGGAAATCACACGAAATGTTACTGACCCAACTGAAATGTTAAAGTACTTGCAAAGAAAAATTATAAGTTGGTGTGACCTAGATATCGGCGATTTATTATCTCTATTAAGTGGCAACACTAAGTATATAACTGTAGATCGGGAGAAAATTTTTGAAAATTAACTTTGAAGTGCAGTGTTATGGAGGAGGTTTGCGACTGTGGAGGTCCTCGAAAGGAACGGATAAAGATTTGTAATTATTAAGAATTTTTGAAGTATTGTGAGCATGGTTTCAGAGACTATTTGGCAAGTAACTTTTTTATTGGTCAAATGGTAGCAATAGAATTCTTACGAATGGCCTGTTACCGGTGTACTTTCCAGAATACGAAATGCAGGAGTTTTTTATGGTTCCCATGTATTTCAAACATGTAGAAAGGTCTTGACACCCATGGAATCCATGTTGTTGGTCGTCTGTCTTAAAACCAAGATTTTCTGTTGATGAATCAAACAACTTGAAGCATGAAAAGAATGTGTATATTATTTTGTCATTTTTATGTGGTCGGAGAGTAACAATCCTAAAAAACATTCTAGTTTTTTACTAGTGTAAGTGAGGAGCCTTTTCTTGATTTTGCTATATCCCAATCAACTGAGTTTCTTGAAGCCAGTTACTGAGGTGACAATTTTAAGCTAGCTGCTGATATTGATGGAAAGGTATGACTTTTAGAATATATTAATTCCTTTTTGTGTCTGCACATTGCTACTGTAAAATATACTATTTCTAGGGTGTATCTAATATCTAGTGAACATACATGTGCTTGTGTGCCTATTAACATTTATAAGTAAATTTACAGGTAATTCAAGAATTTCCTTTTTAAATTATAATGGCCCAGGTATTTTTTTTTCTTTAATGCAACGTTTGCAGGAAAAAAACTGAAAAACACAAAAAGGATGAAGATAATTGCTCCCAATAATACTCCTTGAACCATCTTTTTGTGTTTTTGTATAATTTGGGTTCTAACTATGTTGGAGGGCATTTTCTTTAGTGAGGTCTTGATTCCGGAGAAAAGAGCCGGGGCAATACCAGGAGAAAAATTAACAGCCGAGGGAAAACAAGAATTTGAAAATCTGTACGATCTGAAACTTTATCTTCTGGATTTTGAAAAAGCTTGCAAGCACTTTTAGACCTAAAATCATTGCAACTGGACATTGACGTTTTCATTCTTGTTTTGAACACTGCTGAAATAAAACCTAAGGACTATTCGGAAGAATACTATTTTGTTGTAAAAATGCAAAAATTACCGTTGTGAAATAAAGTATAATGGTAATAATAATAATGAAAATAGCAATAACAGCGAAAGTACAAATTAACATTTCTTCACTAGTATTGATTCCTGGATGCGATGTAAAATTGAATAAGTATAAATTTTTGCTTTAAGAGTCGATAGATGGGTCCACATTCATTTTGAAAAATTGTAAGAATAATTGCCAACCAAGAGGAGTCAGGGAAATAAATTACCGAATAGTTATTCCTTTCTCTCTATTTATTTACGCTTTATTATTCAATACTTCACTGCATGGCTAACTGCGTAGCTATCTCTCGCCGTAAAACCCTAAGCCAAGTATTCTGGGATTTTTTGGTTCCCTGACCCCTCTCAACTGGATATTACTCTTACACTTTTACAAAATCAATGTGGACCTATCTATTTACTCCCAAAGCAAAAAATTCAATTTTACATGGCACACTGTTTTGCGTAGCCACATTGCGTATATCATAGCCCAAGGCTGAAAGCGCAATCAATTCATACCATTTTTACTCCCAAAGTTTAAACAATCACACTAGCGCGGTTCCAATTTACTACTCTAAAACCAAGACAATGCTCAAAAGGAATATCAAAGCCCAGCAAAATATCTTTACGAAAGCCATCGATTCGGACACAGAAGTAAATCGTAATATTTAATAAAGTTCTAACGTTTCGTTGTATTAATCACAACATCATCAGAGAGTAATTTACATAACTGCCTAAAGCCTAAGTATATAGTTACAAGGTGTAATAATATTCATGCATTAACCAATCAGAGGACGTACTAAAAATAAACGTTACAGGTATGAGAACACAAGCAACATGGAAGAGTAAAGAAGAATTATAAAAGGAAAAGTGGTGCTGAGCCAATATTGGCATTTAAAGAGGGTTTAAGATTGCGAATGAGTAGACTTTCTCGTAAGAGAAGTTCGGACTCAAACGGACAGGAAGAAAGGATTTTAAAATCATCAAAGGAGACTGGGTGACCCGTGTCAAGGTGGTGTGAAAGAATACTGGTGAGGGGAGGGTTAGTGCGCTTTTTACCTGTGAGAGGTGAGATTCCCATATGGTCAGATACGCGTGTATGGAGGTGCCGGATGGTTTCTCCGACATACGAAGCTCCGCAGCTTCGACACGTAAAATGATAAACTACATGCGATCTTAAGCGTAGAGGAATCTTGTCTTTAAAAGAGAAGAAATGTAAAAGTCTAAGCGACGGGTGAGCAACACACCTGATGTTGATGTGAGGAAAAGCGGATGAGAAAAGTTTTTTTATCTGAGTTCGGATATGAGAGAAATGTTGCCCAGCAAATGGTAAGAGAGGTAAACAACACGTTTGGGAGCCGTAAGCAATTTAGTTGATTTGGAGAAGACTTTGTGTAGAAAGGAGGCGATACACCTGTCAAGAAGTTTTACCGGATAACCATTGTTAATAAAAATGCGTTTTAGTTTTTGGAGTTCTGCATGAAAAATAACGTAGGTAGAACAAATGCTGAAACAGCGGTTAAGTAAAGAGAAAATCAGACCCCTTTTGTGAGAAAACGGAATAAAGGAATCAAAGGAAGTAAGAAGACCTGTAAAAGTGGGTTTGCGGTAAACATTAGTTGAAAAGCAACCATTGGAACGGACGATATTGATGTCTAAGAACGGCAAGGATTTGTTGACTTCTAATTCATGCGTAAATTTTATTTTGGAATGCCTAGAGTTGAGATAATTGAGGAACGAAATAACGTGATCGGGAGAACGAAATAAAATGAAACAATCGTCAACATAACGACGGTAAAACAACGGTTTAAAATTAGACGGGCAATCATTAAGCCAAACAGACTCATAGTGAGAAAGGAAAATATTCGTAAAGAGAGGTCCCAGGGGAGAACCCATGGCAACGCCATCAACTTGTTGATAGACTTCGCCGTTGAACAGAAAATGGCAATTTTTTACCGCTAAGTTTAAAAGCTTTCGAAACTCAAAAATAGAAAAACCGTGAAATTTAGTGGAGTTGGTAAAAACCTTTTGAATTATGATTTCAATAGTTTCATCTAACAGGATGTTGGTGATAAGAGATGTTATGTCAAAGCTGGCCATAAATAGCTCATTAGTGTTAAAAGGTAATTCGAGTAATTCCTTAACAAAGGAGAAGCTATCAAACACGGATAAGTAAAAGAACTGAATAAGAACGGTATCATCTCCGATGGTAACTATCGAGATCTTAGTCCCACCGGTTCTCGTCCAGGTATTTTATACGGTCTTCCTAAGATACACAAACTTAACGTTCCACTTAGACCCATCCTTTCTTCTATGCGCTCTCACTCTCTTAACATTGCTAAATTTCTTGTTTCTTTACTTCGTCCATTTTCCAATAATACTTATTCCGTGTTTGATAGCTTCTCCTTTGTTAAGGAATTACTCGAATTACCTTTTAACACTAATGAGCTATTTATGGCCAGCTTTGACATAACATCTCTTATCACCAACATCCTGTTAGATGAAACTATTGAAATCATAATTCAAAAGGTTTTTACCAACTCCACTAAATTTCACGGTTTTTCTATTTTTGAGTTTCGAAAGCTTTTAAACTTAGCGGTAAAAAATTGCCATTTTCTGTTCAACGGCGAAGTCTATCAACAAGTTGATGGCGTTGCCATGGGTTCTCCCCTGGGACCTCTCTTTACGAATATTTTCCTTTCTCACTATGAGTCTGTTTGGCTTAATGATTGCCCGTCTAATTTTAAACCGTTGTTTTACCGTCGTTATGTTGACGATTGTTTCATTTTATTTCGTTCTCCCGATCACGTTATTTCGTTCCTCAATTATCTCAACTCTAGGCATTCCAAAATAAAATTTACGCATGAATTAGAAGTCAACAAATCCTTGCCGTTCTTAGACATCAATATCGTCCGTTCCAATGGTTGCTTTTCAACTAATGTTTACCGCAAACCCACTTTTACAGGTCTTCTTACTTCCTTTGATTCCTTTATTCCGTTTTCTCACAAAAGGGGTCTGATTTTCTCTTTACTTAACCGCTGTTTCAGCATTTGTTCTACCTACGTTATTTTTCATGCAGAACTCCAAAAACTAAAACGCATTTTTATTAACAATGGTTATCCGGTAAAACTTCTTGACAGGTGTATCGCCTCCTTTCTACACAAAGTCTTCTCCAAATCAACTAAATTGCTTACGGCTCCCAAACGTGTTGTTTACCTCTCTTACCATTTGCTGGGCAACATTTCTCTCATATCCGAACTCAGATAAAAAAACTTTTCTCATCCGCTTTTCCTCACATCAACATCAGGTGTGTTGCTCACCCGTCGCTTAGACTTTTACATTTCTTCTCTTTTAAAGACAAGATTCCTCTACGCTTAAGATCGCATGTAGTTTATCATTTTACGTGTCGAAGCTGCGGAGCTTCGTATGTCGGAGAAACCATCCGGCACCTCCATACACGCGTATCTGACCATATGGGAATCTCACCTCTCACAGGTAAAAAGCGCACTAACCCTCCCCTCACCAGTATTCTTTCACACCACCTTGACACGGATCACCCAGTCTCCTTTGATGATTTTAAAATCTTTTCTTCCTGTCCGTTTGAGTCCGAACTTCTCTTACGAGAAAGTCTACTCATTCGCAATCTTAAACCCTCTTTAAATGCCAATATTGGCTCAGCACCACTTTTCCTTTTATAATTCTTCTTTACTCTTCCATGTTGCTTGTGTTCTCATACCTGTAACGTTTATTTTTAGTACGTCCTCTGATTGGTTAATGCATGAATATTATTACACCTTGTAACTATATTCTTAGGCTTTAGGCAGTTATGTAAATTACTCTCTGATGATGTTGTGATTAATACAACGAAACGTTAGAACTTTATTAAATATTACGATTTGCTTCTGTGTCCGAATCGATGGCTTTCGTAAAGATATTTTGCTGGGCTTTGATATTCCTTTTGAGATTACGTTTTCCGCCTGGTCAGTCCAAGACAATGCTGGTTACCAGTGGTTTCAGATAACCCTGTACAGATCATTTTAGTTTCAGCCTTTTACTGGCCTTTTAATAGTTTGAGAAAGAATAAAAAATATGTAAAAAATTAACCAACTTTGTTATCTGTGGCATGAAAACCTTCTTCCTTTGACCTTCAGCCATGGTGCGATTGTCACATCGGTTAGTTATACTTTTCTCAGCCCCTTCTGATCTCCCAGTAAAAAAAAATTTTGAAAGAGCAGGCTGTACGTATTTTTAAGAAACCTAATAATTACGATCAAAATTTTCTTTCGAATATATTTATATTATGGTTAAAATTACCGGTCGCTATCTTTTTTGGTACGTGGAAAACTGTTCGAAGTAAAATCTCTCTAAAATAAATAATCACGTAGCTCATGAAGTCTCATTAAATTTCTGATTGGATTAACATATTTTTGCGTAAGTCTGAATGCTTCTCCTTAAGGTATACCTTCTCTTGCATACTTGAAATTACATGAGCTATTATGTATATATTGATACGTATAGACTTATATATACCGTTGGCAAAGTTGTTTCCCTCGAAACAAACTTAAGCATCTGAACAGGAGATCTCTACAACCGAAAATTTCCACTACTCATGGAAGTATCGAAGTATCGTGACTAAGGCCATGCACGAATGTGGGAACACTCCCCCTACTCTTCTCAAGTCGCGAAGTTTAGGGGAATAAAAATTTCAGATTTTGGGTTGGTTTTAAAGAAAATATGATCGAAAACTGTAAAATACTCCAAAGAACGTTGGCGAAATATGTAAAAATGTGCATAAAACAATTAAGAAGCCAAGACCGAGGCAGTGCTGTGTGGCGGTCTGAAATTGTATTGTGCTGAGATTGACCTGCTCATGCGCACTTGCTTTTTACACCGGCAGTATTATCAGCGGTAGATATATCGTCCTGAGATTGCACAATACTAGCACACTACGTTGTCTAAGGAAGATCGGACTACTTCTCGCTTTACGCAGTTTTAATTAACAGTCAACCAGTCTATAATAAATTAATATACTAAACAACCAATTCAACGGTGATATACATGAAAGACTTGAGCGAGTACGATTTGTTTTATTTAATATTGTTTTACAACGAACTCGACGCCGTGCGTGTGTTCGATTC
The DNA here is from genome assembly GCA_030142905.1 of Heliopora coerulea. Lineage (NCBI taxonomy): Eukaryota > Metazoa > Cnidaria > Anthozoa > Scleralcyonacea > Helioporidae > Heliopora > Heliopora coerulea. The sequence continues at coordinate 2,580,893 of JASJOG010000025.1, forward strand.
GAAGTGAGCTCTACAGTAGTTATACTTAATTGACTAGCAAACATAAAACAATCTTCTTGCTGAACAATAGTTAAAATGACCCCATAAAATTAACAATTATATCCATGGCAAACTTGCCTAACGTTTTAGCCCTTATCACTCGATTGTGGAAATTTCTTTGAAAGAACATTAAAAGTACCGTGGAACCTGCGATGAAAACGGATTTCCCAAACATTAACTCAAAATGCATATGTTCTCCAGATTACCGAGATAATTTCCTTGCAAAACGTTGAAATACGTTCTCAGACTGCTACAAACTCGGACCGTTTCAACCCATGCGGAGATTGCACCTTCTGTTTCGGGCAAGCGCACTAATTTTGAATACAATCTCAGCAGGGTGACGATTTCAGACCGCCACACCAGTTTTGCAAGTAAGCTCAATCTGCGAGTGACTGTCGACCAAACTAACCCAAGAATTACAACTTAATCCTTACAAAAATTTCGCATGTCATTTCACCTCTTAAAATATTATTTCATTGGTGAAACTGTTTCAATTCCTCCGTCAAATAAAAATTTCATACGTGAAATATATGTTTCACATACCAATTTCACATTCCAATTTAATTTGTGAATTAAAAAAATTCATATGTCAAAATATTCCAATTCCACATGTTTTCCTCCTGTGGAATGACATCAAATTTTGGCAAGGGATTGGCATGGATCCCTTGTCTTTTACCTTTAGTGTATTGGTTTATTATTCGCATTATATTCAAACGTCGTTGAGGTGATAAAAATATTGTGACATCCAGGGTATAACGTAGAATTGCAGCAATATTTATCGTGGCTCCCAACGTGGGATCAGGGATTGAAGTTGCGCCATTTGTTTGTAAACATCAGGTCCTAACTGTACCATAAAACAGAATATATTTATCTTGTCGTAGTTATCGATGAAGAGTAGCTATTGAATTGCAACTGGGAACGCTGAGTTGTGTGTGAACAAATTAAGTGATTTCTATATTTCCTCTTCTTTCTTTACTATTTGTTATGGGAGCGGAAAGCAATGCACGCGGCGTTTTATGTGTTCGAAGGTACAGTTAGCTTAGGTCAGAGTTACAACATGATTTCTGAGAGGGTGTAAAAAAGCCTGAAAAAATTCCTACTACTTTCCCCCACTATCCCCTTCTCCCTTGCTTGAGCTCCTACCGTAAGCACTGTTACGTCCCCCAAATGGGCTGAAAGTGCATCTTCAACATTAAAATAACAATACCTCGTTTGTGCTTCCAATTTTCAAGTTGTAGAACACAGGAACGAACAGAAATGCAGAGATTAAAAGTACCACTGCAAGAGCGACACACACAAGTATGTAATACAAGCCATAGGTGTAAACTTCACTTGGTATCCCGAGGATAGAAATCGCCGACAAAAACGAAACGACAAGAGACATTGCAATGGGAAGTTTGCTCATACTACGATCTGCCATCAGGTAGTTTGCTGTTGTTTGCATACGTTTTGCTGCGAAGGCATGGTAGATACCAATTCCACAGGACACCAAAAGCATTAGTGCAAAGACCGTGTAGTCCACAGCACTTAGCCGATTCATTGCAGATGATCGCAGGATTCTTTCTGAAACGACAATGTTAACAAGGCTTGGTCAAATAATGAATTAACATAATGATAATTATTTATTAACTGCTCACAGAACCTAAATTTTTCAGCGGTTGTCGTTGAGGTCCTGTTTTTGAAATTTTTGGCACCTTAAGTTTTCTGTAGAAATGAACACTGCGTAATTAAGATGCTTCTTATATGATTATGTTGAATCTTACATAGCGCAAATGATTTTGCTTTTGTTTGTAATGAAGTAGAAAAGGTGTATCTTCAAAAGACAGGATGGGGCCCGTCAACCTGTTCTCAAGGTATATGGGTAATGGGTAATGGGTATTTAATACACGTTCAATAGTGTTAAAACTCAATTACAACGTGTTTACAAGCATTGAGTATATTACATTAAATATATTACATTAATTACAATAGAAGTTAAAACTTTTACATATTATTATTAAAAAAACACTAAGAAGTTTCACCTATCAAGTTTAAAATTATACACATCAATAGCATGAACTACAGGACTATTTCTAAATCGTTCAGTTTTACAGGAATAGTTATACACCTTCTCTCCATTTGTCCGAGTCTCTCTTTTTCTTATATCATTTACTTTTTTCAGTAGAAAACTGTAAAGCCTGTGGGATGGTTTTAACAAGTCTTTAATTAGAGCAGCACATAGATTATTTCTACTTTCTTCTGTCAATAGATTACTCTGTAATAATAGAGAGTCGTATTCATCATAGCTTCGATAAATTATTCTAAGGGCTCGTTTTTGAATTCGTTCAATGTTTTCTTTCTGCATTTGTGTCAGCCCTCTGCTCCAAATTTGCGCCCCATATTCGAGTACAGACCGAATCACAGTGTAATAAAAGATTAATAAGTCACTTATTGGTGCACTGTAGTTCCTTAGGATCTTTAAAAAATAAAGGCGCTTCGCAGCTTTTTCAGTGATGTACTCGGTGTTGGTATTCCATTTGAGGTCATCGTCGATTCATATACCTAATAGTTTATACGATTTTACTCGAGATATCTGATTGTCACCAATATGAATTAGTGGTAGAATAGTTTTGTTTTTCCGAAGATCAATTAGCATTTCCTTACATTTTACCGTGTTCAATTGCATTCTTTCATCTTTGGCAAATTGGACTACGTTGTTTACGTTCCTTTGTGTGTTGCTAATTGGGCTACCAGACAAATGTTGAGATACATTAATAACTTCGGACAGTGTAGTATCATCAACGAACATTACATTGTCTTGATCCTCAGATTCATTACTCAACTCGTCCTGATCATTAAGTGTGGTGACTAGTGGGAGTTGGTTGATTTTAAGGGTAAATGCGATTGGACCTAATTTGCTTCCTTGAGGAACTCCACCTTTGATCCTTCTCAATTCAGATTGTGTATCTTGGAATGATGACATTTGCAATCTACCAAAAAGGTAAGATACGAACCAGCTCACTAAAGCTGGCCGTACACCAATTTTGGTAAACGTCTCCAAAAGCTTATTGTGGTCTATTAAATCGAATGCTTTCCGAAAGTCTAGGAAAACAATTCTAATAACCTTTCCAGGAGTATGCATTGCCAAATGCCATTTATGAATCAAATAAATTAAGGCTTGAATGGTGGATGTTCCAGGTAAGCCACCAAACTGAAACGGACTAATTTCGTCGCGGATGTCTTCATAGATCCAACCTACAACGTATGATTCCTGGATTTTAGATAAGGTGCTTGTAAGAGCAATTGGTCTTAGAAGATCCACTGAATAGCAGGGTTTACATTTCGGTATTCCGCGTACCTTAGCAATTTTCCAAACATTCGGGAATACCCGGCAACGAAAGGATTCATTAAATATGTGCATCAGTGGTCCTGCAAAATAGTTCGCAAACGTCTTTATTATTCTCATATTGGGATCAAAAGGAAAACGGCTTTATTTGTTTTAAGACATTTCAACTTGCTTGCAACACTATCAAAATCAATATACGGTAAGGGATCACCAGCTCCCATATAAGACCATTCACTTTTTACATTAGGAAACTCACTAGCGAGGTTGGTAAAAAAATCGTTCATTTGATCAGCTGTCTCTTTTGGGTTTAACGGAGCATCGGTTACAGGGTCAATGAGGACAAGGCTTTGTTGCTTCATTCCAATGATCTTTTTAATATTTTTCCACCATGTTTTCGGATCGTGAACTCGAGCAGGTTTAATCTTTTCCCTATATAATTTGTGCTTTTCTTTGCGAATCTCCGACACGATTTTATTACGCATTACTCTGAAATCGTTCATTTTTCCTTGTTGATACAATCTGTCCCTTATGATAATCATTTTTTTAATTCTACCTGATATAAAGGGTTTATCATTCTCATGAACTTTAACAGTTTTCAACGGGAAAACAGTGTCGATCATCTCAGACGTTACAGATAAGAACGCTTCCGCCTTACTATTTATGCAAGGAGAATTATACACTGCTGTCCAACTTTGCCGACTAATAAGGTTTTCGAATAACTGAAGGCCAGAATCCTTTATAGGTCGGTTGACAATTTTCTTGGTTTTACCCTTATTCGATGTTTGTATTTTGGGTGTCCAAACTATGATGTTGTGGTCTGAATTGCCGAGAGGAGGGAGAACTTTTGGTTCTTCATAAAATGAGTGAGCATTATTTAATATAAGGTCCAGAATTGCTGTGCCTCTTGTAGGTTTCTTAACGACTTACTTCAATTGGCAGTGATTAGTGATTATTTTCTCTCGAAAACCGTTACCCATAGGGTTAAAATCACCTGCTGCAACAATCAACATATTTGGGCTTTCGCATGTAAGTGTGTCATAGCAAGAGAAGAAATACTCATAAAAATCACCAACTTCTCCAGAGTTTAGGGATGGTGGTAAATAGATGCATGCAACTGCAATTTTTGAAGTAAATCTAGGTAGCCATTTTGGACATAATACAATCCATAAGCATTCGTGAGCTGAGTTAGAAAGATCTTGACGTGTCGTGAAAGGGATTGTGTCTTTAATGAAAACGGCAATACCTCCCCCTTCTCTACTTTTCCTGTCTTTTCGTATTACACTAAATCCAGGAATACCAGAAAAATTTAAAGCTTCGTCAGGGATGTCATCGGATAGCCAAGTTTCGGAAACTATTACTATGTCGGAGTTATGATTATGGATAACAAATGCCAGCTCATCCATTTTATTAAGAATGGATCTCGCATTGAGGGTTAAAATGTTAGGCAATGATCTTTGGGGTATCGTTGGTTTAAGTCTTTGAACCTTAGTCAAATTACTATAGTTATGACCATTACGATTAGAGCGCATTCTTTCGATGAAATCATATTCATATTCGAGACTACGATTTGTTATACGAATAGGAATAAAATTTAGTTGACGAGTGGGTTTAATATTCATTCGTGTTTCAGTCCTTTTTTGCGGGTACTGTTGGTCTACGACATTGTTATATGGTGCACCAGTTTTAGGTATTCTACCCAATTTGGAGGTGGCTTTGCCCTGAACCCATGGTAAAAATAAGGAACTGCAGGGACCACATGGTATCGCCTTTCAAAATTGCCGCTTGTCGAGTTTACATCAGGTTTTTGAGAGCTGTTATATAAAGTTGGAAGACCATAGTTATTCAATTCATTGGGATGACTACAGTTGTACCATTTCTTGCCCTGGTTAACACGTAAACGAGATGTAAAGTTTTTCGGTCTACGGCGGTTGGTATTATCCGTCTGCACTTGGTTGGATGACTCGTTATAACCCCGTAAAAAACCATTCCATTGTTTTCTACGACGCTTGTTAGTTGGCTTAAAGCTAATTTTATGTTTCTCACGATATTGCAATAGCTGTGTCTTAATCGAGTCGGTCAGAATATTATTTTCTATTGAATGGGTAACGATATTAGTTTTATGCTTTCCGCCATATTCTAATAATTGTATGTTAATAAGGTCACTCGAGTCAGGATCTTTCGCTGTTTTGTCTGAAGGCTTGGATTGTTGTATGCAAATTTGGTCATTGGTATTCAATACATTGTGGTCTTGTTTCCCTTCATTTCCAACAGGATGAATTAGTGGTAATTGCTGACAGTCTTCGACACGCTTTTCTGCAATTTCATCAAGACTCCGTGTAGGTGGCATACTAATAAAATCAGTATTATCGGCGGTAATTACTGAACCGTTTCGATACGAATTAATTATCTCGATTTCTTGTTGAAGGCGACTGACTTCTCGTTCTAAGTACCGATTTCTGAACTTCTCTTCTTCAAGATCAATTTTTAAGAGCGATATTTCGTTACTTAATTCACATGCTCTCGTTGTTGCTGGGTTGCCCAGAGATTCAATTAGGGATTGCATAGAGTCCACTCTGCTTTTCAAGATATCCATCTCTACAGGGTGTCCCAAAAAAACCCGAAAACTATTGAAATCACTTATTGTTAAGATTTGAATGCCCTACGAAAAAGCTGAACGTAATGATGCGTATAGTATTGGCAAGGTGCATGCATTAAAATTTAGGTAAGAAAATCGCCTTGTAAAGTGCGCGATTTTTTGCCCGTGGGAATTTAAAGCAAATTATAATACACTCGTGGGGACCAACAGAGTGCTAAGGTATTCAAATTCTAACAATTAAATTGTTATTGGTGATTTCAATAGTTTTCGGTTTTTTTGGGACACCCTGTAGAGTCAAGCTTTCCAAACCTTCTTTGAAATCAATATAACTACAATGGCGTTTCTCTACATTTTCAGAGTTGCCCAAAGAGGAGGATGTACAGAGTTCTATCAAGCATTCCTTCGCCAAATCACCAGCATTGCCATTGAATGTTAGGGTGTTATGCTTACCAGGATACCATATGACTCCAAACTCGGCAGTAGAAGCATCAAACCTTGAGTTGCCTCCCGATGACCACCATTTTCCTTGTTGACGAAAAGCAGATTCGATAAATACTTTCAATGATTCATAATTATCGCACCATTTCACCCTTATTCCATCGTAGGTGATACTCTTAGACTTTATATGCTCATTTATTTTATTAAAATCCCAACAAGTACGGTAATTATTATCGATCATGTCAGAGTTATCTTTGACTTGACCGTCCGCCATGATGCTTCTGGGGTTTCTCGGGTCTCTCCATGATGGAATCGTAGGCGACGGGTTGCCGCATGAATGTATTTCTAGTATAATTTGTAATTTAAAAATACGTCAAAGTGTCAAAGTCGAACAATTTGATTGATCACACTATTAAATCCACTTGACTACACGATTTTAGCAAAACTCGCATCAAAGATTTTAACAAAGCAATTAGATTTCAGCTAAGACGCGCTGGGGCACCTTTGTAGTTACTCCGGCTACCTGTGATAGGACGAGTCGAGGTTTTGGCTTCCTTTCTGTATTTTTTTCGTGTCGCGATATTGTAATTATTGCGCAATATTTCCAGTCCGGCCTTGCAAAGTTGTGAAACAATTTGAATAAAAGATCTTGCGATTGTTTACATGTTTGGTTTTGATCGAGTTGTTGGTAGGTTTTTTCAAGTGAGTTCCATAGTCATAGTTTTCATTCAGTGATGATGAAGTATCTTCCACACCGAAAGCATTTCAGCTACGAGGGTATGGTGGCAGGAACACAACTGGCAACCTTGGACCACAATCATTACTGTAACCTAAAACAAGCTGTTAAGTCGAGTGCAAATAAGAACCAACAACGCTTCAAAGTTATAAAACCAAAAGGAAACAAGAATTGGTGAAAATTCCAACATTTGTCTGTGATGCTTGAAGATGTAGTCAAGGCAAAGCGCTATGGTATAACAGCGGTTGAAACCCTATCCAGCATGCCACAAATATTGCCAGAAAGCCCAAACCACCCAAACAGTCTGTAATTGAGAAACATCAGTAAAGAAGATCTAAGTAGTTTAGCTTAAAAACATAGCTCTGTTATGCAACCACTACAAATGTAAATACAACTTATATTCCAAATTGCCAAATGAGAAAGCATTCAGTAGCATACTTTTAAGCTCTGACAAATTCCAAGAAAATTTATTAGATCATTGATTTGTAAATAAAGAATATAAATGTGGCTTGTTTTCAGAAAGCTGACATACATACATTTGACTGCCATCAAACGTATTCATCTGCATCATGAAACCCTTCAAACTGAAAATTTTCCTCCAGGCCTGGAGGACGGTAATGAGCTCTTATACAGCCCACAGCACATGAGGGTAGAGGAATCCTGATTTCCTTTCTTTGAGTACCAAAACACAATCTTGCCAACTGCCTATAAGCCACATGCCTATTTTTTTTTTGTTCTGGATCCTCTGTAGCCATGTCACCATACTGTTGTTTGTAATGGAATCATGCAACTTGTAATGCCCAAAGGTTCAAACACACTGCTTGTAAAGCTCGATTACTGGTTATGCAGGTAGGCGTAGCATCTGGTTTATCAACTTCGAAAACTTCTATGTTTTTGTTCACGACTCTGGGATTTCATGACAGCAAACACATTTCGCAATTCCATCAATAATCTGGCAATGGCCACAATTACACCTTATCAAAAAAGTTAAATTTGGTATAAGTTCAACTATTTCTACAATAAATCGGGAACACAGAACTAATGCAAGACAAATTTGCACACAAACACGGTCTTATCAGTTTAAATCATGAAGCCGGCTTATATCCATTTCATCGTCATTACTTACATCATCACCCTCACTGTCGCTCTTTGGCTCTTAGTCATTATTTTTACAAATAGCCAGCTTAAACGTGTAAGGTATTAAACCCATCACTACCGACTAGGCAACATCAGAACCAACACAGTCGCTCGAAGTTGTTCCACACCTCGGCATCTAAATTCAGATCCATCCAGACACACCTCTGCATCTAAATTCAACTCCATTCTTGTCAGAATTTCTCACGGTGAGACTAAACTTTAACAAGAAACCGAAATCAATGAACAACAGTTATGGGTTCACGGAAGAAACAAGATTAGACGATTTCAGAAACTCTCAATTCAATGAACATTAACAACAAACTCATCTCATGTACGTTCTTCCTGTGCAGCGAAGCACTCCAGTGACGTCACAATAAGAAAACCGCTGAGTGTGCGAGCCCACAAAAAGGACCAAGATGGCAGTCTTCTATTTATCATTTTATGACCTGTTTCGCAGCAAATATCTCCCCAACGAAAACGAGTTAAGTAATGGACGTTCGTAACAAAACTACTTGCAATAACACCTTTCATGTGAGGTTAACTTGTTTGATAGCTAGACTTTCCCTTTAAGATGGATTTGTGACACTTAAAAGGTGTCCTATTTTTGGATCTATGAAAAGCATTTGATTCTTGTAATCATCAAATACTCATTAAGAAAATGTATCTTTATTATATGAAAGGAAAGGCTTTGATCCGGTTTACAGTTACTCATACTTTGAAAATATTACACAGTTCTGCAAAATAAACCAACCAGTTCCTTCTTCTAAAGTTGTACAATGTGGGGATCCCCAAGACTCGTTGCTTGGTTTGTTTCTCTTCTTGATATACATAGATGGTCCACTTAGCTGCTTAGAAAACGGGCTCCCAACCCATTATGTCGACGAGAAATAATACCACTTCTTGTAAAATGGCTAGTGACTTGGAAACTTTCTCAAATAATGAATTAAAAAGTGCATAACCAGCTTACTCCTTACAAATTAGCTTTAAGTGAAAACAAGATCGAGTACATGGTTATTGGCTCCTACCAGAAAATCCCACAAATTGCTAATGGTCCTCAGATTACCATAGGAAATGACAGGGTAAAACTAGTGGCAACCATACCAAAAGTTTTGGGGTTGTGTGTTGGACTAGTAGTGGGCTAGAGGTTAATTGGGATGCTGAAAGAGATAAGATCTGTGAAACGTTTCTAAGGCAATTGGAATGATGAAGAGAGTGAAACCAGTAGTTCCCAAGGATTCATTTAAATGCTTGTATCAAACCCTTGGTTTCCCCCTTTCGACTGTCTCTTTTGTATGCGGAGATTGTAATCAAACATTCCAAGAAAAATTGAAAGATTTACAAAATAGGCAGCTGGACTTATTACGTGAGGTTTCTTTAAAGTACGGTTTGAAGCTTTGCTTAAATTACGATGGAAACCTCGTGATCAAAGAAAAGAATCGGAGACTGAAAGCTTTATCTATCCTTAGTGATATAGTTGATTGTAAATTGATATTACACACTATTCGGATACTTATAAAAAGAGCTAAGGTGTGACGAGAACAAGGCGAAAGATCGTGCAAACCTATGTAGGGGTGGATCTAGGAAATTTCGTGACTAGTCTCAGGGGACCAAAAATAGTAGAAACATCACGAGGAAGCTACTCCCCTGGAAAATTTTTGAAATTTCAGTTTTCACTTACGCTACTGTGCCTTTTTGCATTGAGTTGATGTGAATGAAAATTTCTGCGGTCATTTATTCCATTGAGTATCAATTTTATCCTATTCCACTCTGAACATTCATAGCTTTCTGCTAGCTTAAGACTAGCGTTTGATGAAAAGCGTGCTGCTCGGCGTACGGTTAATCTGGTTTCCCAATGTTTTGGATTAAATGCAATTTTCATGGAGTTTGATTCGTGATCCAGTATCAATAGGAGAACTGTCGTATATACCACAAACAGGCTATCCAGGCGAATCGATTGCTATTTAGACTTTTCTACTGTTCACGACTAGTTCACTCGAACTGACATTTAAGCGATTAGCCAAGAGGAGGCAGTTTTCACTAGTTTACTCTAATAGAATGATTAAGGTAAGTCAATCATACTAAAGTTTGTCTAGTTTTTCTCACGAAATCAGCAATTCCCGAGCGATTGCACACGTTGGACACGCGTATTCAGCTCCGTTGCAGTGGCGTAGCCAGACCCGGGCCTATCCGGGCCCAGGCTCGGGAGTCAGCTACGAACATGGGGTTTCCCAAAACGTATTTGGCATATTCAACTGAAAAATACACGACAAATTTTGAATAATTTGATATCAGCCCTTTAAGTTTGGTCCACGAAAGGAGTTTCTTTGCGCAATTTTTTCTCCCACGCTAAAAATTCGCGCAATTTGTTCTCATCAATGAGATATCTCGTGGTTTTAAAAGTGATTTCGAGGATCTGTACGATTGAAGCCTTCGAATTCAGCTCGGTGCCGCAGCCTAAAAAACAGGAATAGCGCCCTCATAATGCAAGAAATGGTCGTTTCAGAGACTTAAGAATTCAAACATTTTTCAGGGGAGCATACCCCTGGATTCCCCTAATTAGAGTGCTTCCCAGGACCGGGCATCACCGATTCTCTGGCTACACCACTATTCCGTAGAGCAGAAGTAAGGGGCAAAAACATTTAAGGAGGGTAAATATGTTGAGTGAAATAAAAAACGGTATCGTGATTTTAATATTTCATACAATAAAGAATCCAATCAATATTTTTCATTCTTTCCAAAAAGTTGACTAGTTCCCAGAAACAAAATAGATTCACCCTAAAAACAAAACTTATACAGCTTCGAATGACCACTGACAGAACCAACGAACCTCTCGACGCTGGACAACATGATGCCATCGAGAGGCATCAAAACACCCTTAGAGCAATCGTCGCTGTCGTGGATCACTGTAGGAGGTCAGTAAGAAGCAAAGATGATCCCTGCGAAACAAGATTTGGAAGAGATCACTGCATGGGACACCGAGATCGGTGTCAGGCTAAACGAAGTCGATAGAGAAGTCAAACGGTTGAAAGACTGGGTTGACGACGGTAAAAGTCAACACAAGATTACGAAACACAAAGATCAAATTGAATTCGAAGCGAAATTACACGAGACTTCGAGATTACACGAGAGTTCGAAGCAGAACTCCAAATGACTAAATCAGAACACTTCGCCCCGACAGAAATCAACTTCAACTAGTAAGTCAACCAAAAGACTTCAAGCAATGCTTCCGAAGTTCATTATTGGCCGACTCGATGAAACCTATATGGACTGGCCGAGATTTTTGGGTTTGAAGAAACTATCGACAAGGAAGGAATTCCAAATATCATTAAGTTTGCGTACTTGCGTGAATTGCTCATTGACAAAGTTGAGAAATCAGTTGAAGCGTTACCCTTCACATCAGAAGGTTACAACAGAGAAAAAAGTATACTGAAGAGTAAATATGGTAAAGAATCGGAGGTCGTGAAAGCGTACAAAAGACAACAGGGAACTGCCACATATTTCGAATGTCAACATCAACAAAATCCACGAGTTTTGCGAAAAGCCAACGTCTGCCGTGCAGTCATTGGCTATGATGGGAAGTTTGGAGAAGATCACTGGCAATGTGGCCATGACGCTCGACAAACTATCTGGTATACGAGGTGATTTAGTTCGAAGTGATCCCGAATAGAAAAGCTGGGATTTTGTGAAACTCGCCGAAGATTTAACCTTATGGACGAGACGAAACCCAATCGACAAGTAATGAGAGGAAGATCAATCATTAAGTCGTCGAGACAATCAAAACAGTTTGTTGAATGCTCGGGTACGACGATGAGTGTGTTGCGAGGATGCAAGTTACAAGCCAGATGATTGCTCCAAGGTGATAGCGACCTCCGAAAGGAAACAAATACTAGCTACAAAGACGGCTGTGCTTTAACTGCGCTGCTGGAAATCACAGAGCCGCAGTTTGCCCAGGTAAAGCAACCTATCAACGCAGTGGCAAACGGTACCACACCTCCTTTTGCGAAAGAGATCTTGTTGATAATACCACCACAAAAGGAAAGGTTTACACAGAAATGAGAACGACGGAGTTTCTCCTATCTTCACCGTGAGAGTAAATGGAGTTAAATGCAGGGCTTTGATAGACTCTTGTGCAGTTCCTGTCTCAGCTAAATCAATTCACCTCCTTAAGATAAACCTGTCGAAGTAGAAACAAAGCAGATAGTCATGATGATCTGCAACAAGCTAGCCCGTCTTGAGACGTATCAACTAAAAATAGAATCGATCGACCTCCAACACGAGGAGATCCAAATGATAAAAGGCAAAAAACCCAGGTTGTTGTCTATGGAAAATCCACGTGACGACGACTTAATTCGCAAACATTAACACTTGAAGGGAGTTACAATAATCAACCGTGACACAAAGTTTCAGTTTCCGGTACACTTAGTGCTTGGTAGTGGAGAATACGCCAGAATCAAAACGGAAACTCTTCCACGAGTCGGCAGAGAATACGAGCCAATCGCAGAACTAATAAAACTTGGGTGGTTCATAATATTCCCTGGCAAGCATTTGATCGCGATGTAATGCTACTAACACAAACTTCCCAATCTGTCTGTGAAGAATGATGTCGTCTGGATGTAATGGGGCTTAAAGATTCACCTAAGCACGATTAATTGGTAGTGCACGAAGAATTCAAAGAACAGCTGAAAAGAAATCCGGAGGATTCGTAGGCCTTGCCTTCGAAAGGAAATCATTTTCCCTAACCAACCAACGAGCAGGTATGTTTGTCCAGTCTTAAGTCTCTCACCCACAGATTACAGCGTAATGAAATTGTTACCAAGTACGACGCAATTATTAGACAGATAGAATTGTGGAAATAGCAAACGAGCCAGCAAAGGGAGTAGAGTTATATATACCTCACAAGCCAGTGGTACGAAGATCTTCAGAGAGTACAAAATTACGAATTGTAAATGACGCATCAGCCAGAGTCCACCAATCTGTTCCATCATTGAATGCCTGTACCCTGCGGAGCCTCTCAAAAATAAGCAGTGGGATAAACTCGTACACCAACGTATGTACCCAGTCGCAGTCACAGAAAGCTTTCTTACAAATACAGATCAAAGAAAGCGAACGCGATGTGCTCCGATTTCACAGGCACAGTGGAGGACAATCCGAGCTAGAAACATTACGTTTTACAAGGGCACAGTTTGGATTAGTACCTTCAGCTTTTCTTTTTGGGAAAGTGATCGAGTGTCATCTTAGCACTTGGGAAGAAAAATATCCCGAGGTGTTCAACAAGATACGGCAGAGTGCCTTCATCGATGATTTGCTCTCTGGTGGACAAACTATTGAACAAGCTCAAGATCGTACAGAAAAGGCCATCTAGGTCCCAACAGTCTCAACAATTTCGCGCAGGAAAAAAGTTTTAATAAGATGGTTGCCCAAATCATATTTCAAACATGTTTACTATTGTGTTAAGCGAGAAGATGATAGCCTTATAAGCTATAACTAGTTTTCAGGTTGTCAAAACCGAAGACAAACTTCATGAAGAGAAGTTTCAGTTTTCAGGCACCAAAGACACGGAAAAGATCAATTTCATTTCGCCAAAGATCAATTTCATTTCCAGTAACCCAATGATTATAGTCAATTGTAAATATAGTTGGCTGTAAGTTTTTAGTTTTATAGTCCTGTTAGCAGTATTAACTTTTATTAAACTTATTTAAAATTTTAATCACACGATCTTATGGTCAACAATCTTTTTATTTTCCTTTATATGAGTGTTGATGAGCTTCCAAGTATAAATATGATTAAATAAATGAATAAATATATAAATAAATAAATAAATAAATAAATAAATAAATATTTAAATCTTTAACCAATTTAATTTCTTAAAGCTGATACCTTTCCAAATATCCGAACAATTGTAATTAGCACTTATGCGTTGATATATTGAGGCAAAATAATTGTTTTTTAAGTTTTTTTATATCTTGGCAATGATATTCATTCTGAGAATGCTCAAAAACTTGAGAACAAACAGTTACATATAACAATTGTGCTGGCATGCACTTACAGCGTGGCGTATCATCTCACATCAACGACCTTATATTATTGTTGACGTCAAGGTTTAGAAATTCAGTGAATGTAGAAGATTCATAATGTGCACGTTGAAGTATTGTTACCGCTACAGAGGCGTAAAAAGTTGAAGAGATCTAAGGTAAGTATTCTGTGCATGACCTCTTCTTCTACAAGGATTTGGTCGGTTTCCAGAGTTAAAATTTTGGTTTCATTTGAGTGACTCGCTCAATTGCTGAGTAACTCAACTATTACTACCGTCTTTTTCTTCATAATTTTAAATCTAAGTTAATGTAAATTTCAGTTAATTCCGACATAATCTGACAATGCGCACTCATTTCATATAAAAATAAGCCTTTTATATCGTTCAGATTGAAAAGGCAAAACTTGTAAGAAAATGCAAAGGGTATGACCAAGGACGAAATTTGGTCAAGAAGATCTACCTTTCTCCCATTTTGTTTTGAAAATAAATTTTCGGGAAAGAATTTTTAACGAACTAATGGGAACTGACGTACTGAGAAATAAAACTTCGATCAAACAAGTCGTTGCTAGGCGTGTATCATCAGCAAAGAACGAAAATATAATGCAAGTCCCGACCTAAACAATGGCTAAGATTAACAAAGCAAAAAGTTAAACAAAAAATCCCAAAAGATTAATGAAATAAATTTAATATTGGTATTCAGTGGGGGGCTCAGTTCGCTAATTAATAAACTCTCTCTATGAGTGAAAATTCAAAACAAGAGGGGGAACAACTTGCAATTGCAATCTACATTCAATCTCTGAATGATGTTGCAGGACCAGCAACGAAATGTTAGATAAAGAAATGTTTTTTATCTCATTGAATGGGTTACTATGGGCTTATTCGCAATCCTTTGTTCGCATTAATTTTTAAAACAAGGATGCTTTTTCCCGTTTTTTAAAAATAAATTTCATGTGCAATGCACTTATCAACGTTTTTTACTTTTTTTGTGTGTGTTTTCTAGGATTTTTTCCCCCATGCATAAATTCGATGGCCAAGACATGGCTGATGTGATACCTTGAATCAACCTAAGTTTAATTCAACTTGCAGGCAATATTTTCGTCACTTGACCGTGAAGTATGTAATTTCATACCAGCAACATTTGCATCAGGATGGTTTGTGGCGACAGACCTAATCTTCAGAATTGAAGAAAATTAACTATGTCTAGGCGATCTTAAGAAAACTAGCCTTAGTCCAGATAAACAAACATTCTTATAAAAAATAACAGTACTGCAGAAACACTTTCTCCCCAATGATCTTTAACAGAGTTGGATGTCAAGAAACAGACACGTTGTTCAACACAGCCTACGCAACACTCTACTTTTGTATCATTTTTAGGATCTTTAACAGAGTTTGCCAAAGATTTAAATATCTGTCAATTATCTCACGATTGAAAGTATAATTGCGCTTCGAATGTGCATATCGTTTTACTGAAACATGCGTCATTCGCCTTAGAAAAGAAAATACACCAGACCATCTGACCAATATGAGTATACATTGTACGTGAGAAGTTTAGATTCCAACAACTTAGAAAATAATTTACGTGTTTTCCTCTTGACTAACGGACTACCAACGGATTTCATACGGGGATGTTAGGATGCTACGCTATCTATGGGGGAACAAGGAATGTTTCGAAGAAACTCTTGCAATTTTATTGTCCATTCGGGATCCTATAGATTAAAGTATGACAACTCCGTATGTTTGACAGTGGCTAAAGAAGATGTATTGAATTAGGAGGTCACCATTTACTCCTTCGGCAACAGCTAAAGATAATCCAATGAACTCCATTATGGAGCTTCCTGGCTACAAACAAATCCACTGCTTTGAATGGAGTAAAAATCCTTCCTCCACTTGTCTTCCTCGTGAAATCAGAGTACGAAATTTCAGACTCCTCATAAGCTTTGCCATTTAGGAGGAAAAATCTGCCATGTTTTCTATTTCCAAGAAGTTGGACTAGTTCGATACCTGAGACTTGTCTAAAAAACGGTCCTTGTATTCCAGAGATGAGCGAGATAGGTCATTAATATATAAAGACTTACAAACACAATTGTTAAAAGCTTTTTTCATATCTTTCAATATCGAATCAGTTGCCACTGGTTGCTGTAAATGTCAGCAAGAGGAGAACAAGATCCATATTTGGGAGAAAGAGAAACAGACTTGCGACTCCATAGATGACGCTGATGACCGATATGTAGGTTAATTAATTAAACGCGGATTAGTTGCTTTGTTGCGGTGGATTATGGTCCTAAATGCATATTTCAAGTTAGTAAGAGTTAAAAATTTGTTCCGGTTCCTGACTGAATGAGAGTGAGTGAATTACCTGATGCTGAACTTAAGCAACACTTTTCGTAACTTCAAACGCGAACTTCAATCTGATGACGTCACTTTGGTTTCAGAGACGTTCGGGAAAGACTAAAGACTACGTAAGTTGTATTTAATATCCAGTGATTGTCCGATTCTTCAAGGAACCGGTTGCGCTATCTTCGATAGTTAAGGTGAACGTTATCGTAATCACAACACATCTATTAAACTGATTTCGTTTCAGAATCGTCCCCATGGTATTAGGCAGCTAAAAATTCAAGATTTTCCTACACTATGAAAATTGAGTTGGCTTGGGCGGGATTCGATCCTGAATCTTTGGGTAATCTGGGTTCTTCTCTGTCATGTGGTCACGAGGACGTACATTGTTTGGATTTGATATAATTCAATCAACTTCTTGATAACGTGAAGACAACGTGAAGATGCACTGCAAAAGTCGATTTGATAAAATTGTTTGACTTAGCTGTTTAATGAAAATAGGTGTATATTACGCCAAATCAACATTACCAGTAACATGTAATCTATATTTAACGGATTTGCTTCCGAGTGATATATAGTGCACGAGTACTGATCATTCGCTGCCTTCCCACTGCAATCTGAGAAGGGTTACAAGAAAAAGCCTTGTTGAACAGATTACAGTGCTTCCGAGTTTACCTTGTAAGTGCTTAAGTTAGAACTAAAAGAGTCTTACCGATGCTATCTACTTCAGTTAACACGACGATGCAAAGAAATTGACAGCAAGTTCAGAGTACATATGTACAGCACACATAGGCGTACGGGGCGGAGGGGGCGAGGGGGCAGGGGGGCAACTGCCCCCCAAAAAATTTGTAGAGGACCAGATTCGGCAAATTGCTCAGGTAGAATTGGGAAAAATAAATTTCTAAGCGTGATTAGAACAGAAAAATTTTCAAAAATCGGTGACGATGAACAAGAGTTTGGATATTAGTGTGCATTCAGGTTGCCATATACATACCGTGGGCAGTATGTAATTCTTATTCCTAGTTTTTTTCTAACTAAACATTCGAGCAGAGCGATTCGGGCAGATAGTTTCTGCCCCCCCAAAATGATTAGGGCCCGTACGCCTATGACTGCAGGTGCACAGCACTCTAAACGTGTTGATTGAATATGACAAAAATATGATAGAGACAAGTAAACACAACAAACTAACGTCAGCGCGAACGTTTCCTGACACAACAAAAATTTCCATGCAACTGAAAGATGAACCAGTATCAAATGACGGTCGGTTTTAAAGACAACATAGAAATCTCAAAGTTGTTCTCGCTCATCTGTTGAGGTGATTAATTTATTTCACATATTCAAAGCTGAATGAACTCAGCAAAAGAACAAAAGCTAGGTTTTAGTTCAGTTTAACACAAAACCATTGAACAGAATTACATCCGGAAAGTTAAAATACTTCAAGGACGGTGGGAGAAAATGCTTTCAACGAAATGATTAAAACGCACTCTACCTGTTCCCTGATTAAAGTAGGAAATTGAAGCGATCGGTTTATCAAGTCGTCGCTACGATATGATTTCGGTCTCTCGAGATTGAAAGCACAAAGAATGCCGAGGCCTTCGACCTTCGAGACAAACTGCTGCATCAATTTGTTAGACAGATTCAAATCTAAGAAGGTACTCCTCTTTCTTCACTTAATAATACTGTGTATCCTCCCAACGTAAAACTGCAACAGACTGGGTATGACGTAATTTTGGTATCAGGCTATTGATCTGATTTTGCGGCAGTTACATCGTCCATATGTCAGGCCTGACATTACAACAGTCTGTAATAGTAGGCAGCGATTTTACACGTGCAGAAAAGTTTACTAATTCGTATGATGAGATCCCTAAAAACACCCATATAGGAAAGTTTATAATTGCACTGGTCACCTTTATGCACGAAGTCTTCTAAAACGTCTGACTGCAGTGAATTATTGCCTCAGTTGACTAGCGACAGTAATCTGTGCCCTAAGATTCACAAAATTAAAATGGACTTCAAAAGGGTCGCAGACACTGTACTTATTTAAAACAGCTTTACACCTGCAACAGCAGGTTTGCTTATTTTCCTTTTGTGTGACGATAGACACTTGCGTGGCAAGCGTCCCCAACGCGATGTACAAGTCAACCACACAAACCAACAGTCTAGTGAGTATATCAAATTACTGAGTACGGTGACAATTAAAGACTTTTTTTCAAGTTTGAACAAGGGAAAACGTTTTACAAAAACGCTCGGTAGGGATCAAGTAGTTTACATGGTGAACATCGTACCTTCTGATGTTCAACATAACCTGCACGAGAAACAGAAATACTGAAGCATTATTTCTTACTGCCCAAAATCCTTATTATGATTTCTTTTTTATTTCGACAGGAATTTGAACGAATTGGAACAATTCCTGTCTCTTTATTTCACAATCAGGTAAACGCTAGCGACCACTAGTGCTTTAATGAAACAGAGCCGAGTGGTTATTCCCAGGGAATAACTCAGCTGTAGGGTGCGATAATCTTTGTATAAATATTTTCATTTCATATGGTTTCTCTAATTCTCCATAACTTTCCAAAACCGCGACTAGCATTACTTTGTTCGCGATGTCCAAAGGCTTAGAAGTTGCAAAATCAAGCAAAATTTTCTCATTCTTCAATCCAAAGCAACATTCCCCAAATCGTTTGGTAATTGCACTCGTGTCAACATTCCCTTCCATTGAGCTTTGATCAATTTAATCTACACAGAGTTGATTACATACTAGACTAACATTCGATTTCACTAAAACTCTATTGAAAAAAGTTAGAAAAACTACCTTTTCCCTTGAGCTTCTTTGACAGTGTTTGTGTCCTGATGGAAAGACCAGATTCCGTTTCGTACTTCAATGAACTTTTTATACCAATTGGTTAAGAATACTAGAACTATTTACCACTGCCGTATTTATAATGTGTCAAGCAGTCAAAACCATGGAGATCTGTAACTTTACACCACAGGAATTCACTTAGTTAGCATACTTACAAAATTTGATAAATTACTAAAATTTACTGGGGATACTGAATATCCTTAGTACCACCGAGTGACTAGTTTTTTATCTCACAGTTGACGAGGTCAATAGCAATTACAAATAATGATTTACCAAAATGTTCTCTGTGTTGACACGAATATTTAATTCGCATTTGAGATAAGTTGTTAGATTCATATGTCATCCAACGTTCTTCAGAAAAACACTTGCGAATGAAAATTGCTTTGATATAGGCAAAATTATGCCGTAAGGTGGAATTCTAGTAACATTAGAAAGTGAAAACTGCCCAGATACTAACGATATGGAAGTGTTTTCAAAAACGACTGCTTTCACTGACAACTTCAGAAGCATAATTGCTACATCCATCTCATCAAATAACTTTGATTTCGGGTTCACCTCTTTCAATTGTCTTAATATTTTAAGACAATTGAAAGAGGTGAACCCGATCTCATTACGTCCAAACATCCAATTAAAACGAAAAAATTATATGTCTAAACTCTAAAACCTCTCTGGGTTAGTTTCCTTCTAGCTGTTTCGAACGTTCTTCGGCGCTTAAGGAATAAAATTATGCTGAAATGTATAGGAACGGAAGGGCATTGAGAGCAAATTCCCCCTCCTAGTTTTCAATGAAACTTTTTATTGTGAAAAAATGATGTTTCATTTGAAAATATCATGACATTTACAACAAGGATGTGTCCTTAAAAAATATCAACTTGATGGTCGCCCTGTCTGTATAAAGGTGCCGTAAAACCATGCGCACTCCCAACTTGAGCTTGCTTCCTTTGCTCTTCATGAAAGATATAAACTTCATTGTATGTGGTCGATCTGACTGAATACCTTTATCGCAGGCCAGATTGCTGCTTCAGTGGTTTCTAAAGAATTAAATGTTTTAGATAGAACTTATTAAAATCGTTGTGATGAAGATCCCCGCCAAGCATTACTTTCCCGGACTCAACAAATAATGTTGTACATTGGCGTTCAGGGTTAAAACAGCTGCCGGCTGCTGGCTGAAATCGTGACAATACGTTCTATTCTAAGGGCAGTGTCAGGGATTCGCGCTGCTACACACTGTGTTCTAAGTGTTATGAGACAAAGCAGTTGAACAATTAATTGGTTCCATACAGGGTTCTTCATTCAGTCAATTAGAACCATTTACGACTAAGATGATGTTAAACACTAAAAACAACATTTGACGGCCCTAACGATTTTTCTAGTGCATTAAGATGACGACGGCATATAAACCTTCAAAACATGATCGGAAGATTAGGAGTACAATGACATCGATAAGTTCAAATTTGTAAATGCCGACAATTCTCACATTCCTGCGTTATCGGTCCTATCAATTACAGCCTGAGAAACACATTTCGCAATTCTTAACGTCTTGACGTGTTAAAAGGTTTCAATCAGTGGATTTAAAGTCATTGAAACAATTGGTCTGGCTCAAAAATCAGAACCAAATAGCCCGGTTAACCTACAATCTTTATTAAACTGTATATAGGATACACCCATCAAGTGATGCCATTCTTTCCAAACGATTTTGAAAACTACGCTGGAATTGCAGTAGAATATCGTCGGGTACAGAAGGTCAAACGTCTGAAATTACAGTAGCTCAGCTAATGAGCGCTAGGACTCAAACAAGCTTGAATACCATGTAGTAGGCCTTGTATGGCAAGCCAATTGCAGCAACATTCAAAAGCCTGTTACTTTAATTCTATAACACTTATTCAATGAGTGCTAATCAATTCAAAAGGTTTTCCTTAATTCAAAATAACAAATTTTATTTAATTTAATGTAGTTTCATTCCAATGACATCTCAATCAATTCAAAAAGGCATTCACCCAGGGTTCAGTAAGATTAAAGGAGTGCTGCGTAGGTAGTTGTGATCAAATACAACCAGCCAAAGGGTTGTGTACCGCCAAAAAAATACATAAAAGCTGGAAACTGAAGTTTATATTGCTGAACCTTGGGTGAATATACTTTTAATTGATAAAGATATCATTGGAATAAAACTGCATCAAATTAAACAAAGTTTGTTATTTTGAATTAACAAAAAAGTTTTTGAGCTGGTTAGATTTCCGTTTCCCGCATTTACATATATTTTTGTGACATGTTTGTGTAAGTTGATCGCCCAGGTTAGTGTAGTCTTGAGAAAGACTGTTGGTGGAAGTGACTGACGTTTCGACAGCCTTAGCGGCGGTCATCTTCAGAGTCAAAAGGAGAGTAAATGTTAGGTTCGCCTGTATTTGTATCTGGTTCGTGCGTCATAAGTGGGTGGTCGTATGAGTCAAGGAGGTGTGATAGTTTGTGAAAAGCAGTGGGTGTGGTTGTGTAGGCTTTAATTATCAGTTTGCCGAAGTGTTACGTCTACTGGTTGTTCGCACGTTTGAATTTGCGAATTAGTCGTTTGTAATTGCTGTGATTGGTTTTAATGGGTTTTGTTCTAAGTTTGTATACCAGCTTTCTAGTGTGAGTTGCTGTTTGTAGTTGGTGCTGTAAGTAATGCATTTTGCCGAATCCCAGTAAATGCTGTGTTTGGTTTGTCGGTGGTGTTCGGCAATGTGGTTGGTTTTGTCTCCGTTTTTTGTCGCTCGTTTATGTTCTGTGAGTCGTATATTTAAGTTTCTGCTAGTCTCACCTATATAAGTGGCTTAGTATTCGAAGCAATTATTTTTGTAAACTGCACCTTGTCTTTCGTGTGGTTGTTCTCTTTCCTTAACGTTAGTCAGTACATGTCGTAAAGTTGTGATCGGTTTGTGCGCTACTAGTATGTTGTATGGTCGTAAGATACGCGAGATAATATCGGACGTACCTTTTATATAGGGTATCGTTGCTGTAGTTGTTGTCGGACTGTTGTTTTCATCGCGTTCATTGTCTTTGTAAGTGTTAAGTTTGATGAAGTCAGAGTTATAGTTATTTTTGTGGAAAACGCGTTGTAAGTAGTCATTTTCTTGGCGTAGAGCGTCGGGTGAGTCACAAATGAGTTGTGCGCGTCTCGCCATTGTTTTGATGGTGGTAGCTTTGTGTGAGATTGGATTGCATGATGATTGGTCCAGTAGCCTCTCAGTATGCGTTGGTTTCCAGTAGACAGTGGTCTGTAGTTTGTTATTCTCACGACTTACCAAACAGTCTATGAAAGGAATAGCTCCGCCTTCTTCAATCTCTTTGGTAAATTGTATGCGACTGTTCTGTTCGTTAATAATCGTCTTATCTCGACGAGATAAACTTTTTGTTGACTGACACAAATTTTTACACCAATTTGTGGAATCGATGAAATTTTATATTTTTATGATGTTTCAGTGGAAAACAACATTTTAGAAACACTGGGGAAGTATGCGAGCGGTGTATATTTTTCACCCAATTCTAACCTTACTTCTATCTTTCAGGCGCATAACGACTAAGAGACTAATTTCTAAACATTGCCATACTTTCTCACTTTTTGCAGCAACGCGTTGTCTTGGTTCTTTCTGATTTATATCAACAAAAGACGTAAGGGAACTCGCTTGTTGTCAGGACATTTGCTAAGCGACCAAGTGTATTAAAACGACATTCTTCGCTGAAGTTGAATAGATGTCGATTAGTATAAATCTTGGGACTTTTCACGTTCTGGTAACCACTTACCTGAGCTACACAATCACAGGTACGTCTGATTCGAGTAGCTTTAAAATACAAGTTCTGCAAAAGGAATTGTTTTGAACAGCTTTCAAAAGTAGCTTCTCGACTTCATTTTTCCCTAAGGGAGACTTCTCGTACCAAATATTATTGCCTGGATTTTGCTGGTGTTTATTGGTAAAGCAGAATGAAGATTCTGGTTCATTCATCTCTGTACGACGAATACTTTTTAAAATTTTGCAGAATTTAACCGGACAGCGTTCGTGGTCAATTGTTTGAGAAGTGGGATAGCACACTCATCGTCCAGAAGAGATTTCCAGGCCATGATAATCTTTGGATGCTTTCTCCGCTTTCCACACAAAGATTTCATTACCTCAATCAGGATTTTTTTCCCTATGAAATGTCGCCCCACTGAAGATGTTACGATGTATTTTTGTCTCGAAACAAATATGCAAGGTAAACAGCCGCCAGGTAACTCGCTGCAATGCTACTTGTTTTTAGTCACCAAATTATCCTACGACAAAACAGTTGTCCGCTTCAGTCTTTCTCACTTCGAGAGTGATTTGTGCATGATGACCTTTACCGTATTAGACCAGTAATGCTTTCATCAGGATTTTAAACCTCTCAAGAAAGTTTAAAGTCGCCTTTGTGTAAATTTACCGTTGAACCCTTTGTATTGAGGTGCCACTGAATGCTTAATTGAAAATACGCAAGTTTGTACGCAATTTTTTCTTTTTTTATTGATGTTTTACCGTGGAAAAAGTACATCTTTTACTTCCCTCTTCTCGTCCTTCTTTCGACAAAACTTGCACAAGGTTTGCTTGTCGTATTTTGTTTTATGTATTGTATTTTCCGATTTTTGGTCAGCGATAAAAATGCAGAACTCATTCATGTTTTCTTTGTTTATTTCGTCCGTTTCGTAATTCGTTTCATCTTCGTGAACAAAGTGTTGTACTTCCGGATGAATACTTAGCATAAATCTTCCTCATAGCACTTCTAACAGGCATTTTTAACCAACTTTGAGATAACGTAGAATTTATCAATTTTTTAAGACAAAAAAATATCAAAAAAAAAAAATTTCATTCATGAGCTGTCCGTAATGCTGATATCCTACCGGTAACCTTTGAGAATGATCCAAGTTTAAGACGGAAAGTCTCACTATCTAAGAAAAAATCTTTCTTTAAAGCAAAATGAGTGAAAAGTTTGATTGGAAAACTACTCGAAATATCTCATGATCGCAACTTGTACAGGGTCTTACCATGAACATCCATTGATAAGCAGTAGAATTGTCAGAATGGATCTCTTATCATTTATTAAACCATTAAAGGTTATTCTCACCAAACGTTTTGTTTTAATGAAACAGAATAGAAATTTTAAACGTAAATATGACGACAAGCAGTTTAAATTTAAAATAATTTCCCCTTTGGGTTGTTAATATTTGTGGCCAAATATTGTGGGGTTTTTTTTATTGCATTACATCTTCCAGTTATAGTAAAGACGATTTGCCTTTTAGACAATTTTGAAAAATTTTCAATGTTGCTTAGACTCTTGAGAGATGTATTGGAAGGGTGGGCGAGGGTTTGTCGGTTACACCTATTTCTAATATGATGTTTGAGTAGAAAAGAACACTTTAGAACCATTGGGAATGTTTTCTAGAGCTATTTGCTCTTCACCTAATTCTAACCTTACATCTGGCTTTTAGCTGTATAACAGCCAAGAGGCGAATTTCTAAACATTGCCATACTTTCTCAACAACTTCTCCAATTAATGAACTTTTACTTTTAATTTTCGTTTCAGACCCAATGACATCATTTTACAAGCATTAGCAAGGTTTAGAAAAGATTCCATAAGTGCAACTAACTGCAAACGCATCAGTTTAACTGTTGTTTTTACTAATCGTCTTATCTCGACGAGATAAAACGTTTTCTTCGACTGTCACAAATTTTAACAGCAATTTGTGGAATCGATAAAATTCAATATGTTTTATGATGTTGATGAGAATAGAACATATTAGAAGCATTGGGAAAGTATGCAAGAGCTAAGTAGGCGTATAACGGCTAAGAGGCCAATTTCTAAACATTGCCATACTTTCTCAGCCACTACTCCAATTAATGAATTTTTACTTTTATTCTAACGTTTGACGCAACAACATTATATCAAAACCATTGGCGAAGTTTAGCAAGGATTCCATAAGAGCAACTAACTGCAAATTCCCCAGTTTCACTGTCCCATTTACTAATCGTCTTATCTCGACGAGATAAAGAATTTTCATCGACTTTCACAAATTTTCACAGCAACTTGTCGAATCAATTAAATTCGATATGTTTAATGATGTTGGAGTGGAAAAAACCATTTTAGAAAAAATGGGAAAGTTTGCCAGAGCTATTTGTTTTTCACCGAATTCTAACCTTACTTCTAGATTTTAGCCGTATAAAGGCTAAGAGGCCAATTTCCAAACATCGCCTTACTTTCTCAACCACTGCTCCAATCAATGAACTTTTACTTTTATTCTCACGTCTGACCTAAAAGCATCATTTTACAACTATTGGCGAGGTTTAGAAAAGATTGCATCAGTGAAATTTACTGCAATCTCCCCAGTTTCATTGTTCCTTTTACTAATCGTCTTATATCGACGAGATAAAGCGGTTTCTTCGACTTTAAGAAATTTTCACAGCAAATTTTCGAATCGATCAAATTCGATATGTTTTTATGATATTTGAGTATAGAAGAACATTTTAGAAGCATTGGTAAAGTTAGCTAGATCGATTTGGATTTCAAGAATTCTAACCTTACTTCTAGTTTTAGGCGTATAACTTCGAAGAGGCGAATTTCTAAACATTGCCATACTTTCTCAACCACTGCTCCAATAAATGAACTTTTACTTTTATTCTAACGTCTGACCCAAAGACTTTATTTTACAACCATTGGCGACGTTTAGCAAAGATTCCATAAGTGCAAGTAACTGCAATCTCCATAGTTTCATTGTTCCGTTTACTAATTGTCCTCTCTCGACGAGATAAAGCGTTTTATTTCATTTTCACAAATTTTAACAGCAAGTTTTGGAATTAATGAAACTCCAATTCTTTTATGATGTTTGAGTTAAAATGAATATTTTAGAAGCATTAGGAAAAGTTGCTAGAGCTATTTGAATTTCAACAATTCCAACCTTACTATCAGCTTTTAGGCGTATAACGGCAGAGGCGAGTTTCTAAACATTGTTATACTTTCTCATCCACAGCTCCAATCAATAAACTTTTACTTTTATTCTAATATCTGACCCAAAGACATCAATTTAGCACCATTGCCGAGGCTTAGCAAAGATTCCACAAGTGTAACTAACTGCAACCTCCCCACTTTCACTGTTCCTTTTACTAATATTCTTATATATACGAGATAAAGCGTTTATATCGATTTTAACAAATTTTCACCGCAACTTCTCGAATCGATGAAATTCCATTTGTTTCATGACGTTTGAGTGGAGAAGAACATTTTAGAAGCATTGGGAAAGTTTTCTAGAGCTATTTCGTTTTCCCTCAATTCTAACCTTACTTGTTGCTTTTAGACGTATAACGGCTAAGAGGCCAATTTCCAAACATTGTCATACTTTCTCAACCACTGTTCCAATCAATGAACATTTACTTTTGTTATAACGTTTGACCCAACGACATTATTTTAGTACCATTGGCGAGGTTTAGCAAAGATTCCATACGTGCAACTAACAGCAACCTCCCCAGTTTCATTGTTCCTTTTACTAATCGTAGATTAGATAAACCGGTTTTTTTCGACTTTCACAAATTTTCACATTATCTTGTCGAATCGATGAAATTCGATCTGTTTTATGATGTCTGAGTAGAAAAGAATAATTTAGAGGCATTGGGAATGTTTGCAAGAGCTATTTAGTTTTCTCCCTCTTCTACTTTTGCAGACCTATTTGGTTTTCACTCAATTCTAACCTTACTTCTAGATTTTTAGGAGTGTAACGGTTTAGAGGCATATTTCTAAACATTGCCATACTTTCTAAGCAACTGCTCAAGTCAATGAACTCTTAGTTTTATTCTAAACTCCGACCCAAACACACCATTTTAGAACCATTGCCGAAGTTTGGCAAAGATTCCATAAGTACAACGAATTGCAACTCTCCCAATTTCACTGTTCGTTTTACTAATCCTCTTATCTCGACGAGATAAAGTGTTATTCTCGACTTTTATAAATTTTCATAGGAACTTGTCGAATCGATGAAATTCCGTTTATTTTATAATGTTTGAGTGGAAAAGAACATTTTAGAAGTATTGTGGAAGTTTGGCAGAGCTATTTTGGTTTTCACCCAATTCTTACCTTACTTCTAGGTTTAGGAGTATAAAGGCTAAGAGGCCAATTTCTTAACATTGCCATACTTTCTCAACCAGTGCTCCAATCAATAAAGTTTTAGTTTTATTCACACCTCTTAGACAAAGAAATTTTACAACATTGACGAGGTTTAGCAGCGATTCTATAAGCGCAGCTAACTGCAACATCCCCAGTTTCGCTGTTTCTTTTACTAACCGTCTTATCTCGACGAGATAAAGGGCTTCCTTGGAATTTACGAAATTTTCACTGAAAATATTGGAATCGATGAAATTCGATTTATTTTGTATTATATTTGTTTTATATTTAGAATATGGTCTCTTAGCCATTATACGTGTAAAAGCTAGAAGTAAGGTTAGAATTGGCAATTTTTCCCAATACTTCTAAAATGTTCTTCTCAACTCAAACATAATAAAACAAATGGAATTTCATCGATTCCACAAGTAGGTGTTAAAATTTGTGAAATTTGTAAAAAATGCAATATATCGTCAAGATAAGACGATTGGTAAAAGGAACTGTGAACTGGGGAGGTTGTAGTTAGTTGTACTTATGGAATCTTTGCGAAACCTTGCCAATGGTTGTAAAGTGATGTCTTTGGGTCAGACGTGAGAATAAAAGTAAAGGGTCAATGATTGGTGCAGTGGTTGAGAAAGTATGGCAATGTATAGAAATTCGCCTCTTAGCCGTTATAGCCATATAAAAGATAGAAGTAAGGTTAGAATTGGGTGAAAACCAAATAGCTCTGGTAACCTTTCCCAACGCTTCTTAAATGTTGTTTTTGTCTCAAACATCATAAAACAAATGGAATGTCATCGGTTAGACAAGTAGGTGTCGAGTAAAGTCGAAAAAAACATTTTAAAAAGAGGTGATATCACGATTAGTAAAAGGAATAGTAGTTTATCTTTTCTTTTTCGTTTTCTTCTTTCGTTTTCTCCTTGTTTTCCATCTTTCACGTCGTCTTTTGTCCTTAACATCGTTATCTTTACATTTCATTCCTGTACATTCTATTTCCTTCCTTACATTGTCCTCACCCGTCAATCTTCCCCACTTTCAAACACTAACTTACTTTTTCTATGATTGTGTAGAGTCCTTCCAGGAAGTCTTCCCCCTGTTGTCAGCCTGAAGACAACTGAGTCTGGTGGCCCGAGGAGTCCTAGGGACGAGATGTACCAGGAAGACTCTCGGCAAACTGTTCAATTGCGTCACGTAGAGCGAGATGCCGAGGGTGAAAACTATGACTAGAGTATTGGGGTCAAGGTTTCCGATCTTTTTGATATTGAAAAATTCATTCATGGACGGATTGAGGAATATCGCGAGGATGTCAGGAGAGAAGAAGGATATGACCAATGGCGGAAGGGAAGGTAACATAGATTTTTCTTGGTCTGGGAGATTTTTTGCACCCTAGTGGAGACAACATTTAATGTTAGTGGAATGTACATTTTCTTTTATGGTTCATTATGTATTTTCACGGGCGGGGTTGTTGTCCATATTGCTCTGTGAGATTGTGCTATGTCTAGGTGTCCTGTAACTATACTTGTTGAACACGCGACCTGCCTTTCCAGTAGCAACGACGAGGAAGAAGCGGAGTTTTCTCGTCGATATGAACGTTCTTACCAACCAGCGGTTGAAAACTACCCCAAATTCTTTTCAGGATTATGAGTCGCGCGTTGTCGTCGAGACCCAAACTACGTAAAACCTCGAAGAAGCCCAGAAGCGCGCGGAACCTGTCGAGGAGGGCCTGGTGCGATCAACAGTGAAGGCAGTTGAAGCGGCTGAGGTTGATTTAGATGAAATGTTTAGGTAGAAACAAACGGACTTTAAAGTCCATGGACCAAGGAAATTGGGTTCCACGAAATGTTGTTTGGAGCTGCCAGCGATTGTTCTAGACAGCGGTATATTGGCAGTCAATCCTTACTTTAGATTCACACTGCATTAGTGCTGCACTCGTAAGGGACAGTTCATAGAGGATAACAGTCCTTAGTAGAGATCTTCATAGGACAGTCACCTGTGTCTGACAAGGTAATAACAGATGATAATTAAGGTGTGAACGACCTCAGACTCCTTTTCAAAGGATATCAAGTTTGACTCACAAGCATTGGAGCTCTGCTTGCTGACGATTTAGAGCGGTGCAGGTTAACCATCTTCGTGACAACCTTTAGAGTACTACTCAATGACCATGAGAACACTAAACGTTAATAACTAAAGTACTGCACGCTAATCATCATATCGCTGGGAGCTAACTACCAGAGCGCTGCAAACTTACCATGAGAACACAGAGCGTGCTTGTTTGGAATATCAAAGCCCAGCATATAATTTTGAATAAACCCATAATAATACAGACATGAGTTATTGAAAAATATTTTTAATTTAACTAACGTTTCGTTGCCAGTCCTGCAACATCTTCAGAGTAAGTGATAAATTTACAAGGTGTTCTCGACTATATAATATTCTATTTACAATGACAGGAAGTAATTAACAGAAAGATTGGTGGTGAAAACCGGTGAATAATTAAGTGTGCGATAAAGTGTATGCGTGAGTGAATCCAGGCGTGTATGTGTCAGAAAAACATATAACAAGGAAAAAATTAACAGTTAGAACAAGGTTAAAAGAAGGGAACTGATCTTGACGTTGAGCAAAGGATTTATCTTATTAATAAGTAGACTCTCTCTGAGAAGGAGTTCAAAATTAGAAGAACAGGAGCTTAGAGTAGAAAAATCAGTCAAAGAAACAGGGTGGCCAGTCTGTTTGTGGTGTGTTAAAACAGCAGATAAAGTAGTGACGGAGATAAGCTTTCCCGTGTAAGCAGAAACTCCCATGTGTTTAGAAACACGCGCGTGTAAATGGCGAATAGTTTCACGTATATACAATGACTCACAGCATTGACACTTGAATTTGTAAACTACGCGAGATCTTAGTGCAAGAGGAATTTGATCTTTAAAACGGAAAAAACTTGAAAGACGTCGAATGGGTTTAAATATGACTCGAAGCTGAATTTGAGGAAAAGCAGAAGCAAAAAGTTTAGCGACTTGTTTGCGAATCTGAAGAGAATGTTGACCGGTAAATGGTAGAGTAAAGAAAATAATGCGTTTAGGTACCGAGGTCGTTGTAGAAGCTGGGCAGCAAATTTTATCGAAAAAATTGCGAAAACAATTATCTAAGAACTTGATAGGATAACCATTCCGAATCATAATACTTTTAAATTTTTCTAGTTCTTCATGAAAGATGGTATAAGAATAACAGAGATTAAAATAACGAAAAAGCAAAGTTAAAATTAAGCCTTTCTTATATATGAGTGGAACAAAACTCTCAAAATTTGTAAACAATCCAGTAAAAGTCGGCTTACGATAAACAGAAGAAGAAAATTTATCATCGGAGAGTTTGATTTGAATGTCGAGGATGGAAAGAGAGTTATCTTTTTCGATTTCATGTGTAAATTGGATATTCGGATGTTTACTATTCAGGTAATGCAAGAAAGGTAAAATATAATCGCGGGATCGAAATAAAATAAAAGAGTCGTCAACATAGCGTGGATAATAAAGCAGTTTAAATTGAGGGGGACAATCATTTAGCCAATTAGTTTCATGAAAGGAAATAAAAATGTTGGCGAAAAGGGGACCAAGAGGGGAACCCATAGCAACACCATCAAATTGTTCGCGAGCAAAATTTTGGAAATGAGTATTGTTATAGAAAAACTGGTTAAGGATAATTTCAATGGTTTCATCCAAAGGTATGTTTGTAAAAAATGAATTAATATCAAAACTAGCCATGGTGACATTATTATTATTAAAGCTCAGCTGAAATAAATCTTGTAGAAATGAAAATGAATCAGTGATAGTGTATGGACTTAAGGAAATAGGGCGAAGAAGAGGAAGAAGAGTCATATTTAAACCTATTCGACGTCTTTCAAGTTTTTTCCGTTTTAAAGATCAAATTCCTCTTGCACTAAGATCTCGCGTAGTTTACAAATTCAAGTGTCAATGCTGTGAGTCATTGTATATACGTGAAACTATTCGCCATTTACACGCGCGTGTTTCTAAACACATGGGAGTTTCTGCTTACACGGGAAAGCTTATCTCCGTCACTACTTTATCTGCTGTTTTAACACACCACAAACAGACTGGCCACCCTGTTTCTTTGACTGATTTTTCTACTCTAAGCTCCTGTTCTTCTAATTTTGAACTCCTTCTCAGAGAGAGTCTACTTATTAATAAGATAAATCCTTTGCTCAACGTCAAGATCAGTTCCCTTCTTTTAACCTTGTTCTAACTGTTAATTTTTTCCTTGTTATATGTTTTTCTGACACATACACGCCTGGATTCACTCACGCATACACTTTATCGCACACTTAATTATTCACCGGTTTTCACCACCAATCTTTCTGTTAATTACTTCCTGTCATTGTAAATAGAATATTATATAGTCGAGAACACCTTGTAAATTTATCACTTACTCTGAAGATGTTGCAGGACTGGCAACGAAACGTTAGTTAAATTAAAAATATTTTTCAATAACTCATGTCTGTATTATTATGGGTTTATTCAAAATTATATGCTGGGCTTTGATATTCCTAACAAGATTAGGCTCTCCGCCTGGTTCCTCAATTGCCACTATTTTGACAAAGCGTGCTTAGTGTTAGAAGTGTGCGCTAACCATCAGAACAATGGTTCCAGCAATAGAGCAATGCACGTTCACTGCATGGTAACTACCAGAGCGCTGCACGCAAACTACCACAGCACTGTGGGCTTAGCATTAGAACAATGACGCTGAACCATTAGACAGCTGTTTGTGACTGTTAGAGCAGTGTATGGTAACTTT
Source organism: Heliopora coerulea (assembly GCA_030142905.1). NCBI lineage: Eukaryota > Metazoa > Cnidaria > Anthozoa > Scleralcyonacea > Helioporidae > Heliopora > Heliopora coerulea. The sequence goes on from JASJOG010000025.1 coordinate 2,613,316, forward strand.
TAGAGCGAGCACTGCGCCTTTAGGTATGAATTCAGCATACATATCTCCTGGCAATTCGGGTAGTTGCAAATGTTTTTTGGCTCACAGAAATCCTGTGATTTCGGTTGGTCGTTTGGTATTGCGCAGCATTAATGATTGACTGTTCCGAGGTATGGAAATCAGATTAAGGATAATTATTTGATTAATTGGGATAGAATAGTTTGTCATGCTATGTTATATATTTCTGGGGTCAATGGGAAGGTATCACGTGACTTAAATTTGGTATGATGTATTGTTTGATGTGACGCAGTTTTGGTTGCGTTTGCATTGCGATGTAATCATTGGTTTCGTGTGGTGTGGTGATTGCTAGTTGTGAGTGTGATGTGGTAATTGAGTGTGTGTGTGATGTGTTGTAGTGATTGGTTGTCGATCTGATGTGGTTACTGGGTTTGTGTGCGATGTAGTATGGTGATCAGTTTCACATGTGGCGTGGTTATTAGCTCATTATGCATGGTCTGGTTTGGTTATAGTATTCCTCTGCCGGTGTTGAGTGATTGGCTTGTTTTGTGTGTTGTTTCTGGTGTCGTTTAGTGCAGTATGGTATTTACTAGTGCGGAATAACTGCTGTTCTGGCCATTGATATGACTTGGGTGGTCTCTAGCATCACTAAGGACTTGACAGGATGATTATATTATCTACTTGATTTACGTTGTCTTGTTTGTCGTCTTAATCATGATTTATGTTGCATTGATTGCCTGTTATTGATTAAACACCAATCACCATTCCGATGATCTTCTCCGATAACTCTACAGCATGCTGATTATCTTTCAAAAATCCAAAATTATTTCCTGATTATTCAATTTCGTGATTATTGATTATGATCATCTGATTTATCGTGCAATACCGTTTCATATTCGAGAAAAAGTGAAAGTTGAACTAAACCGACTGCAGGTACAAGACATAATCGAGCATGTTCTTCACTCCGAAGAACCAGATTGGAGTTCACCAGCTGTTATCGTCCCTAAGAAAGACGATGGTATACGCCTATGTCCTGACATGTGCGATATTGTTTATTTATAAAAATATATTTTTACCGGATATCGCTTCAGTTATAAATAAACTGCTATCAATAGGAGTCCTGCATATAATAGTAAAATATACATGTGATATACTACGATAATAATATCTAAAATAAAATAAAAATATAACAGTATTATATATTATATATTACCGTTGAACCTATTAAAAATACGTCCTTCTTTATAAAAAAAGACGTGTTTGATTGATTCAAGCCTTACTTTGTCCAGAACTAAATTTCCACTGTTTCTGATATTGTAATTATGAACATTACATCTCCTAACTTTAAAATAACTGTCAAAATAGACTGAAGATTTTTGATCAATACAATTTTTCACAAAATTACATACGTGTGATTCTCTTCTACTATGTACAGAATTCCAGCCTAGGTTTATTAAAATATCATCAGTGCTTAATCCCAAGCCAGCCTTACGATAAACTATTCTGCTACCACGTCTCTGTAATCCCTCAATGTCATCGTTATTTCCCTGACCACACTCATGCCACACAACATCGCAGTAATCTAGGACTGACAATACCATAGCCTTGTATACTCTTTTAAACGTGTTCTACACCCAACTCCTACAATAAAGGACGTTTCGCTCGAACTAAATGGGACAAAATTCTTTTGGAAACTTGACTTAGCTCAAGCGTATCATCAGCTGGAGTTATCTCCGACTAGCAGACACATCACAACTTTCATAACATAAGGGATTATACCGATGCAAGCGTCTCAATTATTGTTCTAAGTCTGCCGCCGAGATTTTCCAACACACCTTACAACAATTACTGCAAGGCATCAAAGGCGTCCGAAATATTGCCGACGATATCCTAGTGTTTTCTCAACTTACGCCGCCCATAAGCAAGCGCTGGATGAGTGTCTACAACGACTAACGTTGAACCATCGTAAATGCCTATTTCTGAAACACAAACTTGAATTCTTTGGATTAGTAGTCACGAAAGACGGTGTTAGCCCAGATCCAAAGAAGTTGTTAGCTTTCACTAACAGTTCCACACCAACGATCCGCAAGTGAAGTTCGTAGTTAACTAGGAATGGTAAATTATAGCGCTCAGTTCATTCCCAATTATGCGACAATCACCGAACCACTTCACCGCCTTACACACGAAGACACTAAATTTAAATGGGACAGTGAGCATGAAAATGCATACCAGAAACTGAAAAGAGCTCTAGTAAGAAGCCCTGTCATGAGCTACTTTGGCACAACGAAACCGTTATTTTGGTCGACGCAAGCCCCGTTGGACTATCTGCAATCTTTGCACAGCGTGCCAAAAGATCAACAGAATCAAAAATCATCGCCTATGGTAGTAGTGCTCTAACAGCCACCGAACGAAGCTACTCTCAGACAGATCAAGGAGGCGCTAGCGATAGTATGGGGAATAGAACACTCTCACTTTTATCTTTATGGTGCTCCTTTTACCCTGTATACGGACCATAAACTTCTGGAGCTGATCTACGCCAATTCGTTATCAAAACCACCAGCGAGAATCGAACGGTTGATGCTTCGTCTACAGCAGTATGATTTCATAGTTGTCTACAAAGCTGGCACGGACAATGCTGCAGATTTCCTGTCTCGACATCCCTTGCCAGTCCACGAAAACAAACACAGCATAGCAGAAGAATACGTCAACTTCATAACCTGCGCAGCAGTCCCCAAAGCGATAACCGTCAGAGACATCAGTACGGCTACGGAAGAAGACACAAGTTTCCGTGCACTCAGGGCAGCCATTGTGGCGTAGATCAGCTCCAGAGGTTTATGGTCCGTATACAGGGTAAAAAGAGCACCATAAAGATACAAGTGAAAGTGTTCTATTCCCCACGGCTGCCATAGTGGAAGCGCTCACACATTACAGTGGAACAATCGCAATTACGTTATGGCTCTACCAAAATTATTTGAGCACGTAAGCCTGGCTTGGACGGCTGAATTTGATTTGTTGAAGCAGTTTGTAAATGATATTCTAAAGTTGGATGGAGTATGGTCGCAACCTGGAGGCGATAAGGAGGTCTTTACTTTTGGTGATTCGGCTATAGTATGGCGGAAGAACAGGAACTTGTTACCTTCACTGGAGGAAAATCGAATGGGATATGTCAACAGATGTATGCGAATGACTTGACAAGGCCTGCTTTGCCAATACAACAGCAATCGGGTTCACTGCTGAATTTTTATGCAGAGATGATTGAAAACCTTAGGGACGACCAGTTGGTAAACAGCGAAGCAATTAAATCGCTGGCGGAATCTGTTGGTCGTATTTCGACAGTAATTTCTCAACTGCAAGTACTTTCAGAAAATAATACTGAGTTGAATAGAGTAATTTTGGAAGCACAGCCCGCTGAAGTTGGAAAAGCAAATAAACTAGGCAATGTTGAAAGTGGAATTGTAATGGAAGAATTGCTCAAATCCTACGAGGACGGTAATTTAAATCAAAATAAATTAAGGATGGAAGAAAATACATTGGTTGGTATAAGTCAAATTAAGGCATCTGACCCAAGTCTTAGTATTAATTATCAGTTAACTGAAAATAACAACAAAGCAACATATGCAGAAGTTGTTAGTCTAAGATCTAATTGCCCTTCAAGACCTAAAGCCCCAGACAATACCAAAACGACCTCAGACAATAACCACGCAAAGAGTGACAGTCTGATTGGTGATGGGTTTAATGAAGTAGAACGGAAAAGGAAAAGAAGCAAAAGATTTTTCCTTTCTGGAATCGACGAAAATGTCAAAGAAAGCCAGATTTGTCCGTATCTTGCGGAAAGGAATATTGTCTTATCTAAGGTTTCCATGTTTCAAAGTAAGCGAAGAGGAACAATTTCAGTCAAAATACATATTCCTTCAGACTTCAGTTCGTTGGTTTTAAGTGAAAACTTTTGGCCGAAATTTATCTGCTGTAAACTTTGGGAACAAAAAGGGAAAAAGCCCAAGACCTTATCGCAAGAAGGCAACGTAACCTTGGGCGGAACTTATTCAACTTACGTATTATGGCGTACAGCTGAAATTTAATATTACCCGTGATGGAAACTAGATTACCTACTAAAAATGGCTCATAAAATATTAGTGCGAATCACTTACCACCGCAATGGCAATAAAGATGGAAGCAAATCGGCCCGAATAGAAACAATCTAATGCCAGTTAGACAGAGAAATTCTGCTGATGGTATTACCCATGAGCGAGATATCCATGGTGAAATTCTTGGAAACGGTCGGTTGTCAAGGTCCTTCCAGAAATCTAAGATTAAAATTGCCCACTTAAATATCTGTTCGTTAAAGAAAAGAGATCACCCATTGCAGTTGCGATGCTTAGTTAAGGAAAATAACTATGATGTCTTTGCAGTGTCGGAAACTTGACTAAATTCCTCCAATTCAAATGTAGAGGTAGAAATTGAAGGCTATAAATTATCAAGGTTGGATAGAGTAAAGAAAGCAGGAGGGTGTGTGTGTATATATACTCGTACCTCTTTAAAAGCCAAAATCCTAGATGAACTTACTGAAATAACATCGTCCGGCGTTCATCAGCTATGGGTACAAATACAGCACAGGAAGTTAAAAACTATTCTAGTGTGTGCAATTTATCGACCTCCTGATTGCCCTATAAATTGCCTTGTACAGGAGTTCTTTAATAAGTACACCCTTGCCCGTACGCATGGAAAAGAGCAGTTCATTATTGGGGACTTCAATTGTGATATGTCAAAACACAATCATGATTCAAAAGAGCTCAAGGATTTGGGTACGTGTTTAAATTTAACACTGTTAATATCCAGTCCAACTAGAGTAACAACACACTCATCAACCTTGAAAGTGGAGTTGTGGAAAATGGCATAAGTGATCATTCTCTGATTTTTATTGTGCTCAAATTAAAATTAGCAAAACCTCAGCCCAAGGTCATTAACGTCAGGAGTTATAGACATTACGAACGGGATAAATTTTTAGAAGAATTGGCACAAGTACAATTGGAGAATATGTTATTAATGGACGATGTAGATGGAAAATTAGATTATTTTAACTAGAATTTTTTTCGGATTTTAGACAGACATGCGCCCGTAAAAAACTACAAAAGTCAGATACCGTAAATTTCCGTTTGTAGGCGGTGAAATTAAGGACTTGATGAAGAAAAGGGATAAGTTGCACAAAATAGCAACCCAGACTAAGAATGCCTGTGATTGGAACAGTTTTCGTCGGGCTCGCGATGTGGTTAAAGAGCAGCTGAGGGAAGCAGAAAGGAGGTATGTTCATGATGAAAGTCATAGGAATAAAGAACCAAACGCAATATGGAAGGTTATCCAAAGCTGTGTGCCGCGTAAAGAGATGTCACAGCCCGTGTATATAAAGGATATGAAGGAACTGGCTGATGAAATTAATATATTCTATACTTCAGTTGGGGCCAGAGTTGCTGATGAGTCTAAAGCGTTAAGTGCTAAGAGTAATCTCTCCCTTCTACGACAAAATAATCTTGTATTAAGAGACGAAGCCGATGAATTTCAATTCTACCGTGTAACATCGTATGAAATACGTAAAATTCTTAACCTTCTTCCAACAAATAAGGCCCCTGGAATAGATAAAGTTTCACTTGCTGTTGTAAAAGACGCTCTACCTATTATCCTTCCCGCGCTGACTGAGATTGTGAATTGCTCCTTATTAACTTCAGTATATCCAGTAGCTTGGAAACATTCAGAAGTAATTCCTATTCTCAAAGAAGGGGATCATGAAACGCCAAATGACAATCGCCCTGTATCCTTACTGCCTGTGGCCTCGAAGGTGTGTGAACGTGTTGCATTGAATCAATTAATGGAATACAAGTCTCTGGAAAAGAGTCTTATGGACCATCAAAGTGGAAACAAGAAACTACATTTAACAGAAACGCTTAATATATTTGAATCAGATATGATTCTCGAGGCTATAGATAGGAAAGAGTTAACGGTGGGTGGCGTTGTTGGATCTATCAAAGGCGTTCGACAGTATTGAACATTCACTGCTGTTTGGGAAACTGCGTTCCTTGGGTGTATCCAGGAAGGCCGTTGCTTGACTCAAGAGCTATCTTTCAGGAAGGAGGCAGTCAGTGCGACTTGGTCATATACTTTCAGAAGCTCGCATGATCACGCATGGAGTGCCTCAGGGCTCTATACTTGACCCGGGGTTATTTAAGATCTATATTAACGACCTTCCTAATGTTCCTACAGTTTGTCCTTTGGAATCGTACGTCGATGATTCGAAGATGTATTTGTCATTTTCATTGAAGAACATTAGTGCTGCGGGAACCCAACTGGCGGACGATTTAAAGAGAGTTGCCAAATGGTGTTGCTTTAGCAGCCTGCTCATCAACCCTGGAAAAACTAAAAACTAAAAAAAACAAAACTCGTACTATTTGGTACCCCACAAGTGTTAGACCGAGTACAGGGCTTTCAAGTACCCTTCCTTGGAAAGGTACTACGGCCCATCTCTTCAGCGAAAGATTTAGGGATAGAGTTTCACAAAAGCCTGAGTTATGACGAACACATTATCCAAGTAGTCTCCAAGTGTACAAAGTCCCTTTGTCAAATTAATCGAGTCAAACACATTTTGGACAATCGGACTTTAATAGTGATTATAAATGCCATGGTTTTTAGTAAATCACATATTGTTCTTCAGTGTGGACAAATACTTCTAAGAAGAACATAGCCAAACTACAGAACATGCAAAACTTTGCTGCAAGAATTGTCATAGGTACAAGGAAGTATGATCATATCACGCCTGCATTGAAACAATTAGATTGGTTGCCTAGGGAAATAAAAATAACAGATTTGTTGTAATTTTATTGAAATTTTTATATACAAATATAAACCCGAGACCAATTTGTAAACTTGTATCTTGACAAGGAGGCTTTCCCCGATATATTGATGATTTTAAATAAAGATTTCAATGTTTGAGTTAATTCTTCTAATAAATATTTTTCTAACATGTTGATACATATTCTCGTTGTCTGTAAACTTTGGTTTGTGGTGGATTCTTGTCTATATATATATATATATATATATATATATATATGCTAATTTTTTTCGGAATTGTTCCGGTTACTCCAATGGGTTTCACGCTGTTCGCGATCTTCAGAAAACTATTGTGATGTCGGGCTGGTCTCGGTTACTTATGTTTCAGGTAGCTAAGATATGTTGGGTGGGAGGTGGTATGACTCATCACTTTTTATCTTAGGCGGATACTTTGTTTAAGAGGGTTGTTTTGTCCGCTTTCAAAATAGATAGTTTTTCCTCTAAGCAAAGGTGCATCGCTTTGCTCCGATCGTATATGTCGCGGCCCGTTTCAAAATTTCCCAATTGATAGTAAAAACTCTCTTCTTTTCCTTAAGGTCTCAAATGTACTTAGATAGCTCCATTTCGTTCGCGTATTCCTTATCTTTGAAAGATTTTGTGTGGTTTCTGTAGCGTTCTTTGAACGGGTTTGCTGTTTTGCTTATATAATGTTTTGTTTCTCCGTTGTCGGCTGTTGTGATATTTGCTTGGTAGATTACGTTCTTTGTTTGGCATTTTCCCGGAAGTGGACATTCGTCTTTTCGTCGGCAGTTACAGGGGTCAATGGTGCGGGATTTCGTCCAGGATTCTAAAGTTGTGCTTTAAGATAGCGCTTCTCATGTTACCCATGCAACTATAACAAATTTTCAACATGTTTCGGTTGAATATCTTGTGCAAGTTAGATGTTGGTGGGAAATGTTTATCAATCAAGGTAATGATGTTGCGCCAATATTTGATCGGACATTCTTACTGAATTGTGGGTTGTACCAGATTATGTTCCTGCGTCTGCTTCGTTGGTTGTTCGGTATGTTTGCGGAAGCTTCACCTTCAGGATTGTATTTCAGTTTGACGTTAAAGTTGCTTCGTCTCAGGGCTTCTTTGTATAATGGCACTGCTGCGTCAAAGGAAAAGCAGTAGTCGGAAGATACGGTTGAGATGCGTTTATTAATGGCTTTGGGAAGTTGCTTAATTATGGAAGGAGGATAGTTGGATTGGCTGTGCATGAATAGAGGGTCGTCATTGGGTTTGCGGTAGGGTTGGTAGTTGTTGCCAAGGTTGAAGGTGATGTCTAAGAAATTCACGATTTTCTGGCTGGCCACTGCGGTTTATTTTAAGTCCAAATGTCAGAAGTTTTTGGTGCGAATTTGTCAAACTTGTACTCTGAAACCAGTATCAATGTGTGCCGACTTAAAACTTTTGCTGAGATTTAATGACATTAAGTAAACACACCTGAAATCTATCCAAGTGAAACATGTAAGAAAATCTTGGAATTTTCTGTAGCTCAGAGGTGCTGTTCAAAAGTACGATAAATACTAATCAGTTACTAATGTTAAATCGCTTGTTTTATTTGCTTAACATTGCACAGCTTTGCTCAAATTAAGCGTTTATCCATTTTGAGTATCTTTACAATTGACTGCCGTGTTTCAGATATTTCATAACGAAACCTGAAACAAATCTCTTGTGAATCTTGATATTAGTGAATGTACCAGGTAGACGAGTGGTTTCAAACAGATGTACGCCCACGGAAGGGATATCTGCGTTTGTTGATTTTTATTTACAACCTATTATAGGAACTTCACCACATATAATTGTAGTATCTTGTCGCCTTCATTACTTGACTATCAAAACGAGCTTGCTTACAACTTCCGGGGCGGAAGTGAATCTACTACATTCCTCCCCTCTTAGTTACAACATAATTCTTCAACAATTTGAATATCAACAACATAGAATTTAACGATAAGTTTTGTCTTGTTTCATTTATGGTAAGTTAACTTTGTCCATAGTAATCTGGCCTGCGTCGCTCTCTTGTTGGGTATTGATGGGATGTGGCTGGATTAGAACACCTCTCTTGTTGTGAAACTTCCCTTGCGTTAATGTCCTTAGTCGGTGGTTTTTCCGTCCACGGCGTGCTGGTCAAATTCTCTCGGCCTTCTCTTCTGAGGTTTCCATCCTCCCCAACCTCATTATTTTCTCTGCTGATGACTTGATCTTGATGCCTTCTTATCCTTTGGTTGTCACATAGTTCTACTTCAAATGATACCGGTCCTGTTCTCTCTTCAATCTTTCCAGGAATCCATTTCTCACCTTGAGCATAGTTTCTCGCGTACACCAAGTCTCCGGGCTTTAACGATCTTCCTTTAGCATGGTTGTCGTGTCGTTCTTTCTGATCCTGCTGTTTACTTTCAACTCTTCTTCTTAAATCTGGATTCAATAAATCTAACCTTGACAAGGGTTTTCGACCCATCAACAATTCCGCTGGAGTTATACCGGTTGTAGTTTGGGATGTGATCCTATATTGAAACAAAAAGCGTGAAACTTTTGTTTCAATACTTCCTTCTTTCAACTTTTTCATTCCTTCTTTAAACGTCTGGACTGCCCGTTCAGCTAACCCATTTGACGCTGGGTGGTCTGGGGTTGTTTTTACATGTTTGATGCCATTCTTACTCAGGAATCGTTCAAATTCTTCACTTGTAAAGCACGATCCATTATCACTGACTAGCTTTTCGGGAAGACCGTGCGTAGCAAACGCCGTTCTTAGTTTCTCAATCGTTGCGCTTGAAGTTGAGTTGTTCATTGAGAATACTTCCATCCACTTGGAATATGAATCGATCACTATGAGGAACATTTTCCCCAGGAACTGTCCCGCATAATCTACATGTATCCTCGACCATGGTCTATTGGGCCACTCCCACGGATGCAATGGTGCTTGTGGTGGTGTTTTACGGTGCGTTTGACAAACGATGCAGTACTTGGCTTTCTGTTCTAAATCACCATCCAATCTTGGCCACCAAACAAAGCTGCGGGCCAATGCTTTCATACGACAGATACCAGGATGTGTTTCATGTAGTTCATTGATGACCTGACTTCTCAAACTTGGTGGAACCACTACTCTGTTGCCCCACATAAGACAACCATCATGAAGGCTTAATTCATTCCTTCGATTGTAGTACGGACGTAAATCTTCCTCCAAGCAACGTTCAGGCCATCCATATTGTACTAGTTTGCAAACTCTGGCTAGGATCGGGTCCCGCCTTGTCACTGTCTTGATTCGACCTGCATCGACTGGAGTTGATTCCAAAACCTGCATCAAAAATACGCTATCACCAGGTGTCACGGTGTTCTTCGGTACCTCTGGCAGTGGTAGGCGACTGAGAGCGTCAGCATTAGCGTGTTCCTTTCCTTCTTTGTACGCTATTGAATATTCGTAAGCAGCTAACATCAAGGCCCAACGCTGTACTCTCGGAGACGCCATCTGTGGTATCTGTTTCTTTTCATTGAATAGGCCAAGAAGCGGTTTGTGGTCTGTGTTTATGATAAAATGTCTGCCATATAAATATTGGTGAAACTTCTTTACTCCAAATACAATTGCTAGTCCTTCTTTGTCCAACTGGGCATAGTTTCTCTCTGGAACGGTAAGAGTTCGCGATGCGTAAGCAATCGGTCGTTCACTTCCATCTTCAAATTTATGGGATAATACTGCCCCTAGTCCATAAGGCGATGCGTCACAAGCAAGGATTAACTCTTTGCTTCTGTCATAGTGGATCAACAACTCTGCTGATTTCAAGGTATCTTTGGACATCTCAAAAGCTTCTTGTTGTCTGCTGCCCCATTTCCAGGACACTCCTTTTTGCAGCAGTTTATGTAAGGGTGCCAGAATGGTTGCAAGGTTCGGTAAGTACTTCTGATAATAGTTAATCATGCCCAAAAATGACTTTAGTTCAGAGGTGTTTTTTGGGTTTGGGGCATCCCTTATGGCTCTCACCTTTTCTTCCACAGGTTGAATTCCATGGCGATTAACTGGTTGGCCCAGATAAATCACTTCTGGAGCCATAAAAATGCATTTCTTTTCGTTTAGCCTTAATCCCGCACCAGAAAACCTCTTCAATACTTCTTCCAGGTTGGCGATGTGTTGTTCATCGTTTTGACCAGATACAAGGATGTCATCCACTCGAACTATCACAAACGAGATTCCTTGTAAAACGTTTCACCTTGGTCCTTTGAAAAATGCCTGGAGCAGAGGATATTCCATAAGGAAGTCTGTTATATTGAAACATTCCCCGATGGGTGTTAATGGTCGTATACTTCTTGGAATCGTCGTGTAGTAGCAACTGTTGATATGCCTGTTTAAGATCTAGTTTAGTAAACTTTTCTCCTCCTCCCAGTGTCGTAAACAAATCGTCCGCTTTTGGTATTGGGTAGTTATCCAACTTTGAAACAGCATTCACCGTCACTTTATAGTCACCACAGATTCTTATTGTTTGATCTTCCTTCATATAAAATATTGAGTTAGTTCTTGAATGGAATCTACTTTATTTGAATAGGTAAATAGAACCTTCGAAAACTTCGACCATGACAAGAAGTTATGCCTGGGGCGCACCGAACCAGTTCGGGGCTTGCGCCCGCAGTCTAGCTTACAAATATTATACACTTCACTATTGGCACAATTGGTGCCGCCCATTCTGAAAACATGACCTTCTCAATCGTTCCCTCTTCCTCCAATCTCTGCATTTCCTTTTCAATTTTGTCTTTGATTGCGTTAGGTACTGGTCTGGCTTTACAATACTTTAGACTCGCGTTCCCATCGACCACTATTTTAGCTTTTGCTGCTTTGAACGTTCCGAGGCCTTCTTGAAACACTTCTGGATATTTCTTCAACATTTCATTTAGCTTCTGACTTTCGATTGTGTTACCACCGGAATTTCGGGTCCCTTCCGCTTTCTCACTGGTTGTTGCAAACACTTGGTGCCAATTTAATTTAATCTCCTGAAGCCAATTTCTTCCAAGCAAATTTGGACTTTTCCCTGCAACTACTATGGCTGATAATGTTTTCCTTTGATCCTTGTACTCCACAGGTACCTTTATGGTTCCCAGTACTCTGATTTCTTCGCCCGTGCTTTGTTTACCTTCGTCTTCGACCTCATTTGCAGTAAAGTAATGTGTTAGTCTTTCAATATACTCTACCCATTCCTCGTCTTCTTTATATTCCTCAACTTTCCCATAGGTTGCCATCGTCTCAAGCGTATAAACTATTAATCCTCGTCGCCAATGTAGTATCTTGTCGCCTTTATTACTTGACTATCAAAACGAGCTTGCTTACAACTTCCGGGGCGGAAGTGAATCTACTACAATAATGAGGGATACGACAGAGTTCTTATGAAAACTATAGTTTTCCTGAAGGGCGTTGTGTGATATTTTTGATGGAGCCATTATTTGTGCAATAAATGTTGTTGGTCTTTATTCGCATATTCTTCATAACGAAAGTCTTGAAATTGGGAGAGAGATAATCGAAGAATTTGAAAAGGAGTCACATTGCACTGTTTCTGCTCAGGATTTTGTTGAATTAGCCAAATTGATTTTGGGAAATAATTTTTTTGAATTTAATAATAAAACTAATGAACTAAGTAACTAATAGGAACTAAGTTTGCACCGTCATTTGCGAATATGCTCATGTCAAATTGTATATGTCTAAGCTTGCAGTGGCGTCGCAAGATATTTCAAACTAGGGGAGCTCACCATTTGTTAGGGGGAAAAATGGAGACTCACTAATATTCGGATGCAACTTGTTGTGTTTAAACCATATACGGTAATCTTAAGGACTCTGATGGGAGCATGTTCAATAGTTTTCCTTCTGGTAGCACTAAGCAGTAAGGTGAGCGTAAGAATAGAAATAATCGATCGGTTAAAAAACACGTTGGCGACAATGATTCTGCTGATACAGCGGATGATCGTAGACGATTTTCTGCAAGTGAGTTAAGTGCATGAATCATGGTCACGGCGCTCTTGACGTTTCCATAATTTGATGCGATCTCCCAGCCAAACACACAGGCTATGCATGTTAGTAACGGTAGATCGTCCAGGTTAGTGTCGTATTGAAAAAGACTGTTGGTAAATGACGTTTCGATGGCCTCAGCGGCTGTCATTTTCATAGTCAAAAACTACCATCACTAACATGTACCGATTCTCCCGGGTTCAAACCATTTACTTGACACAGGCTATATGCTGGAAGAAATGGCTATCAAGGTTTAAAAATCTCCTGGTTCCAATGGATGTAGAATATAAAGCCAGACAACGAACTCTCCTACTCCATTACTCCGGTGGAGCTACCAATGAAATCTTCAAAACGCTACCTGACACCGAAGCAGGGGAAGGTGAAGACCTGCTCGATAAAGCAGTGCAAACGCTAATCAAGTACTTCACTCCAAGGAAAATTCGTGAGTACGAAGTGCATGTTTTCAGACAGGCAAATCAAGAAACCAATGCAAGTATCTCGGCATTTCACGCCAGATTAAGGTAATTGGCACCTCCCTGTAAGTTTGAGAACGTCGGGTGAGAAATCAAAACCCAGATTATACAGAACTGCAGTTCTCACAAGCTTTGTATGAAAGCTTTAGAAAATCCATCATTCACATTAAGCCAGCTTCTGGATGCCGGCAGGGCCATGGAGTTCTCCAAAACTAAGGATGCCAGTATTGAGGACAAGCAGTTGATCAATAAGTTGTCCCAGAATACCAACAATCGAAGCCAAGGAAATAGAAATCGAAATGTAAACTCAAAACAAGATGGCAGTCGTTCTGGCAACTATCGCCTATTGAATTCTAAGAAGACTGGAACGATACCTTGTCATACCAGGCCTCACGATTAAATGAAGTCGCCATGGGAGTAGCCATGTAAGTCAAAAATACTCATGGGAAAAGTTCTATTTAACCTTTACTTTTCATTGACAGTTAATTCTGACAAATATACAGTCTTACCGACATTGTCCTCTACTTACGAAGGGTAAAAAAGAAAACAGTCAAAAAAATCCAAAATTTAGAAAAACCAGAAGTTTTTCGCAGCAGATTGCGCGTTTTATCACGTAAGGGACTGGAACGACTTGCAAATTGACCTACATGGCAGCCTCCATAATGGATTCAAAATACGGTTTGCAGGTATCGTTCCAGTCTTTTTAGATTTCAATGCTCACGCAGAGTGGACCCGAAGTCACGTGACCGGAAGTCATCAACACAATTTTCACGAAAACCGGAAGTCGAGCAGAAAATGTCAAAATTGTGGCAAAAACTACCACCATCCTGGCTGAAACACAGTCTGTCCCGCATTTCAAGCCATCTGCCGAGGCTGTGTTAAATCAAATCATTTTGAAGCCATATGCATGTCCAAAAGCAAAGCAGAAAGCAGAAGTGTGCGTCATTCGAACATAAACCAAGTGGCCGAAGACGAATCAAGTGATGAAGATGAAGTGTACACCTCTTTGAACATGAATCCAACCTCGAAAGACCAACCCTTGTTTCAGATCAAGGTGCATGATACGCCTGTCACAGTTACGGCGGACTCTGGAGCCATCATTAATGAGTTGGACAAGAGAGACTACCACTGGTTACCCAATGGCCCAAAACTGGAAACAATCAGTGTGAAGATATATGCCTATCAATCGAAGGAGCCCCTTCGTGTTCTCGGGAAATTCAACTCAACACTTAAGTCGGAAACGAAGGAGATGAACGAGAAGTTCTACGTTGTCAAGGGGTCCGGCGGCTCCCTGCTGAGCTTGAAGACTTCGTAAGAGCTTAACCTCCTTCGAATGGTACAATGGGTCACGAAGCAGCCGTCTCAATCAAAAGAAGGATCATACACCATGATCCCAATCATCATACACCTCTATTAGATCTACTGGTTCTCACCAGTAGATCTAATAGAGGTGTATGATGATTTGTTCCACGGGCTGGGCAAGCTAAAGGACTATTAGATAAAGCTGCACATTGACGAAGAAGTACCGCCTATAATGCAGCCGCACGGAAGAGTCCGGTTCCGCATACGCAAGCAGCTGGAGGAGCAGTTACAGCGCGACGAAGAGCTAGGCATCATAGAACGTATAGAAGACCCTACGCCCTGGGTATCCCCTATTGTGATCGCGCCGAAACCGAAGTCACCAGGCAAAGTTTGCGCATGTGTGGACATGCGCCAGGCGAACAAGGCGATTAAATACGAGCGTCATGTCACTCCAACCATAAAGGAGATAGTTTTCAGGAAGCTTGACCTCAACCAGGGATACACCCAGATCAAGTTAGCACCAGAATCAGGCTGCATCACAACCTTTAGCACTCACATAGGCCTGATGCGGTATAAGCGTTTGAATTTTGGAATATCAAGTGCTGCCGAAATCTTCCAAAACGTAATCCGGGAAACGCTCGTGAGCATTAATGGCGCAGTAAATATCAGCAATGATATTCTGGTGTTTGGCAAGAGCCAGGAAGAGCACGACCAGACCTTGAAGGAAGTTTTCAAGCGACTGAGGGAAAAAGGCCGGACCCTCAACA
Organism: Heliopora coerulea; assembly: GCA_030142905.1. NCBI lineage: Eukaryota > Metazoa > Cnidaria > Anthozoa > Scleralcyonacea > Helioporidae > Heliopora > Heliopora coerulea. The sequence goes on from JASJOG010000025.1 coordinate 2,628,699, forward strand.
AGAGCAAGTGCGAATACAGCAAGGACAAGTTAGAATTTGTCGGGTACGTGCTCAGCAGACGACATATCCCCTTACCCGAATAAGGTCGAAGATGTGGTCAATCTTCAGACGCCACCGATAGCATCTGAACTACGAAGCTTGCTGGGAATGGCAAACTACTGTTCGAAGTTCCTCCCAAACTACGCCACGAAGACAGAGCCTCTGCGCAAGCTTACACACAAGGACCAACAGTGGAGTTGGACAGTTGAGCACAATCGGGCAGTTACCCGGCTGAAAGAGGCACTGGTGAACGCACCCGTCACTGCTTACTTCGACCCAGATAAGGATGAGATCTCAGTTGATGCAAGTCCTGTCTGCTTAGCAGCCATTCTCTCGTAAGTAGATACAAAGACCAACGAACGACACATCATCACCTACGCAAGCTGTTCCCTAACAGAAACAGAACAACGGTACAGACAGACCGAGCGTGAAGCCCTCGCTGTGGTGTGGCCTTGCGAACATTTGCACCTGTACATATATGGAAAGCTTGTCATGATCTACATTGATCACAAACCACTCGTTTCCATCAACGTCAATCCGAGTTCCAAGCCTCCTGCAAGAATAGAAAGGTGGGCGTTGAGACTTCAACCATCCCAGACCTCAGTCAAGTATCGAAGAGGTGAAATAAACCCCACAGACTACCTGTCGCAGCACCCGACAAAGCTGACAGCCGCGACAAGTCGACATCAGAAAGTGGCAGAACAATGCGTGAACTATATTGCAACGACTTCAACTCCCAATGCTCTGAAGACTCAAGACATCGAAGGGGCGACCCAAAGTGACCCAACTCTGCAAAGAGGTAGCAGAGGCCATTCAGAAAGGTAGTTGGCACCACGTGGTAAAACGTCCGTGTATTAATATCGCAGAGTTTTGACTGCTAGAAAAATTGAAAGACGAGCTAACAGTTAGCACATCTGGCAACCTCATTCTACGCGGGACCTGCATGGTCATCCCGAAGAATCTACAGGACCACGTAGTCAAACTCGTACATGAAGGCCATCAAGGATTCGTGAAGACCAAGTCGTTGTTACGGAAGAAAGTCTGGTTTCCACAAATGGACGATCTGGTAGAGGAAAAAGTAAAGTCGTGTAATAAATATTTGGTCGCTACTCCCGAGTGTAGACGAGAACCCCTTCGGATGTCCCCACTTCCTGCGGCACCCTGAAAAGAAGTCAGTGCGGACTTTGCTGAACTGTCGAACAAAGAGTACCTCTTTTAGATTACCGACGACTACTCAGGATGCTCATTGGCTGAGATAAGGAGATCGACTTCAGCAACAACGACTTCAGCATAAGAGCTACAACCAGGAACTAAACAAGCTACTGAGAAACTACCGTGCTACGCTTTACACAACGACGCGCGTTTCCCAAGCGACCGTGCTGTTTGGAAGGCCACTGAAGACGAAGTTTTCCGAGCTAAGGACACCCTGCTTAGACCCTGAGGTCCTGGAACACGACCGTAAAGTGGTAGCAAAGATGAAGCGGCATGCAGACAACAAGTCCTACGTCCAGCAATAAAGTGAAACAAGAACATGCGGATGATGTTGGTGATTCCTTTTAGACTGCCGCACCACCAAGGCGCTACCTGCAACGCACATGAATGCGTCCCACCAGACTGAACGATTATACTGTTTGCAGCTAAGACATTAGTTTATGTACAGTTATAACGTGTCCAAACGGTTACCATGAACTTTGGTATACGCGATGTTGTTAGGTTTTGAAGACATTGGACTATTTCAGTTTGTTTGTTTCGGTTTGCTTTTAAGATCCTTTATCTGCTCCATGTACGAGGTTTACACCACAGAAGGGAGAGATGTAGTGTTTAAGCCATATATGGTAATCTTAAGGACCCGGATGGGAGCATGTTCAGCAGTTTTTCTTCTGGTAGCATTAAGCAATAAAGTGAGCTTAAGAATAGAAATAATCGATCGATCTATAATTATCACAATCGTCACCTAAAAATGAACATCGCAAACCAACGCTATTACCGAACGTCAAATTTAAATGTTTTCCTAAAGCAAGCGGCAAGTTTTTATTCATACAATCAAGTTAGCAAAATATTGAAAACTGATGAAAATAAAACGTTTTGAGTGTTTTGTGAATTTGAATTTTTGTGAAAACTCGCTTCCTCGTCCTTTGCTGTTTGTTCCAATTCTGTTCGTCCGAAAATAATCATCAGTCTTGTTGATGGTCGATATGTTTAATGCTTGTGTTTTGTAGCCAAGCTCAAATTCAGATGACGACTAATCAATAAAAGGAGGGCGTGCGTCCGGTGCGGTTCCACCTAAATCCGCCCTAATTATTTATCGCCACAATTTTATTAGTTCTTATATAGTCGTTACACCCAATAGTGGTGTAAGAGAACTTCAGTACAGGGTGGGCACTGTGAGGCGTGGAGGGGCCATGGCCCACCAAGCTTCAACGTTAGAAGAGGCTTGGATTTTGAGTTAGTTTTCTCTAAGCTATTTAACTACGAATTAATGAAGTAGCATGTAATTGATTAACTTGAATGCAAATCTTTCAATTAAATACCAATCTTTCAATCATAAAATTCTTTAAAACATCGAATTCATTAGATTATTCCCTAAAACGCCTTAAAATTCTTCAGCTTGGGGAAATTTCTTGAAATGTGAGAGCACAGCTAATGGGAACCAGTAAACTCAATTTCCATATCTGGAATGCTAACTCCCAGTCATTCGTATGGGCAAAAAGTGAAGCCAAGATGGCAGCCCATGGAGAGAATTTTGGATGTCAGTTCCAGTCCTTTGTGTAATGTTCTTGTTCGCTCCCAAAAAGACAACTGCCCCGTTTATTACTCTCTAGTCACGTGTCTAGTTGTATCACGTGGTTTTATGTAATAACATAGGATACTACATTCCTCCCCTACTGGGATTTAATATTACACACAATGAATGCAATAACTTGAGGTATCAAAACAGAACTAGTAACGTAACCAAATAACAGTCAAGATCCACTAGTGACAGTGGTCTGTCGTAAAGTGCATGCATTATGGTTAAAGTCAACGAAATACGTTTGAATCCCCATCAGCAAATGTGATGGATAAGTTCGGTAGCATCAAACAATCCATTAGGCGTCTTGGTGGTCTTCGGATCCGCTGGGGGTAACGTCTAGGTTCCTGCACAGGTGGAAGCTGCGCTTGTTGGCCATGCGTATCATCACCACATCCATCATCAGCGTCATCGAAGTAGTCGTACTCATCGTCTGTGGTGTTGACTTCCATAGGCTGGTTTGTCTTTCCAAGTTTTTTGAAGAATGAGGAGTTTCTGGTCACGGTCTTGTCTACTCGCCTGGCAGTTACCATCGAACCCTTACAACCAACGACTTTGTATGGCTTTGGTTCGTATGTGTTCTGAGACTTGCTGTGCGATTTGTCGGACTTTACAATGACGATATCGCCAGACTTAATGTTGGAAGGCTTGACATACCCCTCATTGTCGGCGTACCTCTTCATCTTTGTTTTGGATAGCTGGTCAGTTCTCTGGATATTTTCTGGGCCTCGTAAAGTGATTTGAACTTCTGGTAGCTTTGCACGTAGTTGGCGATTGAAGAAAGCGGTCGCAGGGGCCTTGCCTGTAGAGCTGTGTGGTGCAGCTCTAAAGTTCATCAAGAATCGAATTAACTCTTCCCGCCATGGTTTCTGTTCGGTGAGTGCAATCTTCACAATCTTCTTGATTGTCCGCATGAAACGCTCTACCTCACCGTTGGCTCTTGGCCAATGAGGGGTAATCTATCTGTGGGTGAATCCCAGGTTTGCAGAAAAGGTTGCGAATGCATTAGAGTTGAATGGAGGACCATTGTCGGTTTTCGCAATTTCTGGAATGCCAAACTCTGAGAAAATCTTCTGGAGCTTTGGAATTACCGTTTGGGCTGCCAGCGAACGAAGTATTTCGACAATTGGATAACGGGAGTAATCGTAGGAGACTACTGAAAGGCAGTCATCTGTTGATAGTTCCGCGAAGTCAATGCTGATCTCTTGCCACACTCGATCTGGTAAGGGGGACATTTGCAGAGGCTCACGTGACGTCTCCGGTGTAGCTATTTGACAAGCGAGGCTGGACTTCACGCGTTTTTCTACTAGTTAGTTGATTCCAGGAAACCATGCTTTTTCTCTCAATAATGCCTTGGTCTTCGTAATCCCTTGGTGACCTTCGTGGGTTGGGTCAACGACACGACGCTGTAGCTCTTTGGGATTACCAATTTCGTTCCTCGAATGATGACCCGGGTTGTTGTTCCAATGGCCAGCTCCTCTTTGAGACGATCGTATGTACGAAAGGCAGCGGGGTCAACCTTGGGATACTTGGCTGATTCGTGCCACTTGCCTGTTTGCAATGCCTCCATAACTGCTTGAAGAGTCGGGTCACGCGCTGTGGCTTCTGCGATAGTGTTGAGAGTGAGTGCAGTCGGAGCTGAAGTGGTGGCAATGTAGTTGATGTATTCTTCAGCGATCTTTTCCTGTCTGCTAAAGGGTTGTGTGTGCCTCAATGGGTGCCTCGACATGTAGTCGGCAGGGTTTCCTTCGCCTTTTCTGTAGTGCACGGTTATCTGGTAGGGCTGTAGTCGGAGTGCCCATCTCTCAATGCGTACTGGTGGCTTCGAGTTCGCGTTTCCGTAAATGGCTAAAAGAGGCTTGTGATCTGTGTAGATATCTACGGGTTTACCGTACACGTAGAGGTGGAAGTGTTCACACGCCCATACAACTGCGAGAGCATCGTGGTCTGTTTGGCTATAGCGCTGTTCTGCGCTGGTTAGAGAGCGGCTGGCATAGGCGATAACATTCCTCTCTCCTGTCATGGGATCATCTTGTGCCAGAATGGCACCCAAGCCGAAGGGGCTTGCATCGACGGAGAGTTCAGTCGTTTTGGCAGGGTCAAAGTACGCCGTGACCGGTGCATTGGCTAAGGCATGTTTAAGCTGGGCCAAAGAGTTGTCGTGCTTGTTGGTCCACTCCCAGGTGTGATTCTTGTGGGTGAGCGCTCGCAACGGTTGGGTTATTTTTGCATATCCCTCGATGAATCGGGAACAGTAGTTGGTCATGCCTAGCAGGCTACGGACCTCTGTAACTGATGTTGGAGCTTTGAGGTCTAAGATGGCCTTAACTTTCTTTGGGTCGGGGGCCATGCCGCCTTCGCCAAAGAGATACCCCAGGAATTCAAGCTTTTTTTTGCTGTACTCACACTTGAATGGGTTCAAGGTCAGAACTCTGTCCTGAAGTCGCTGGAATACTTCTTCAAGTGTGTGGTTGTGCTCGTCTTGGTTCTTGTCGAAGACAAGTATATCGTCGCTGATATTGACTGCGCCTTTAATGCCTTCAAGGGTCTCCCGAATGGCGTTTTGGAAGACTTCTGCGGCTCTGGATATGCCGAAGTTGAGACGCTTGTAGCGCATGAGGCCAAGGTGAGTGCTAAAAGTAGTTATACACCTCGACTCCGGTGCCGGCTCCGGCTGGTTGTAACCTTGATTAATGTCAAGCTTACTGAAAACGGTCGCGCCGTTTAAGTCGCCGACTATTTCTTTGACTGTCGTTGTGATGTGACGTTCACGCTTGATGGCTGCGTTGGCGCGACGCATGTCAACGCATACACGTATTCTCCCTGGTGATTTCGGCTTCGGCGCCACAACAATGGGTGACACCCAAGTGGTAGGTCCTTCAACTCGCTCCAAGACACCGAGTGTCTCATCCTTACTTAGCTGCTCTTCAAGTTGTTTACGCACATGGAATGGCACACGTCTGTGTGGTTGGGCAACTGGTGGTACACCTTCATCGATATGGAGATGAACTTGGTAATTTTTTAGCTTGCCGAGTCCTTGGAATAAGCTCCGATACTTGGTAGTCAGCTGATCTACAGTGAGGACCCGTTGATGTTTTATGGGCTTCACTACTTTGAGGAGTTCCAAGTCGGTAGACGTACTACAGCTTAGTAGAGATCCACCTGTCCCTTTCACCACATAGAATATTTCAGTACGGTTGGTCGTGTCGGATGTAATCGGAGCTGTGAATCTGCCTAGGCCAGGTAGGGACATCTCTGTCTGGTAAGGGTAGATTTTAATGCGTGTTTTCTGCAAACGCGGCCGCGTAGAAAGCCGGTTGTAGTCTTGCTCATCGAGAATGTTTATGCTTGAGCCTGAGTCTGCAATTATGGTCAGCGGTGTTCCCGCGATGTTGACATCAAACGTTGGCTGTTTTCTGCAATCGGAGTTCACGATGTTCACGTTGATGCTGAATAATCCATAATCATCACTGTCTTCAGTTCCTTCGTTCTCGCTCAAAATACGAACTTCTTGTCGTGGGGGTTTGTGTGGTAGCGGAGCTTGCTTGGTTTGTCTGGTGGCAAGTGCTTTTTATGGACAACGCCTTCCTTGGAGACATACAGATTGATAATGGTTGAGCTTTCCACACGATCTGCATTCCTTTCCGTGGGCTGGATAAGCAGCTTTTCCTCCTGCGTGAGGGTAGTTACCTCCGCAGTTTCGGCATTTTACACTGGGAGTCGGTGGTTTATTTTTTGTTTTGTTCAGCGAGTCGCGTCGCGTGTTGTTGTTCGGGTTGCTCCGACGACTTCCGGCTGTCAGACGGTTGGCACCCTCGGGTCGTTGTTGTTGTTTCTCCAGGCTTGCTGCTTGAGTATTGGCCAACTCCATTACCTTGCCCATATCAAGAATTTTCGCGAGAGTGATGGTTGGGTCAGCGAGAAATCACGTTCTCGTCGATCGAGAACGTGATTTCTCGATCGACGTTGGCGAATTCGCAGGTGAGTGGCAGGTGTTTGAGTCGTGTGTAATAGGTCATAAGAGACTCACCAGGTGCTTGTTTGGCGGTGCGAAATTTATACTCTTCGAACACAGGATTCTGCTTCGGCGTGAATCCGACAATGCTTTAATTGTGACGTCTAGATCAGTTTCTCCCTCCGTTGGTTCGCTGATTGTTAGTGTTTCAAAAATGTCGTTGACTTCTGCACCGGCATAATGTAATAAGAGGGCCTTTTGACGTTTGGGATCAGTGATGTTTGTTGCGGTAAACAAGTTCGAAAGCGAGAGATGTGTTTCTTTAATCTGACGCCTGGTGCGCCCAGATCGGCGTTAGGATCAAAGGACGGGAATGTTGGTAGGGCTGCTGCCATTGCTTGCAATTGTGAATGTTATGTGAAACGTTTCGTTTGCCTTTGTGCTTGTTTCTCCCACCACGTGTGGACAACGAGCGTTAAGGCTTTCGCGTAGCTTAATGTTACTTAAGATGAATACAGATAATTTGAAACGTACTGACGTTTGTGTTGTCAAAACCTTGTTTCAGTGGGTTGTCTTAGATCCTCGTCGCCATTGTAATGTTCTTGTTCGCTCCCAAAAACACAACTGCTTCGTTCATTAATCTCTAGTCACGTGTCTAGTTGTATCACGTGGTTTTATGCAATAACATAGGATACTACACTTTGCACGACTTTAATCTTCAGTTTTTGTTTGGTTCGGCTTCGAAAGCATTCCCAGCCATGGAAACCGTTTTATCAGGTGCAGTGGCGTAGTCAGACCCGGGCCTACCCGGGCCCAGGCCCGGGCGTCAGCTACGAACATGGGCGTTTCCCAAAACATATTTGGCATATTCAACTGAAAAATACACGACAAATTTTGAATAATTTGATATCAGCCTTTTAAGTTTGATCCACGAATGGAATTTCTTTGCGCAACTTTTTCTCCCACGCTAAAAATTCGCGCAATTTGTTTTCATTAATGAGATATCTCGTGGTTTTAAATGTAATTTGGAGGATCTGTACGATTGAAGACTTCGAATCCAGCTCGGTGCCGCAGCCTAAAAACGGGAATAGTGCTCTCATAATGCAAGAAATAGCCTTTCAGAGATCCAAGAATTCAAACATTTTTCCGGGGGAGCAGCCCCCGGATCCCCCTAATTAGAATGCTTCCCAGGCCCGGGCATCACAGATTCTCTGGCTACGCCACTGATCAGGTCTAGTCAGTTTGGCAACTTTTTTTCATGAAAATATATAACATGGAACTCGGTTTGACTTTGTCGAAATATATTTAAAATTCGTAAAATCATTTCCGTCTTTTGAAAAAATATTTTGTGGATATTTCCAAATAAAATTTTTCAGGAAACAGTAAAACAGTATTTTTCAGGAAAGTGTAAAAGTCGCGTGGGACACTAAAAACTGACTTACAAGCCTGCGTAGGGGACTGAAACTGACGTCCAAAATTGCTCTCCATGGGTGGCCATCTTGGCTTCACTATTTATTGGACATTCCATTACTGATCTCTAAATAAGACTGGATAGAGCAACTGGGCTCAAAAAGTGAAGCCGGAAGTCAAGGAGTGGCGGCCATATTGGAAGGACCCAACCAGGTCCCAAACAATATGGCGTAAATAGGAGTTGTAGCGGTTAACCGGCATTTTTCGCCAATTTCAGGGAGGTTAAGATGACTTGACAACCAAATTAAGGTTCTTAATCTTATTTTAAGTAATAAATAAGTATTCTGAATGTTTTTTTGTTTCGCAAATGCTTTATTTTGCAAAATGCACCCGTCTGTATACTTGCTACAAAATTTGATGACTATCGAGTCTAAGAGATTCTTCTGTATTTGTGTCTCTCTGTTTTTTAAGTAACCTTTATTACTTACCGACTTTCTGTGATGGGTTTTGCCAAAGTCCTGATTCATTTGTTGCTGATAAAACCCCAGGATGTATTAAACTGCAAATTTCCCGCTGCTGCTGTACATGTGTTTGAACACTTGTATCGAAATATGTGGCAATCAAACTTGGCCGTTTATTCGAAGAGTTCTAACATGAAACCTCATAGGAAGGTTTTCGTGGTCATATTTCAGTGAGATATTCTTGCGTATGACTTGCCTTCACTGTTTTAAAGTTAACATGTTGATTTGGCTCCTAGACTTTACTGCTAGTGCCAGGTGAGCGACACATTGATAAACACTTTTCCTTAACAATCTTCGCCTTTGTACCTCAGTAGTTTGATCATCTCGCTATTTCTCAGGTGATAGATGGGTTGACACATGTAACCTTTGCTTGACCATCTTAGTTGCTGTAGCTTAGTGGTTAGAGATTCCCACTAATAACCATGATGATAGGGTTCATTTCACTCAAGAATATATATTTAGTTTGGGTATATATTTAGTTTTACACCACAATTGACTCTACTGGTCTTCCAGGGATAGGTGAACACTTACACAAATGTATGCAGTGACCGAGTAGGTTATCCAATATTACTGTAGATTAGATTTTGGTACTTACTGTTGCTGGAAGAGGACAAATTTAACTTTCTCTGATTTTGTATGAGAAAGGTTGGCTTTTGTTTCCTTCTCAAGACAACAATAATGAATTTTGCATTAGTACATTGCTATGCACTTGATAAGGGCAAAAATGTAACTTTAATCAACAGGAGAATCTACCATACAGCAGATTGAGCTCTGTGGACACTTTGAAGAAAAACCTAACTAATTTTCGTTTGATTTGGACCCAAAAGTTCTTCCTCAACTCCAACTCACAAAGCAGCTTCAAACATTTTTCACATTGGTTCACATGAATGATTTGATTACTGTATAAGTACAACAATACTGATCAAGCTGTAACTAGAAGCTATATCAAAAACGTGAAAAACATATTAAAAACTTCATATTAAATCACAACAAACGGCTGTGAACTCAAGTTTACTACATGCACTAGTGCAAACTAAATGCATGTATTGAACCTTTATAAGAGTACAGAACCCATCTTCTCTGATCAGCAACATCTAGCAGTAAATTGGGTTTGCATGGTTCATTCAGTAATTGATCCCGGAAAAAGAGTTAGTCAAAGTTTATTTCCGTCAAACGCTCATCGTCATTGATAGTCAGGAAATTGTTGAATTTGTCTGGCAAATACAGGAATTTTAATAAAACCTCGAATACATACACTTGGTAAACCCGAGATCCGAAAAACAAAGACAAGAAGAATACAGAAACGGTAATATCTCCTCTTTATTGTTAAGTCACTGTCAAACTGCTAAAGTTACATAATGTTATCGGCCACTTTTTTATTACTTTGGTCACATTTCTTCAGAGTTGACTGGCACCGGTCTTCGCTAGGGTAAAAATCATCGAATTTCTGCTGATTTTCAGCTACTCTGGCCACGTTTAAAGTCCTCCACTATCGAAAGATACATTTTATTGGTAAAAATGTAATGGTTAACTGGTATTCGTTGAAATCACAACCATTAAGAGCGAAAATCATAATTCAGTAATAGCCGTATAACAACAAGTGGGTCCTTCCAATATGGCCGCCGTGAAATTTTCAGCTTCACTTCCGGCTTCAATTTTCGGTGAGCGAAAGACTGGAGTTGCTCTATCCAGTCTTATTTAGAGATCAGTGCATTCCATGCGTCACTGGAGTCCCTCTTGACTCACTTGCGAAAGGAAAAACGCTTTGGGCTTTGAACGTGTGGGCCGCAGTAAACAAGCTTTTTGTTCACCGTATCACTGAAGAAAATCAAGGATATGGACTTCGGTGAGTTTATTTAAATATTAATAATGGAAGACAACGTAAGACTTCGAGAGGAAACATGACTGTTGTATTTGTGTCAATGACAAGCCGCCAACCGAACATCCGCGTGAATTACAACAATTTGTTCGCAAACAAAACATGTATTGTTATTATATGAAGGTACACATACGCTTTGGGCTTTTTCTGGCTGATTTATTACCTCTCCTGCCAATTACTCGTTCCCGAATTGTTGCAGTACATGTACGTCCTGTAAACTTGTCTGACCATGGTCTAACTGAATCACAAACATCAGGGAGAACAATGATATCGTACTGTGTCGATTAACCTGTTTAAGAGGTTTGGCAAAAATACATTTAAATACTCTCAAAGCCTTTATCAAACGAGAATAGAGGTTACTGCTGCCCTTTGGTTAGCCACCAGCTTACATTTGCAGTGACTGCATGGGCAAGCTGAACTAAACTCTCAGCTTGTGTAATTGCTGTATGGTCGGTAAATATACTTGAAAATTAGATTGGTTAAGGCTTTGCATGGTCAAAATAGTCCTTTGTATTAAAAGTACTCATTGCACATGTGTAAATTCTTATTCTGAGCTTTTGGTCTGTGAACTTGGGCCAGCCTGGGCCAGAGAATTTACATGTGCTGTATGTATAGTTTTGCAATTAGAAAATTGCAATTGGCAGATCTGGGGATTAAATATATTTAAGGCTTGTTTATCAGTGGGTCACTTGACTATTGTCTCATTGGCAACTTTTTACTTACCTGCTACAATGTGAAATCACCTGTTTGTGAAATTCTTGCTGATACTGAGGTGAGTTGTTTCTCCTAGTGTACTGGTATACAGTGATGTAAGTACTCGTTACTAAAGTAACGCGTTACTTATTACTAATTACTTTTTGGGTAATTTTTCGTTGATTAATTAATTTTTGCACGAAAGTAATTTGTAACGTAATCAATTACTTTTTGAAGGTAACGAGTAACATTTTAAGAAAGTAATTTGAGTTACTTTTGCGCACTTTTATTATTTTCCAAAACTATTGAGCGTAAAAATAAAAATGCCTGCAGTGTTGCTGACCAGCTTCAGGATTGCAAAATAACACAGTTGAATATACTTCATGGCATTGCAATGTTGTGTCGCCTTGCTCGTTGAAAACAACATGAATATGGATGAAGTTATCGTTGAAGCGGAAAATGAAACCAGTGAATCTAGTGATATAACTGATATTGGCACAGAAACAGTGGAAAAAGGCAACTTGAATGTTAATCCGTGGCCACGACTAGAGGAATTGTTTACTTTTTCGTCTCAATCGTCTGACAAGAAGAATTTACTTTTCAAGTGCAAATTATGCCCACCATCAAAAAAGCCATTTTCGACTTACAAAACGTCGCATTTGAACCTTCGAAAACATGTAAAGGTAAGGGATAAAAATGGGCAACAAATGTTCTTTAATCTTAGCTCTCACGTTGTGACTTTTTTATACATTTCATGATCAATGATGCAATTTTAATATACTAATATGTTTCATAAAAAATTATATGACAGAAGGTTCACCCATTCAGCCTGAAGAAGTTTAACGAGCTGACAAACGTGCGAGAACTAAAGCGAGCTGGTGATGCTGCAGGGAATGGTGGCGCTGGTGGGATGAAACAAGCTAGATTGTCTTGGCAAACCTCAAAGCCGAACTCCAAAGTCAACCAAGAAGATTTCGAGAGTTTAGTTTTGAAGTTTGTGACTGATACACTGTCGCCCTTGTCCATTGTGGAACAAACAAGTTTTAAGGAGCTTCTTGTTTCCCTCAACCCTTCAATAGTGATGCCTTCCCGTTACATGGTTACCACCCGCCTAGAGAACATGAAAGACAGTGTGATGGCTTGCGTTAAGACTGCAATGGGACAAGTTAATTGGGTGGCTACAACTACTGACTGCTGGACAGCCCACTATCAATCTTTCCTTGGCGTAACTGCTAATTGGCTCAATAAGGAAACCATGAAACGCGAATCTGCTGCCCTGGCTTGTCGTCGTCTTACTGGTAAACATGATTATCAACTACTGGGCAAGGAACTTTGCAAGGTCCATGATCAATTTGAAATAACCGAAAAGGTCATCGGTACAACTACAGACAATGGGTCCAATTTTGTCAAAGCGTTTTCAGTGTTCGGTCCTTCAGAAGATGAAAGTGAAGAATATCAGGGGCATGTATCAGTGAGTGATGCTCTTAACAGCGGCCTAATTGATGAACCAGACATCCCTCCTCACTATAGATGTGCTGCACACAAACTTAACCTGATTGCCACAACTGACGCAGATCGTGCAGAGTTGGATTCTGCGTACAAAAAGCTGAGTGGTTCCACATTTGCAAAATGCCAAGCTTTGTGGAACAAGTTCGGTCGAACAACAGCAGCAAATGAGATTGTCTCCAAGGAAGCTGGCCTTCAACTTGTCCAACCATGTGCTACCCGCTGGAATTCTGTTTTTAACTCAGTTGCTCGCTTAAATCGAATTCGCCACGAAAAGGGGAATTCAGCAATCAGTAACATCTGTCATAGTTTAGAACTACCACAGTAAGGGAAGATAATTTTCTGATACATGCACGCTTTAATCTATCTTTATTCGAAACATATGAAGGAGTTAATGACTTGATGTCTTCAGGTACATTTTTTACACTAATTTTAGTAATTTATGCCTTGATACTACTTGTACTTTGTTTAGCTTCAAGGATACTGAATATGAGTTTCTTGACACATAAGAATCGATAATGAAGCCTGTGGCAAAAGCATTGGACATCCTTCAAGGTGACAAAAACACTAAATTTGGATTTTTAGTGCCAACTCTGGAAGAGCTCAGGAAACGATTGGAAAAACAAAAGTCCAAACTTACTGAAAATAGCAGTGTTTGCCTTCCACTTGTAAATGCAGTCCTTGATGCAATCACCAGAAGATTTTCTGTGTTGCTTGAAGATCCTGAAGCAATTGCTGCAGCAATTCTTATTCCTTCAATGAAGGATTTGTGGACAGACGACAAGGTGCTTCTTGAATTAGGTTGGTAAAATTTTTAAAACTTAATTATAAAGCCACTCCATCTTTAGAATTTTGCTATAAATAGTTGTAACTATAGTGCAGTAACGTTTTATTTAAAAAAAATCTTTATTTTTTGCATGTCAAGGATTGGAATATATCAGATCGCATCTTGTCATTGACACTGATCAACAATCTTCAGACCAAAGCGACAACGATGATGACGATGAATTTTTCAAGTCAAAGAAGAAGACAACCAAATCGCCTTTGGATACCTACTTGGCTTCAGACATTATTGATGCCACAGTTTACAATGGACAATGTACTGCACCTTTGAAGCAAATGGCTTTGAAGCTGAACACCGTATTGCCTGCAAGTGCAGCTGTTGAAAGTCTTTTCAGCTGTGGAGGCTTGATCATGCGCCCGCACCGAAATCGGTTAACTGATGACCATTTTGAGTCGGCACTACTTTTAAAGCTAAACTCCAAATTTAATACTGTTGCATAAGTCTTAACTCTTAACTTTGGAACTGCCTTTTGAATTAACATTTTGTTGTTGTTTAAGTCCATGAGAACTTGAAAGTAATTTCAAAGTAATTAGTAATTAATTACTTTTTAAAAAAGTAATTAGTAATCGGTAATTAATTACATTTGAAAGACAGTAATAAGTAATTAGTAATAATTACTTTTTTGGAGAAGTAATTGTAATTTTACTCGTTACTATTTTTTGGTAATTTTCACATCACTGCTGGCATATGATTTGCCATTCAAGCCAAGATAGAAATGATGGCACAGCAGACTATTTGAGGTGTACTTTACTACATGACAACCCAATTGCAACTAGTATGACTGTCACTGACTGACACTGTACATGTTATGTCTGTAATTAGATATATGTCATCTATTCAGTCGAATCTACAGCACATTGTAATTACAAACTAATTACAAAGTTGTTGGGGTAAATGCTAAATGCTAGGCTGTAGTTGGGAAATTCTGAGTGCAGGTGAATTTACCATCCAATTAGAGCCGAGATAAGTTTTTTAACAGGATTGTTTGGTTAAGAATAGTAAACAATTTTGTTATAAATTAGCTGAAGGGTGAAATAAAGGATTTTTTGTGGTTTTGTTTCATATTTATAAAGTACAGTTATTGTCTAAATTTTGTGCTGCTAGGAAAAATTTAATCTACATTTTAGATATATCTCACCAATTCAAAGTGAAATGCACGATAAAACAAAGACAGGGCAAAGAGCTTAAATGTTGCAACAAGAATGTTTTTGTGCACATGCTGGTTGCTTATTGAACCAATGGTTTTATTCCTATTAATGCATGTATATATTTAAATATATTTGTCACTTGAGGCATAGTTGCAATAATGATCTAGATGCTGAAGCATTGTCTTCTTAACATTACAGTTTTAAAGTTCAGAATCTTCTTCCTTGAATTATAGATTTATTGAAAATACAATTTTCAAGTTTTAATAGATTTGGTTTTAGTTCGTCAACACACGAGGGCCAAATCAGGTTCGAAAGACCAAAAGTTTCCATTCATCCGTATTCTGAGGACGCCCGATTTTAACGTCTACTAAAATGTAGGGCTGTCAACTTGAATAACTCCCACCTAACCCTAACGCCAACCCTAACACTAACCATAGCTCTAAACAGAACCTTAAAACCAGCGTAACGCTCTAATCAATCCTGCATCTCCTTTCCACCCCCTCGTTCCTAGCCTTCTTGCAGAAACGTTATTTTACTTTATACTTTTTAGCATTTACCGTTTCCTATTACGCACGCAATGATTGGTCAGTTGGTCAAATGGTCTTTCGAGCACATCAGGGGGTGCTGGTGGCACAGTGGTAGTGCAACATGTCTCTCACCAGTGTGATTAGGGTTCGATTCCAGCACTGTGCAGTTATCTGATTAAAGTTACCTTTGGCACATGTGAGAACAGTGTTGTCCAGTTTGACTCTACCAAGCACCGCAGGTTTTCTCCGGGTACTCTGGTTTCCTCTTGTAGTAACACTGAACCAGTGAGGGGTGACCCATACTCAAGCTCTCGGTAGAACAGCTCAGATAGCTGCTAGGGTTATCCAGTGTAAATAAAGACACTTTATTAATCCATTAAAGGGCAAGGGTGCACTTTAGAACTCTTTTCTATGGCTAATGCCAGACAATTTTACTCATCAAGAGAACCAGACCTGCCCTTAATGAGTTAATGATTCATTACTCACCAGTGACAACTTCACAGGCACAATACATGGGTTACTCCACAAAACAAATTGCCAGATTCAAATTGTCGAAGAATCCTGTGGATGCCATTTTGTTTCATTGGGGAACCCAACGTGGAAATGAATTGAAGCGACTTGTTGAAATCCTTAGAAAGATGAAACGACATGACTTTGTTGAAACCCTTGAAGCAAAACGTAGCTTAAATTTTCACTGTAACCAAAAAAGCAAAACAACATATACAGTGGCGTAATGGAAGTACTCGGGGCCCTTAGAGATTTTCGTTCGGGGGCCCTCGTCACCCCCGTTAGTATAGACGTAGTGTAGACAATTTCAAGATTTTAATTCTCAATTGTCTTTCCAGACTCATCGGGCGCCCCTTAGAGGTCGGAGGCCTCTTAGGAGTTGCTCTAACCCTGACCATCGTCCGTTACGCCACTGAACATATAATTGATATACTTATATAGTGGACACGGGCGTATTCCGTGTTTTATTCCATAGTTTTGTTCTACATGTGGAGACACAATAATTGCTTCGAGGAATTCTTGTAGTTAATCAAATTTCATGTATTGATTCATGTGATATGAAATCGCTTTATCTAGCAGTATGATTATCTAGCTTTGCTATTTTATCGTATTCTCAGCTCTACAATTTTAAAGTTGTAAGATATTTTGATTATTATATTTTCATGACATAGTAGTCTGTAAAGTGCCGATTCTGTCACATTTTGAGATTTGGTTAAATTTTCCTCATTTTCAAAATCGACAAAAATCACCGCATTTTCAAAATCGACAAAATTTCGCCAAATTCCAAAATAGGTGTGACGTCACGCATTCTGAAATTAGGTCAAATTATTCATATTCTGAAATTAGGTCAAATTATTCACATTCTCAAATTAGGTCAATTTTCTTGTAATTTCGAAATTAATATAAATAAATAGGTAATTGTATTTCAAAAACAAAAAGTAAAAATAATACACACGTTTCACATATTGAAAATAATATTAAAAATAATGATACAAATTTGGATATAAATCTTCACGGTTATCCTCCAATAAATTTTAGAAAAGTTAAAAAAAGTGGTTTTAGAGTTGGTGCTCATGTTAATATTGGTTTTAAAGATTTTGAAGCTGGAGCAACTTTTGGGAAAAATTCTATTCAAGAAATTAATTTTTCAGAAAATAATAATCATTTAAAATTACTAAAATCTTTTGAAAATGAAAATAAAAATGACATAGAAAAAGATAAAATAATTGCTTCATTAATTAATTTAAAAAATGATCAAAATGTAAAACCTAAAAATGAAGATAAATAAACTACTATAATTTTGTAGATAATTTTGTAAATAATTTTGTAATTTTATAATAAAATTATATTATAAAATTATTTAATCATTTGTTAAAGTTTGATCATTTGTTGAAGTTTGATCATTTGTTGAAGTTTGATAATTTGTTTTTTTGGTTTGTTTTTTAACAACATGTTTTCCAACTGTAATTCCGCCAGATAATATTCCTAAATATGGTAAATATGGGCTTAGTTTTTCAACCACAGATTTTACATCTCTTTTTAATAGTTTATCTTTCGCCAGTTCTTTTTCCAATTCTTCGCTGCTTTCAATTGCTTCTAACCCTCCTAATAAATCTGCAAATTTACTGATTAATAAATCTGTTAAAAATACATTTGCTTTTTCTGCTTGTTTTACTTCATATTCAGAATAAATTTTTAATATAATTTTATCACTTGCTTTTTTTAAATTTTTAACCGATTGACTAATTTCTCCATCTTCAGATAATCTTATCAATTCTTCTCGTTTTTTCATTATGTCAACTTTGCTGTCTTTTTTAACATCTTGCAGCTCCGCTGAGGAGAGCTCTGCTCGATGCGTTTTACTTTCTTGATCACCCGCGGATGTATTTGATTCCATTTGCGGGACTTCTGCATATTCACTATGATAACTTGTTGCACTCATTTATTTTATAGCAAAATGGAAAAATTAAATTTATTTCTAAACATGAATATTTTTTTGTTTTCAAAGTTTCTAAAATTTTTTCCAATTCTTTGCGGTCATTCACATCTAAATATTCTTGAATTATTGTTGTCATATCTTTTTTATTTGGATTATAAAATGTGACTAATTTTGAAATATTTTCTCTAAATGGTTTTGCAATACTTGTAAATTGTTGTGTAATTACAACAACGGAAAGATTATAGTGTCTAGCACTAAATCCTAACTTAACCAATTCGCTTGTTCTATTTTTTATATTTTTTCCACTTGCACAATCATCCAATATAATTAAACTTTTACTTCCTTTTGAAAATTCAACTATAAATTTTAACCAATCTTCAACATTATCTTGATCGCAAGGAATAGCAATAAAGTCTTCATCTTTATCATATTTCCAATTTTCATAAGCTTTATTCCATTCAAATGTCGGACAAATTAAAAAAATATAATCAAAATAATTTTTATATTCATTTTCTATAAAATCTAATAGATATTTTGTTTTTCCACAAGCAGTCATTCCAACAATTATCATATTAAATGGTTTTTTGTCATCGTTCACGTTCGCTTCGCTCAAGTCGCTCACTTTGTTCACTTCGTTCATGTTCATTTTTTATTTTTGATGTTTATCTTGTTTTTAAAATTGAATTGAAGATAAATCTTTATTTACAATATTTAGCAATCCATCACTTATTACAAATACATAACACATTACATTTGCTGTAGTAGCAGTCTTTTTAATTTCCAGCATTAACCCAGACTGTGTGTTTACCAATTTTTTTCCAGTTCCATGAACAAAATTGTCATCTAATGTTCTTAAATCCACACATAATGCGAAAGAGTCTTTGTAGAATTTTTCAATATCCATAACTGCGTCGCAGTCAAAATAATTACATCGAAATATTCTTTTTGCTTCTTCAAAAAATCTACGTTTGGGAAATCCTTGGGAATAAACACTATTTGGTATTCCTTCAACACTAATTTTGACGTCTGTTATATTTGGATAAACAAATTGCTCACTATCTGTGACAGTTTTATTTCTAAATAACAAAACAACTGCTTTCATACTTTTCCGTGGAATATTTATGGTTTCATTGTGTAAAGTAGCGTTTTTATCCCATTCTACTGTTTTCATCAAAGTTACATAATTATATGACAATGATCTTCCAGTAGTGTAATTTATTAAAATATCAGTTGCTAAATCTTGATTTTCAATCGTTTCATATTCCAATTCTAAATTTTCTAATTTGTATCCTTCAACACTTTCACCACTTTGTGCTACCATAATTTCACTAGCTTTTGGGAAAGTTAAAATATATTGAAAATTATTAATCATACCATAAGGAGCATATAATCCATGGTCTACAAGAATTTTTTCCAGCTTTAAACATTGTTTTGTTCCATAAATATCAAACATTAGTTTATCACTAACTTTTTCAGCACTTCCACTTGTTGCTCCAGAGTCGTCTTTTGAAATTAATTTTCTAAGATTTTCTCTCCCAATACCATACTCAATCATATCTTCTCTTTCAGATTCAGTTTTCCAAAGGTCTTTGTAAATTTCTAAAATAGATTCTCCGCTATTGTCATAAGCAATTTCACCAGCAAATTTTACAACTAATCTTTTTTTTAACAATTTTGATAAATTATTTAAAAACCATGATTTAGTATTTGAATTTTTAAAATTAAATAACAATCTTAATGAATCGGGTACAAGACATAAATTAGGGTTTAATTTTGGAATATCTAAATAAAGGTCTTCTTCTGGATTTACTGAATTTGGATTTAAAGTTACAACATGTCTTGTTCTGGTTCCTTTAATATTACTCATTTTGGATCTTTTATATCCTGGGTATAGTTCGTTTATTCTATTCATTTTTTATTATATAAAAAAATTTTTTTTTTAATCTTTTCCCTTTCGGTTTTTCTTTCGGTATTCCTTGTATTCATTGTATAAAAAGTAAGTGATTGCAATAACTAATATCCATAAATTTTTAGCAAGAAAAGCAATACCTTTTGCACCCCATGCTAATATTTGAGAAATTAAATTTAAAATTGCTGAAATGGCTGCCCCAAAATTTTTACCTATATTTGCAAGTGATTTTGCTAATTTTCCAACTGCATTTGCTCCTTGTTTTAATGCGTTTCTTGCAGCAATAACTATTGTTGTAATTATACTTGCCACAGCAATTGCTACTGCTGATAAACCAGCAATATTTTCTTTTGCCCATTTTTTGAATCTTTCTAATCTTCCAAGGTCAGATTCTTCAGCATTTTCATTTAAAATTTGTATTCCTTCTTCACTGATTGGTTTTTCCTGATTTTCGAGTCTTGCTTTATCTGCGTATAATTTTGCAATTTCTGAAAAACCCTCGTATATATCTTTTTGGGGTTGAGCTGTTTCTAAATCAGATTTATTTTTCCAATATTCATATTCTCTATCAAATGATTTAATTTTTTCACGTAAAACATTTTTTCTTTCATTTTCTGATAAATCAAAATAGTCTTCACCGCCAACCGGAGAGACAGCTTCTTCAAAATTTAATAAACCTCTAAATTCTCTCAAGTCATCTGAATCAAATAATGATCTTCTTGGATCATTTACATCTTCAATTAATTTAATCAAGTTATTTTCATCAATTATTCTATTAACTTCATTATCAATTTGTGAAATTGTATCTTCAACTATTTTTTCTCTCTCGGTTTTTCTCATATCATAATTTCCCTCATTAGATATTTTTTTATCTATAATAGAATCTGGTGTTTTTTTATATTCTTGTTTTGCTTTTTCAAAAATATCTCTGAATTCATTAACAAATACCTTATTTTTTCTACCAAATAACTGTGGTTCATTTTCAACGATATTACCAATTTTTATTCCTTTGAAAAAAATTGAAACATTTCCTTTTTCATCTTTTTCAAACCTAGTTTCTTCTAACAATTTTTTACTATTTTCTCCATTTTTTTTCTCAGGAGTGAAATTAAATATTTTTTCGAAAAAATTTTTTTTATCATTAGTTATTGATCTTTTAATTCCACTCAAACCTTTTTTGAATTTGTCATAAAATTTTCTAGACTTGGTGTTATCAAGGTTTTCAACTCTAACAGGTGTACCAGTTTGGACAGTTTGACTCGTTGGAGATAACAATCTAGTTGTTTCTCCAGTATGTAAATTTGTATCAGCAAAATTTCCCCCACTTGTTTCTTCAGACTCACGTTCTTCCTCTTCTTCTCTTGTATTTCTATCATTTAATTCTATATCATCAAAACCGTTATTATCCATTTATTTTATACATTTTATACATTTTATACATTTTTAATATTTTCTTCTGGTATCGCAGCTTAGCTGCTCAGAGCGCTTTGCGCGATCCAAGAGTTATGTTTATTATCATAACCTTCCCACTTTACCAAAACCATTTTTTTTCCTTTAACTTTTTTTCTTTTTAATATTTTCTCTACTTTATACAAACCACTCGCATCATCAACAGCTGACAATTCCTGTTCATAAAATTTACCAATTATTTGTTCTCCATCAAGGTCTTCCAATTTATACATGTTTGGATCACCTCTAAATACTTTTACAATTTTAAAAATTTCTTCTGTAAAATTAGCTTCATAACCTTTTTTAAAGATATTCTTATATTTTGAAATTCTAACAGTATCACCAATTCTAAATTTAGGAAGAGGTAAATTTCCCAATGGGTGACCATATAGTGTAATCCACACTTGGTCTTTGTTAGATTCATTCACATCAGCAGGTTTCATTAATATACTTTTATGTTTAGTATTGTTATAATTTTTTACAAGCTCTTTTAAAACAGAGGTCCAATTATTAGTTTTATTTTCATAAAAATATTTCCACATGGATGTTTTTAAAGTTCTATTAAATCTTTCAACTATAGCTGCTTTTTTAACAGATTTAGAGGAAAAATATTTAACATCCTCATCACCAGTTTCTTTTAATAACCACTTTACTCCAACATTATAAAATTCTTTTCCTTCATCAAATTGAGCTACATTTGGATATTTACCAAATCTTTTTTTAAATTTTTTAAGTAATTTATCAACAGCTAACGTCATGTTATAAGTATCTTTTCTATAAACAGGAATAGCAAACGCATAACGACTCAAAATTTCAACAGCTGTAAGAATCCAGTAATAATCTTCATTATCTTTTTTGTATTTTTTCATATCAATTAAATCCATTTGTATTTGATCACCCAAGTCTTTAACAAATGTTTTTTGAAATTTATGTTTTTTTACAAGTGGTTTAAATCTTGTAAAAGTATTTTGTGTTTTTAACCGATCTTGTACAATTTTTCTACTAACTTTCAATCCACTGTCTTTTGCTTTTTGATAAAGTCTTTCTGCAGATTGATAACCTGTTTCTGGGTTGTAATAAATGTCTCGTAACTCTTGCTCAATAACAAATTCTTTGTCACTAAGATTCGCTGTGTCTTGGTTCATTTATTTTTATTAAAATAAATAATGAATAACAATAAATCTGTAGAAAAAGCAGAAAGAAAATATTATGGAAGTGAATATGATTTTGTGGTTAATGAAAGAAAAATTTTGGATAAAAAGTTTAAAGAAAATTTTTTGAAAAAATATCCATATGCAGACATGTCAAAATTTTATTTTGAACATGATATTAATAAAGATGGAAGTTGGAAAAAACAATAACATATTTCAAAAACAATAAAAACATTTCAACAGACATAAATTCAGACACATTTAAAAATGATCCAAATATGACAAAATATCTTTACGCTTTGCGTATTAACAAACCCTCCGGTCCCTCCGCTAAACCAAACTTTCCAAAAATTTGGATCGCTAGCGGAAGCATACAAGAATTACCAAAAGGAAAGCGACATGTTGATTATACAGGAAAACATTATTATTGGGATAATTTTCCTACACAATATGTTTTAAATTATCCAATTAATCAGTTTAGAATTTATGTTAACAATACAGATTATTTTCAAAGTAATTTACCTGGATTGAATCCACCTAACGGTATAACTACAAATGATAATGCAAAATTTTCTCTAAGTGAACCATATTTTCAAAGCATAATTGGAACATGGATTGCAACTTATGGATGTGGAATTTCAATTCAACATTTATTATTTTCAGCTAACGTTCCAAAACAAATTACATCATTTATGAGATTTCATGTTTATTTTACAACAAGAAGAATTATGCATCAATTGAAAAATGGTGATGATAAAATCTTTTATAAATTTAATGCAGAGTTTTTAAAAGATCATTATCCAAAATGGACTTATCAAGAAATTATGAAAATAAAAAATGAACATTTAGGTCAAGACACCATAGGTGTTGACAAATGGAAAAGGTATCAACATGGTCCAGGTCAAATTAGAGATACTCAAAATGATTACAAAAAATTTGTTCCAACAATTTCAGATGGATTAATAAAAAAAGGAACTGAATTATTAAATCAATCTATTGAAGCATATCTTTATACAATACTAGGATCACAAGCAAGAACAAGACAAAGTATTGTTTCAAATAGAGCTTCATCATTAGAAACACAAAAGGTTTTTAGAAAAATTTTTGAAGATTCTATTTTAAATTATGATACTTCAACATGGATAAATAATATGAATCAAGCAATTTCATCAACAAATGTAGTTTTAAATATAGCTATAAGTCCAACTTTATGGTTGATTCCATCGTCTTTAATTATTTTAAAAGATCCTATGGAAGGATATAATAACAAATTAAAAGTTTCTGATGAAAATATGGTTTTTGGAATTAATGAAAATTTAAATTATTACGGCGGAGAAAACAAAACAAAATTACAAGGAAATGAAATAAAGAAAAATGAAATAAAGAAAAATGAAATAAAGAAAAAAGAAATAAAGAAAAACGAATCCAAAGAAGATTTGAAAAATAATGCGTTAAAAGACACTTCAGACCTTTCAGGTAAATCGCCAAAAACATCAAGTGAAAATTTAATTATTTTATCTTTATCAATAATTGGAGGAGTTTTAATAGAAATTTTAATAAATCATGCTGCATTTAAAAGAAATTTTAATAAATCATGCTGCATTGTGTAAAAAATTTAATGTGGATTATGATGAATCTATTTTAAATTATTTGTAACCTGGAAGGTCCTTTTTAGGTTTATTTAAAATTTACTTGAACTGGTTTGCAGTCCTTTTAGGTTTTATTTAACTTTTATTTAGTTTTATTCATAAATAACTTTGAATAACAGTTAAATAAAAAATAAATAAAAAATAAATAAAAAATAAAATTAAATAAAATTAAATAAATAAATAATAAATGAGTGAAACAAGTGAACAAGGTGTTAAAGATTTAAAAGTAACAGCAGTTGAAAAATCTGATAAAACTGAAAGAACAAAAGACCCAAGAAAAGTGGAATTGGGAAAAAGACTAGCAAAAATTTCAAAAGAAGCAAAAGAAAGAAAAGCAAGACAGCGCGAAAAAAGTGAAGCGGATCGCGACGACCGAAGATTAGCAGAAGAAATAAATGACTATGTAGATTTTAGGTATCTTGTTGGTGGTGTAACAATTGTTGCTGCAATTGGAGGTTTATATTTCTCATATAAAAATGACAAAATACAAATCAAACTACTTGAAAAAACCGAGCAATACAAAAGACAAAGTGAAAACGAAATTGAATCAATTGTAGCACCGAAGCAGCAAGCGGGTTATGAAATTACTAAATGTAATCGACCAGAGGTCTCATCGGACGAAGTACTCAGGGCTGTAGGTCCAGCATCGAACTGAAGGCTCTCACCGCTTCGCGGAACAAAGGTGCAACCATCAACTACGCAGACCGCTTATCGGTCATGTATAGAAAATTTGTAAAAAATAAAATTTGTAAAAAAAATTTTTTTATTTGTATTTGTATAAATAAATGGGCGAAATGAATAGAAAAGAAGTTATGAATGAATTATATGATTCAACAATAATTACACTGGGTGCTGTTGGTGTAGGAATGGTAGCCAGAAAAGTAATTAGTGATGGTTTATCAACTCCATCTAGTTTAGTTCCTACTTTAAAACTAGCAGCTGCTGTTGGAGTATCATCACTTGCAGTTAAATATGCGCAAGATAAAAAATGGATTCCTTCTGATCCTTTCAAGTCATGAATGTCATAAAATGTAATAAAGTAATATTTGTAAGAATAAATGGAAACAGTAGTTGGCGGATTATTTAATGCAGTTGCTTTTGCAGGTGCTGGATTTTTATTTTCTAAATTAAATCATTCTGGATATGAAAAAGAGATAAAAAGACATAATGAAGCAATGGAAAAATTGAGTGAAGCGAAAGAAAAATGGTATGAAAACCAAGTAAAAAGAAAACAAGAAATTGAAAAATTAAGACAACAATTATCTGATGCAAATGCTGATATAAATAAGACAAACATGTCTTTGAAAAATCTTGCTGAAATTAATAATCGTTATAAATATTTAAAAGAAGAAGCAAATGAAGAAGATAAAAAAGAACCAAAATTAGAAGATTATTATAAACCTTCTGATGAAATGAAAGAATATCAAAATGTTATTTTTTTTCTAGTTGGTCTTTCGGGTGGTTATGTAGCTTATAAATTTTTATAAAATTTTGTTTAAAAAAAAAAACATCTTAAATAAATGAGTATCATTAAAGAAAAACAAAATCATCACACAAGTTTCACAGGTTACACATATACACAATTGTGGAAAATTGCAAAAGAAAGAAAAATAAAATATTTTAGAAGATATACTAAAAATGAACTTGAAAGAATGTTGGGCCTTGAAATTAGTAAACCAAATGAAAAACATGAAAAATATTGTAGAGAAAAAATGAAAAACCCAATCCCAGTAATAGCTATAAACAGAGCAACTGATGAAATTTTAAATTTTAAAAGTATTTTGTCTGCTTCAAAAAATTTTAATATGAACCCAGAAAGTATAAAATGGAGAATAAAGAAAAAAAAAGATTTGAAATTCAATGATGAATCATTTTTGATTTTTTATGACCATGTTGGTATTTAAAAAAAATTAATTTTTTTAAAATATTTTTTCTTTAAAGAAAAATTATTATATAAATAAAAGATAATAAAATATGAACCGTGTTAACTCAAAAAAATATATTGAAAAATATATATATGAAGATAAAAGTTTGCTGAAAGATTTCGGCTTTTATGATGAAGAAGACTATTTGTTTTATGTTTTTTCTGAAAAAATTGCTGAACTTACTGGTGATGGAGAATTATTACCACATCATGAATTTTTGATAAATTATAAAGAAAAATTTTGTATTTTTAATGATTTTGAAATTGATTACCATAATGGTGAAAAAATTTATACTACAACTTTCAAAATTACTTTAATTCCAAGTTTAAAACAATTATATTCATCATTTAATATTTTTATATTCACTAAAATTCAAGACCGCGATGGTTTTTAATACACATGCATTTAAAATAAAAATCAATGGATTTTATTTTTTTTTAAATTATTTTTTGTTTAAAAAAAATAATTATATAAATAAATAATGAACACAACTTCAAGCAAATCTGTAAAAAATTTATTGGATGAAGATGTCCCAAATATTAATACTCCTTTATTAAAACCAAAAAAAATTTTAAAAAATAATTTTGTTGAAAAATCAAAGGAAAAAGCAAATAATTTATTAGATAAATCTAAAGAAGAATTGCTTAATTTATTTGATAAATACAAACCCTTGAATACTAGTGTAAATAACACTAATAACACTAATAAGTCTAATAAAGGAATTAAAAAAATAACAAATTGGTACAAACATCTCAAAAATAATTTTTCAGATATATTTGACAACATACAAGGTAAAGTCACACAAGCATCAACAACAATTCCATTAAAATTTAAAATAGATAAAAAAGCTCTTAATGTAACAAAAAGATATGAAATTAATTTAAAAAAGACTGAATTAACTTTATATAATCCTATAAGTCTTTTGAACAAATTAAAACCATTGGTTTTGGAAAAATTCAAAAAAAATCCGAGCACAAAACAACAAATAACTCTTGAATGTTTGATGTCAAAAACAAATCCAGCTACAGGAGAAACAACCATAGATAATGCTCATTTTCATAGTTATTATGAAGAAATTTTTGATGATAGTAATTTTGATGAAATATATGAAAAAATGAAACAAAAAGTTATTTTAAGTTTTGAAGAATTTTTAAAAAATTCAAGCTTATGGAAATTTCACAAAGGATTGAAAATAATTTTAAATATTAATGAAATTAGACGATTACTTGCGTCATCTTATATTCCTACTCCAAAATTTTTAGAAGATAAAAAAGCAATTATTAATCCACAAAATGATGATCAAAAGTGTTTATTATGGTGTGTTGTAATAAGTGAACTTTTGAAAACTAATCCTAACTTAAAAAATCCTGGAAGAATTACAAAAACTTTAAAAAAGAAAGCTGAAAGTTTTAATGTGAAAGATATTAATTTTCCTTGTGGATTTTCTGATATTGATAAATTTGAAAAAAATAATAATATTGCAATTAATTTATTTGGATACAACGAAGAAAAAAGATTTGGAAATAAAAATCATGAAATTTTTCCTTTGAGGGTAAGTAAATTGAACTTAAACAATCAGGAGAATCCAGAATCATATGTAAATATATTATTAATAACTAATGAAAATGGGGATATCGGGCAAAGCTGCAAACATTATTGTTTAATTAAAAATATGAGTAGACTGTTTTCAAGTCAATCTAGTAAAAACCAAAAAAAAATACTTGTTTGTAATTATTGCTTACAACATTTCAGAACTGAAGAAACTTTAAAAAATCATTTAGAATATTGCTCAAAATATGAATGTGGAAGAACTGTTTATCCAGATAAAGGAGAACAATTAAAGTTTAAAAATTATGAAAGAATGCATGATATTCCATTTGTAATATATGCAGATTTTGAATGCAATTTAAAATATGTGGATAAAAATATTGGTGAACCGGTAGGTGACCGCGCTCCGCGTACAAAACAATTTCAAAAGCATGAACCGTCTGGATATTGTTATTTAATAAAATGTTTTGATGATAATTTATTTAGACCAAAATTAGTAAAATACTCAATAGGTGATGCCAAAGATTCAAATGATTCAGTATCATTAAAATTTGTAAAAAGTTTAGAAAATGATATTAAAGAAATACATGAGCAATTTAAATTTCCAAAAAAGATAATATTAAGAGAAACGGATAAAAAAGATTTTGAAACAGCTAAGAAATGTTATGCGTGTAGTAAAGAATTTGAAACGCTGCAAAGCAGCGCCACAAGTGGTCCTAATGGGCAGCGAGCTGGTGAAAGCATCAAAGCTGATAAAGTTAAAGACCACTGTCATTATACTGGAAAATATCGCGGAGCTGCTTGTATTAGTTGTAATTCAAAAATGAAAAATCCAAAATTTATTCCAGTTATATTTCATAATTTACAAAATTATGATAGTCATTTGTTTATTAAAAATCTTGGTGTTTCAGAGGGTGAAATTAATTGTATACCCAACACTGAGGAAAAATATATTTCATTTACAAAAGATATTATTGTTGATAAATTTGAATCTGAAAAAATAATAACAGAAAAACAACTCCAAAGTAAATGTAGAGATAATATTATTGAATGTGAAGAATTACCATCAACCAGTGAAACTAGCGAAAACCCAAAGTATAAAATTAAAGAATTAATTAATGTAAAAAGACAAATTAGATTTATTGATAGTTTTAAATTTATGCAAACTAGTTTAGCAAATTTAGTTAAAAATTTAGATAAAAATGAATTAAATATATTGAAAATATTTTGTAATGACAGTGAAAAAAGAGAATTACTAACTAGAAAAGGTGTATTTCCATATGATAGGTTTGATAATGTTGAAAAATTAAAACACAAAAAACTACCTGACATCAAAGAATTTTACTCAAAATTAAATGATGAAAATATAAGTGAAGAAGATTACTCACACGCGCAAAATGTTTGGGAAAAATTTAAAATTAAAAATATGAAAAAATATCATGATTTATATTTAAAAACAGATGTAATTTTATTAGCTGATGTTTTTGAGAATTTTAGAAAAGTTTGTAAAGCAAATTATAAATTAGACCCAGCTTGGTATTATACTTCACCCGGTCTTGCGTGGGATACAATGTTAAAAATAACTAAAATTGAATTGGAATTATTATCTGATCCTCAAATGTATCTAATGGTTGAAAATGGAATTAGAGGTGGAGTGTCTATGATTACAAAAAGATATGCAAAAGCAAATAATAAATATATGGAAGGAAAGTATGAGAAAAATAAAGACAGTTTATTTTTACCCTATCTTGATGCAAATAATCTTTATGGCTGGGCAATGAGTAAAAAATTACCCGTTAGAGATTTTAAATGGATGAATGATAAAGAATTACAAAATTGGAAAACCATTCCTTGCATATTAGAAGTTGACTTGAAATATCCTGAGGAGTTGCATGATCTTCATAATGAATATCCGTTAGCACCAGAAAGATTAAAAATTGGTAACGTTGAAAAATTAATTCTAAATTTGAATAATAAAGAAAAATATGTTTTACATTGTGAAAATTTAAAGTTATATGAAAAGTTGGGATTAAAAATTAAACGAATTCATAAGGGTGTTAAATTTTATGAAGAAGATTTCATGAAACAATATATTGATTTAAATACACAGTTGAGGGCAAGCGCAAAAAATGATTTTCAAACTTATGAATAATTCTGTATTTGGAAAAACTATGGAAAATGTAAGAAACAGAGTTGATATACAATTAGTAAGTAGAGAAGAAAAAGCATTAAAATTATTTTCAAAAAGTAATTTTAACAAAAGTACAATATTTTCTGAAAATCTAATTGCGGTTCATATGCATAAGAGTAAAGTTAAACTAGATAAACCAATATATTTAGGAATGAGCATATTAGATTTATCAAAGACTTTAATGTATGATTTTCATTATAATTATATTAAACAAAAGTATGGTGAAAATTCAAGGTTGTTATTTACAGATACTGACAGTTTAATGTATGAAATTAAAACTGAAGATTTCTATAAAGATATATCATCAGATGTTGAAAAAATGTTTGACACAAGTAATTATTCAAAAGAACACGAAAGTGGAATTAAAACTGGGTTAAACAAAAAAGTAATTGGAATGATGAAAGATGAGTGTGGTGGAAAACAAATAGAAGAATTTGTTGGTTTACGAGCAAAATTATATTCTTACAAAATGTTTGGAAGTGAAAAGTCAACTAAAAAATGTAAAGGTGTTAAGAAAAATGTTATTGAAAAAGATATATCATTTCAAAATTATAAAGATTGCTTATTAACCGAAGAAGAACAAATAAGAAAAATGAATTTAATAAGACATCGAAATCATGAATTATACACTGAAAGTGTTGAAAAAATTGCATTATCATCTAAAGATGATAAACGAATGATACTTGGAAATAAAATTGAAACACTTGCATATGGCCATTACATGAATGAAATGATAGACACTTATGAAAATATATTTGGTTTTAAACCGTAAAATACTTTATCAGCTAGGTTGTTTCCTTAAAACCGCTTCGCGTGGACCTGCGGTCCTGAGGACTTCGTCCGATGCACCTTCGGTGCTGTCAAAAAAGGTAATTCCCCCGACTGTCGTTGAGGGACTTTCCCCACATTCCATACATGCCTAATCTCCCTAACAACGGAGCAAACCGAAAATAGTTTTTTTGTTGACATCGAGTGAGGCTAGTTGTTAGGGAGATTGAGCATGTATGGAATGTTTGGAATGTTAAGGTTATTCCCCCAAGACAACATGTCAGCGAAGCTGTTTGAAACAGCTTTGCTTTGCGACTTCGTCGCTTGAGACCTCTGGTCGATGCTAAAGTTTTGACCCGTTTTTAAAATGTGTTGAAATTCTTGGTAACGTAATTAAATTCATGAAAGCGACCGGAAGTTAAGTAAACGATCGAACGAAGTTCTCAGCGAAGCAACCAGAAGCAGCTTCGTTAATAAAAAGGGAAACCCCACGACACTTTGAAACAGCTTTGCTGAGACCCCTGGTCGATGCTAAAGTTTTGATCGAATTTGAAAACCGGGTCGGTGTCTCGATTTTAACCAAATTTGAGAATGTGAATAATTTGGTTGAATTTGAGAATGTGAATAATTTGACCTAATTTCAGAATGCGTGACGTCACACCTATTTTGGAATTTGGCGAAATTTTGTCGATTTTGAAAATGCGGTGATTTTTGTCGATTTTGAAAATGAGGAAAATTTAACCAAATCTCAAAATGTGACAGAATCGGCACTTTACAGACTACTTGACATCATAACTTGACTTTGGCTGCTTTTTTTGATCCAAGTTGCCTTCAGCCAACTTTCATAGTTGAAGGGTCAGTAAGATTCTGGAAAGGCTGTAGAACCCAAAACAAGTGAAACTACTACTACATCAGCCGAACAACAAAGTGACTCTGAAACGTCAAGTGAGCTGAAAATCAGTCGGAGGACTTCTTCATCCATAGAGGAACGAGATGACTCTAAAAAGTCTAATCAGGTTGAAAACAGCCCAACAACCTTTACATCGAAACTCAGGGGCATCGAAAAAGGTGATCAACATTCAGGGATGGCTGACTCTGGTGTGCTTTACAGTTTTCATCAGGATACGCAGTTGCCACTTTTTTTATTTGTATTTCTTATAACTACATATTTTTTTAAACTTGTGAATTAATACGGAGTTCTTGGTAATGTTTAATTCTTAGTAATTTGATTGATTTGATTATTAGATATATATAATCCCCAACTTCTGAGGTGACTCTGATCCTTACTATTCAGAAGTGTTAGGGCAGTTGTTCTAACAGTTTTTTATGCCAGAAACGTCTGAAACAGGGTTTGATTATAGTAACCTTAACAGGTTGTTATAACTTTTAGTAAGGTCAAGGTTTACACGTGTATCAGGAAGTTGGTTTTTGCGGTTTAATAAAACTTTTAAACCATACATGTGCCTGACGTGAAGTTGCAAGAATTACCCACTGCTTGTTGCATTTTTACGTGTATAATCTTACCCCGTTGCCGCTGAGCTACGTTCTGGTCATGAATCTCATATTGGTTGACTGTTTAACATATATTATATGGGGTTTGTCACTGAGTATAATGCAATGCATATATTCAGTTTTCTTTCTCATTTGATGTAATTTCAGGAAGCTTATATCTCCTCTTATTTCACCGTCCCAATTATAATAAGTTTCGTTTGTGACTTGAACTAGTGTCTGATGTCTCATTCCAAACCCGAGTTCACGAATTTATTTAATGATATTAGAAGCCCTAATCCCAGCTGAACGAGTTCATGACATTTCTAGTTTTTCCCAACCTGCTGCATGTGAATTAGTGCGTATCCATTCCATTGTCACGGAGGAAGGATCTGACAAAAACTGGACTAATATTTCATTGACTCTTCGTAACTCTTTTATATCTTTATAAAAGATGGACTCAGTAAACGTGGAAGCTGTGGAGATGAACCAGACTGAAGCTTTTAAAGAAGAAATCGAGTTAGTGTCCGTTCTATGACTTTTCTTTCCAGTCTTATTTCTGCACAAGTTTAACTATGCGCTTATTTATTCGTTTATTCGTTTATTTATTGTCTTTTTGTGTTTTGGTTTGTTTTACGTTTTTCTCTAGACATTATTGTCGTTGTTGTTGTTGCTTTTGTTAAATTATCACTATGATTAACACTTTACAGTATTTAGTTGTAATTGTGTTGCAGTTGCCACTGTCGTTGATGTTGTCACTACGATTGTTTTGAAACTTAAATCTTTGTCATTCTTAGCGTATGATTTTTGATTCTAACGTACCAAGTAACTTGTTTTCTGCTATCTTTGTCTAACCACCAACTCATAACAGGCTTTGATAACTAGAGTGAATGTGTAACTGGGTTTTTTCATTGTTATATGAAATTCGTTCTTCCAGCTTTAAACAAGGAATACAAAATACCGAGCTTTCGAACTCTGTTTTTGTCATCATGGTTAAAAGTGTAAAGAAACATAATGTTCGACTGCGAAAATCTTATTAATTGGACCGTAAGAAAACCAATTACTGTGTAGAGATTAAAGACAGAAAATATTTACATAAAATTTTCCTTTTGACTCCAGAATTTTTAGTGATTAACAACCTTGTCTTTCATTGAGCAATCATTTCACTATTTATAAATTAATGAGCCTTGTATAAGAACATAGGAAACCTTCCTGGATGATCTCATGGGAATTGCGAATCACTCCTTGTCCTTTGTTGACCTGGTAATTAGTGTTCATATGCCAAACATCAAATCCTACTGGAATCACTGAAAGGTAAAGCTAAACTGAAAGAAGGATTCTTGAAGAGACATGACTGTAGGATACCTAGACAAGTTTATGTCAAGGAACAAGCAGGAGAATCTCTTAGGAGTTCAGATAACAGCCAACAAGCTCAGTGATGGAAGTAGCGTTAATTCTTGGTGAACGGCTGAGTGTTACAATAGTGTAAAAAGACTGAGGGAACAACATAAGTTGAGGATACGAATCTCTGAGGAGTGTCCTATCTAGGTGAAAGACTGAGTGTTACTATAGTGTGAGAAGAATGAGGCAACAACACAAGTTGAGGTAACCAACCGGTGAGGAGTGTCCTATCTAGATGAAAGACTGAGTGTTACTGTAGTATGAGAAGATTGAGGAAGCAACATAAGTTGAGGTAACCAACCTCTGAGGAATATCCTATTTAGATAAAAGATTGAGCGTTACTGTAATGCGAGAAGACCGAAGGAACAATACAAGTTGAGGTAACCAACTTCTGAGGAGTGTCCTATCTAGGTGAAAGACTGAGTGTTACTGTAGTGTGGGATAGTTGATGCGATAATAAAAAGTTAAGTAACCATTCCCTGAGAACTATCTTCAATTGTTGGAGAGCTGTTTGCAAACAGCTGCAAGTTGGGTTGGGTAACTAACCATTCACACTGTACTTAAACACTAAATACCAGTATATAACTCAATCTACTTCCAAGCACAACGTAATCTATATTTAACTGATCTTAATTTCAGTACCGGTCAGGAGTGTACCTACGTGACAGGAATAAATTCTCATTATGTAAGTCTTGTACGATCATTTAAAGGGGAATTGGTGAGTTACGTGAACTTGTACAGTTCTGGACTCTTCTTGCTCCAGGTGAAAGTAAAAAAGTGATGAGTGAAAGTTTGAAAAAGAAAACAATAATGAGGTTTCGAGTGAAAATCTGCGTGACAGAACCAATTGGCGAAATTGTCGCAATTCCATTCGATAAACTGCCTGTGCTGGAGATGTCAGTATCTCGTTTTCATATCTTTTTATGATATTTATTCCTTCTAATACATTCACAAAAATTAAGTACTTTTTGTATCTATTTGTTTAATGAGGCATATTCCTTAACTTTTCAGAAAACTTTTTAGAGAGCTATTTAGAGATTTTTTTTTACGTTTTTTTTACATTTTTTTTACCAGTGATCAAATGATATAAGCTCTTTTTTTCTATTTGCTGTTTGCAGACATTGGATGAGGCCGTGAAAGCCCGTTCATTGGCGTTACGCTTTATGAAAGCCTACCCTTGTTGTATTAGAGCAATTCCGTATGAAAGGAACGGCGAAACCCATGGAAAAGCTATCACTATGTGTATGTACGTGATTTCTGATGGTAAAGAGACTCCACATGATCCGAAAGAAGCAGCCCTGTGGTTCGTCCAAGTTTCGTGAACAACCAGTCTTTCTTATATTCTTCATTGAACTTTGATTCGCTGATAGTTTCCCCAGTGGGTGCAGTGACTGCCTCTAATTCGTGTTTGATACTGTAAACCGGGCAACGTGTTTCTTTAGCTTCTTCTTTCTGCCATTTGATCCTCAACATCTCTTCTTTTTCCAATTCGGCTATGGCTACGTCGACATAAACAAGTTTGTCAGTAGTCTCAGTACAATCCCATTTAATGTTTTCCTTGCTACCACACTGGTACTTCCCCACTTGTCTTGGTTTTCCCTTGTTTTCGAGGTCTTCCAATTGTTCTTTCAGATTATTGAGTTTTTTTTCTGTATCCTTATGATGATCTTTGGTAAATTTCTTCCGGTTTTCGTCGCTAATATGTGGCAGTCTTTCCTCCTGTTTTGATAACGTTGAACGACAATCTTTAATGGCATCCTGAATGCGATTTTTTTCAATTTCGAAGTCTACTTCTGCAGGCTGAACAATCACATCACTTACTTCAATGCCCCCGGCTTGAGGGCGAAGTACGTGCTCACACGACAGAATATAACACTTGCCGTCTTCGTCTGTCAAAAATCCACCCAGTGTGCCAGCATCAGGTTGATTTCTTACGCCCATTCCAACTCCTCCGTGCAACGTACTCGCACTGGACGCATAAAATGAAGTTGGTAGAAAATATCCCTCGACAACATCGAAGGGATAGGAATTAGAAATCTTTAATTCCTCAACTTCCAAAAAACTGCTTTCCCCCACAGGAATCCTTCCTTTTCCTAACACAAACACTGTGACACGTGGAGTACGGGTTTCTTTCGAACTCACAATTTTGTAGGAAGGCTGCACTGCCGTTACGTTCAAACGATTTTCAAAAATGCTGATCTTTTGTTGGATGAATTTTTTACCAGGGCAGTCAACTCGTCCGCTCTGTTTTTCTCATCCGGTTGAAGTGGGATGATATTTTCACAAAGTGCTCTTCGCTGAAGGTCTACAAACTCAAAATCGTAATCATGAAACGTTTCCACGCTTACAAATGGTGGTCAGATTCAAAGCAAACATTTCTTTCTTAATCCAAATGGATTCAGAAAAGAGACTTGCTCTGGTATTTTGACCAACATTCCTTTCAAGAAATACTGTAAAAATTGCAGTCAGCAAACCAAGGATAACGTCATGAAAATAGACCATTTGAATGATTGATTGTGCAAGAAATGTGGAAAGGAAATCGCTGCAAAGGAGGAAAGCTTGGTATCATGGGCGTTTAATTGCATTACTTTGCAGAAGGTTGGGAGGCCATTTTCAGAAGAAGGTGATTCGGATTCACTGATCTTTGACTCCAAAGGCCGTGCTTGGGGGATCATCTTTGGTACCTTTATAGTTCAAAATATTATTGTCTCTCTGGCTGTACCTATTGACGTAGCCATTTATGCTCTTCAGAAGAAATTAGGGAAGAGGTTACGTTTTTGGTGCATGGAACAAGACGGAGTCTGACCTTATAACTGATATGTTTGAGCAGTTGATAGGAACAAGGGAAAAGTCTCAGAATCTCTGCGAAAAAGACATCAAATGAAGGGTTTTCATCCTAAAATTTCTGATTATTACTGTTGATATTAATGTGATAATTTTCTGTTATTGCCATTACTATTGTCAATTACCTTTACCGTTATCAGTTTTGTTATCGTGATCTTAATCAATACTATCATTATCGCAGTATTTAGTATGTTTAATCATATAATAGTGAGTACAAACGAAAGACTCACGCATTGAGTGATAGGAAAATATAATACGAAAACGTTCTCTAACTAAACGGGATTTTTTAGCGGACTTGTGGTTATCAGACAGTGGCCTTCGACGCCGTTAAAGGTTGATGGAAAAACATCTCTATCTATACCATCTGAAGCAATAATATTCATTAATTTTTCATGAAGAAAAAGTAAAAGAATTTAAACTTAAGAATTGTAAGTGTGATACAGAACTCGTGTTGATTTACAGCAACTTTTCGTGCTGTTTCTCGGTTAAAATTGTTGAAATATTCATTTCTGAAGAACGCGAATGTTTGTATATATTCGTTTTGTAAGAACTCAATACGAGCGGCGATACAAGACAAAACAGTTGTGACTAAGATGGTACCATGCATAGTAAAGATGTTGAATTTAATACGTTATTTTTACGAAAGAATAGCGTGTTGTTATCAGCTTCATATGTCGACATTTCGTTCGAGTACACCCAAGTTTTGTGAGTCGGAAATGACCTGTTCATACAGGGAAAAGTCGCTTCGTGAGCTAAAATTCGCCAGGGGGAAAACAACCCTCTTGGATAGTCGACGTAAAATCAATTGGGTTGTGTCGTATGTGTAAGGAGCCTTGGTCAGAACATTTTCTAAGATAAAAAATATGACGTTCGTTTAGGAGTACATAGCAATAACAATTCATTCATCTTCTCTTATTCATCTTTAAATTACGTTTTCCGCCTGGTATTTGTCGCCACAATTTAGTGACATCGAGCTTGTATTTCCAGGCTTTGCCAAGTAGGCGGAGCGAGTGGACGTTGTTTTACGTGGATTTGAAATTCAATCAGACTGAAATACTGCCAGTGCACGTAGCTGCGGGGCATCTTCTTGACTTTGAGGAGCTACTTAAAGAGAAAAAACGGTTGGGTGGATTTGGAATAAGGTCTTACCAGTTCTATAAAAAACCGAGGAGTATGTTATTTGCAGTATCTAGCAGTTTGTACATGTGTAGAGATCACGTTTTACCATCCGTAAGTATTGATGTATTGTTATACTCGATGGTCATCTGCAACGTAGGAGCGAAGAGTGCAGGGAAAGAGGAAAATCAAACACGCTGGGGCCAAGAGCCCTGAAATTGTTTCATTGCAAGGGCGCTAACACTCATGGGTGATTTCCAATATGGCGGATCTTACGATTAATGCTCTCTTTAAGAGAAACCCTCTAAAATTAATAGTTTTTTGATTCGAAATAAGTTTGATTATTTTGGTCAAACGAAAAACACAGCTATACGTAAGGGTATTTCAACATTCTATTAAGAATTAGGTGAAGCATTGGTCGTTGTAGAGGAAAAATACATCTCCGAACCACCCCACAAGCGGCAGTGAATACAACGATTGCAAGAGTATGGTTGTTAATACTTTAAAGAAAATCCATGTGAAAATTTGTCGCCGACTGCATTCATCGCCAACCTTATCGACGCCATGGCATGGAGATTTCACAATAAACATACCAAAACAAATATTTTCTGTGATATTTGAGGAAATAATAAACCACAATAGTTACGGTCACGAAAGCCGAGAAACTGCAGCCTGTATTGAAGTTAATGTCTCTGAAATGAAGAAAGCAGTGTCAATTTTCCGTCATATCAATACTGAAAGGGATATCATAGCGAAAGAGGAAATACTGAAAAAGAAGTTAAAGTCAAGCAATGACGATTCTTCGGATAAATGTGAAGCTGTCGTGGGCCCTTCAACACCACTGAAATTCAATCAATCTAAAAACACAGAGGTTCTATCTGTTCAATTCTTTTACGGTTACTGGAATGCATAAGGTGTACCCCAACATTAGTGACTTCTATTCAACTTCAATTGGTTTCTTTTTATAGTTTTGAATGTTTATAAATAGATTAGTTAAGCATGGATGTCAAAACAATGGATCAACTACACGTATATATTACAATAAACTTTTTCAATAATCTAGATGAAAAATAATGAAATTGGTGTTCTAGTTTTGTACCAGTAAGTGTTAAAAACGCAGTGTTTATTTCTTAATGCTGAAAACATTCCACACAAAAATTCTATTGCATAGATTATCCAAAATCTATAGGATATAAAGGTCTTCTTATTTTAATGCAGGTTGAATTGTTTTCTTCCTATTGGGCAAGGGAAAGATTTTCAGCTAAACAATTCATGGAAGTGTAGTAGTGCACATTTTCAATAACAATTGCAGTCAGTGTAAAGGGCAGACTGTGGACTAGGGGTAAAATGCAGACTGGGTCTGCAGTGGTAAGATTTTGCTGATAAGATCACTTGGGTAAACTTACATCAGTTATAAGTTTACCCAAGTGACCTTAACAGCTAAATCTTAACCCCAACTTAACCTTAAGCACAGTCTGTATTTTACCGCTAGTCAGCAGCATGCATAACACTTATTGTTCCCAAAAACAGTTGCCTTCTGTAGTTCTTTGTGTAAAGCCTGGTTTCCAGTCTGTCATTAGCAGGTCACTCCGGCAATTGGCTAGGTTGTGGAGCTGGAATTGCTATTCCAGTGACTGCAAACAACGGCTAGTGACACAAATAACCAAATGAAAACCAGGCTTAACCCAATCATAAAGCTTATTTTCTAGGTGACTTTGATTTTCTTTCTTAGTTTGATATTCTGTTAAATCAATAACATTTGCAAACCCCCCCCCCCCCCCCTTCATAGCACCACATAGATTTGTAACAAGTGACATAAATTTGTTCAATAAAGCTTCTTAAATAATGACCAAATCCTTAACTTTCATTAAAATGAACTGATTTAGCTACAAATTCTGCAGTTGAAATAAATGTGTCAGAAATAATTAATAAATATTTATCACAAAGTGCCATATGTAAATAACTGTGTGTGTATTTGCATGGGGAAAGTTCAACATATGCCATTTAAAACCATTTAAAAGTGGTTGCAATTGGTCAGCAAACTACAGTTAGGGACGAGCCAGTCCGAGACGAAATTATTGGGTCTGACGTGGGACAAGGAACAAGACACCTTAAAAGTCACTATTTGCAAAGCGAAATCCGTCATTTCAAAAAGAAATGCCTTGTCATTCCTCACCAAGATCTATGACCCTTTAGGGTTGGTTTCACCGACAACACTACTCGGAAAAGCTCTATATCGTGAAATGTGTGAAGCCAACATACCGTGGGATGCCGACCTTCCAGAAAATTTGAAGAAACGATAGGATGAGTGGATGTCCAAACAATCAGACCACTTTACAGTCGAACGTTCCCTTGCTCCACGGAGAGAACCGATTTTGGAAATCACACTCCACGCTTTTGGAGACGCCAGTACGCATGGAGTTGGCACAGTGGTTTACGCAGTTGTCCAACAAGAAAGCAAATTAACGCAAGCTATTGTCTGTGCGAAGTCTAGGCTGGCGAAACGTAACCTAACCATCCCCGACTAGAATTAGTGGCGGGTCACATGGCGATAAATCGTTCAACCAACTTGCGAACAGCCATTAACAATCACCCAGTGCACGTGCATTGTTGGCTTGATTCAATGGTTGAATTATAATGGATCAATGGCAAAGGGGAGTACCGTCAATTTATGTCGAACAGGGTGAGCAAAATTCAACAACATAAAGATGTTAAGTGGCACTACGTTCCAACAGGCGAAAATCCAGCAGATATTGGAAGTTGTGGAGGGAACTTAGTCAAACATCAGCTGTGGCGAAAGGGTCCAATGTTGCTGGGCCATCCAGAAAAGTGGCCCCAAGACAAAGTTTTTCAGCCAAACGAGGAATCCAACGCCGAATTGAAAGTGATCCGAAGCGTGTCTACCACCACCATTTAAACACGAGATATGTTTGACGAGCTACTTGACGCCCATACGTTACAAAAGGGACTAAGAATTTGTGGGTGGATCCAACGTTTTATCCGAAATTCAGCTACTCCAGCTTCAGATCGGAAAACAGGGCTGCTCGATACGTCAGAAATAGACCAACAAAGAGACTGGTGGATTAAACGAGCTCAAAAAATGTGTCAAACTAAAGACGAATTCCAGGAAGACAAATTGCAATTGAATCTACAACCAAATGGACAAGGAATACTGGAATGTCGAGGAAGAATACAAGGTGAATATTCAATATACCTGCCGGATAGCCATCCGTTCACGTACAAGCTGGTGCAACAAGCGCATCTGACGACAATGCATGGTGGAAGCCCACTGACGATGGCCAAAGTCAGAGAAGCTTACTGGGTCCCAAGATTGCGCCGTTTGGTGAAGAGGGTATGAGGGAACTGTTGGGGTTGCAAAAGATTTAGGACCCTTACATATCAATCACCACCTCCAGGGAACCTTCCAACAACAAGAACTCAAGGAACTACCCCCTTTCAAGTGGTAGGCGTAGATTTTGCCGGTCCCATCCAATACCAGCACAAGGGGAAGAAGGAAAGGAAGACGTACTTAGCGCTTTACGGATGTAGCCTGACAAGAGCAGTACACTTGGACTTATTGAAGTCAATGGAAGCAACCGAATTCGTTCTAAGTTTGAAGTGCTTCATCGCCAGAAGGGGTAGACCGGAGCTGATATATTCTGATAATGGCGCGACGTCCAAAGCTACCAACAAATGGCTGCGAAAGGTGCAGAAAGATGAACGACTAAATTCTTATCTCGCAGATCTCTCTATCAAGTGGCGTTTCAACCTTAGTCATGCACCTTGGTGGGGAGGTCAGTTCGAAAGATTAATAGGTCTGTTCAAAAGTGCCTTCTACAAAACCATTGGAAATGGCACATTACAGTGGGCAGAACTGGAGGAAGAGGCGTTAGATGTAGAAACCACCCTCAACAATCGACCATTAAGTTACATGGAAGACGATGTCTAGTTGCCCGTGTTAACACCCAACTCCATGTTGCATATAAACCCCAATTACATACCAGGCCCATCATCTGGAAGAGAAAGATCTACGGAAACTAGCAAAGCATTTGCAGAAATGCAAAGAGACGATGTGGAATCGATTGACACGAGAGTATATACGTGGTCTTCGGGAATAGCACTGGCGAGCAGGAGGCAGCCAGATATCTTTTCCAAACAGGGGAGATGTAGTAATTGTTAAAGACACGCAAAAGAATCGTAATCGATGGAAACTGGCAATCGTCACTGACTTAATCAAAGGAAAAGATGGTATTACAAGAGGTGCCAAACTGAGATCTGGGAAAGATAATATTGAGCGTGCTATTCAACATCTTTGCCCATTAGAGTTATCGTGCTGACGTGCAACAGACAGTGCCTCTTGATCCAACCGCTACTGAATTTCAACCAAGAACACGAAGAGACGCCTCAGACGCGGCCAATCTTCGTATTTAAGAAGTAGTAGAAGATGAAGAAAACGAATTATAAGCAAATAACTTTCAGAACGTTGAGAAGGAATATGTCTATTTTCATTTGACCTAGTTAAAGTTTGAACCCATGTTATAGCATAAGATGAACATGTATATCGCAGTCGCGAAAATACATGGGGGAGTGTGTCGGGGATTGGGGCTTGAAGTTGGCTAGCCCGGAAGCTACTTCATGTCATCGCGCCACATCACGCCACTGAACACGACTTCCAAACAGGAAATGAGTCTTGTCGTCAAAAGAAAGAGAGTAAAACCAACACTTGTGAGATGCTTATAGATTAAAAGAGAAATATTTAAAAACAGTGAGTGACGTATTGTGGATACGTCCCAAGGGAGGCAAGGGAATCCCCAATAGCCTCATTACCACATATTTTTCAAGGAACTATGAACCTTACAGTCAGTTACACTTTGTTGCACCAACTTCATCAGGTCAGTAG